>OV050031.1:76515433-76756762 GCA_920105625.2 Clusia tigrina | reverse complement strand
GCCTTCTGAGGCAGATATGGGTAGATATAGGCATACAGAAGGCAGCAGACTCCCCCAATCGACAGCGGCATCTGCTGAGACGGTGCCAGAGATGCTGACAGAGTCTGCGACGCCGGCTGACACGCCGACTGAGACGCCTACTGAGGCAGATAGGGGAAGATATCGGCATAGAGAAGGCAGCAGACCCCCCCAATCGACAGCGGCAGCGACTGTGACGCCTACAGAGACGCTGACAGAGGCTGCGAATCCGACTGAGACGCCGAATGAGGCAGATAGGGATAGATATAGACATACAGAAGACAGCAGACCCCCCAATCGACAGCGGCAGCGACTGAGACGCCTACAGAGACGTTGACAGAGGTTGTGACGCCGAATGAGTCACCGACTGAGGTAGATATGGGTAGATATAGGCACAGAGTGGGCAGCAGACCCCCCAATCAACAGCGGCAGCTTCTGAGATGCCTACAGAAATGCTGACAGAGGCTGCGACGCTGAATGAGACGCCGACTGAGGCAGATAGGAGTAGATATAGGCATAGAGAAGGCAGCAGACCCACCAATTGACAGCGACAGCGACTGAGACAGAGACGCTGACAGGGGCTGTGACGCCTACTGAGAGGCCGACTGAGGCAGATAGGTGTAGATATAGGCATAGAGAAGGTAGCAGAACCCCCAATCGACAGCGGGAGCGACTCAGACGCCTACAGAGACGCTGGAAGAGGCTGCGACGCCGACTGAGACGCCGACTGAGGCAGATAGGGATAGATATAGGCATAGAGAAGGCAGCAGACACCCCAACCGACAGCTGCAACGACTGAGACGCCTACAGAGACGTTGACAGAGGCTGTGACGCCGACTGAGACGCCGAATAAGGCAGATTGGGTTACATATAGGCATACAGAAGGCAGCTGACCCCCCCAATCGACAGCGGCAGCGACTGAGATGCCTACAGAGATGCTGACAGAGGCTGCGACGCCGACTGAGGCAGATAGGTTTAGATATAGGCATAAAGAAGGCAGCAGACCCCCCAATCGACAGCGGCAGCGACTGTGACGCTTACAGAGAAACTGACAGAGGCTGCGAAGCCGACTGAGGCAGATAGGGGTAGATATAGGCATAAAGAAGGCAGCAGACCCCACAATGGACATCGGCAGCCATTGTGATGCCTACAGAGACGCTGACAGAGGCTGCGAAACCGACTGAGACGCCGACTGAGGCATATAGGGAAAGTTATCGGCATAGAGAAGGCAGCATACCCCCCAATCGACAGCGCCAGGGACTGAGACGCCTCCAGAGACGCTGACAGAGGCTGCGCCGCCGACCGAGGCAGAAAGGGGTATATATAGGCGTAGAGACTGCAGCAAACCCCCCCAATCGACAGCGGCAGTGACTGAGATGCCTACAGAGAAGCTGACAGCGGCTGCGACGCTGACTGAGGCAGATAGGGGTAGAAGTAGTTTTAGAGAAGGCAGCAGATAACCCAGTCGACAGCGGCAGCGACTGAGAAGCCGACTGAGAAGCCGACTGAGGCAGATAGGGGTAGATATAGGCATAGAGAAGGCAGCAGACCCCCCAATCGACAGCGGCAGTGACTGAGACGCCTACAGAGACGCTGACAGAGGCTGCGACGCCGAATGAGACGCCGACTGAGGCAGAGACGGGTAGATATAGGCATAGAGAAGGCAGCAGACCCCCCCAATCGACAGCGGCAGTGAGTTAGACGCCTACAGAGACGCTGACAGAGGCTGCGACGCCGGCTGAGACGCCGAATGAGGCAGATAGGGATAGATATAGGCATACAGAAGACAGCAGACCCCCCAATCGACAGCGGCAGCGACTGAGACGCCTACAGAGAAACTGACAGAGGCTGCGAAGCCGACTGAGGCAGATAGGGGTAGATATAGGCATAAAGAAGGCAGCAGACCCCCCAATCGACAGCGGCAGCGACTGAGACGCCTACAGAGACGCTGATAGAAGCTGCGACGCCGACCGAGGCAGAAAGGGGTATATAGGCGTAGAGACTGCAGCAAACCCCCCCAATCGACAGCGGCAGTGACTGAGATGCCTACAGAGAAGCTGACAGAGGCTGCGACGCCGAATGAGACGCCGACTGAGGCAGATGGGGGTAGATATAGGCATAGAGAAGGCAGCAGACCCCCCCAATCGACAGCGGCAGTGAGTGAGACGCCTACAGAGACGCTGGCAGAGGCTGCGACGCCGACCGAGGCAGATAGGGGTATATATAGGCATAGAGACTGCAGCAGACCCCCCAATGGACAGCGGCAGCCATTGTGACGCCTACAGAGAAGCTGACAGAGGCTGCGAAACCTACTGAGACGCCGACTGAGGCATATAGGGGAAGTTATCGGCATAGAGAAGGCAGCATACCCCCCAATCGACAGCGCCAGGGACTGAGATACCTCCAGAGACGCTGACAGAGGCTGCGCCGCCGACCGAGGCAGAAAGGGGTATATATAGGCGTAGAGACTGCAGCAAACCCCCCCAATCGACAGCGGCAGTGACTGAGATGCCTACAGAGAAGCTGACAGAGGCTGCGACGCTGACTGAGGCAGATAGGGGTAGAAGTAGTTTTAGAGAAGGCAGCAGATAACCCAGTCGACAGCGGCAGCGACTGAGAAGCCGACTGAGAAGCCGACTGAGGCAGATAGGGGTAGATATAGGCATAGAGAAGGCAGCAGACCCCCCAATCGACAGCGGCAGTGACTGAGACGCCTACAGAGACGCTGACAGAGGCTGCGACGCCGAATGAGACGCCGACTGAGGCAGAGACGGGTAGATATAGGCATAGAGAAGGCAGCAGACCTCCCAATCGACAGCGGCAGTGAGTGAGACGCCTACAGAGACGCTGGCAGAGGCTGCGACTCCGGCTGAGACGCCGAATGAGGCAGATAGGGATAGATATAGGCATACAGAAGACAGCAGACCCCCCAATCGACAGCGGCATCTGCTGAGACGGTGCCAGAGATGCTGACAGAGTCTGCGACGCCGGCTGAGACGCCGACTGAGACGCCTACTGAGGCAGATAGGGGAAGATATCGGCATAGAGAAGGCAGCAGACCCCCAATCGACAGCGGCAGCGACTGAGACGCCTACAGAGACGTTGATAAAGGCTGTGACGCCGACTGAGACGCCGACTGAGGCAGATAGTGGTAGATATAGGCATAGAGAAGGCAGCAGACCCAAAATCGACAGCGGCAGCGACTGAGACGCCTACAGAAATGCTGACAGAGGCTGCGACGCAGACTGAGGCAGTTAGGGGCAGATATAGGCATAGAGAAGGCAGCAGACCCCCCAATCGACAGCGGCAGCGACTGTGACGCCTACAGAGACGCTGACAGAGGCTGCGAAACCGACTGAGACGCCTTCTGAGGCAGATATGGGTAGATATAGGCATACAGAAGGCAGCAGACTCCCCCAATCGACAGCGGCATCTGCTGAGACGGTGCCAGAGATGCTGACAGAGTCTGCGACGCCGGCTGACACGCCGACTGAGACGCCTACTGAGGCAGATAAGGGAAGATATCGGCATAGAGAAGGCAGCAGACCCCCCAATCGACAGCGGCAGCGACTGTGACGCCTACAGAGACGCTGACAGAGGCTGCGAATCCGACTGAGACGCCGAATGAGGCAGATAGGGATAGATATAGACATACAGAAGACAGCAGACCCCCCAATCGACAGCGGCAGCGACTGAGACGCCTACAGAGACGTTGACAGAGGTTGTGACGCCGAATGAGTCACCGACTGAGGTAGATATGGGTAGATATAGGCACAGAGTGGGCAGCAGACCCCCCAATCAACAGCGGCAGCTTCTGAGATGCCTACAGAAATGCTGACAGAGGCTGCGACGCTGAATGAGACGCCGACTGAGGCAGATAGGAGTAGATATAGGCATAGAGAAGGCAGCAGACCCACCAATTGACAGCGACAGCGACTGAGATAGAGACGCTGACAGGGGCTGTGACGCCTACTGAGAGGCCGACTGAGGCAGATAGGTGTAGATATAGGCATATAGAAGGTAGCAGAACCCCCAGTCGACAGCGGGAGCGACTCAGACGCCTACAGAGACGCTGGAAGAGGCTGCGACGCCGACTGAGACGCCGAATGTGGCAGATAGGGATAGATATAGGCATAGAGAAGGCAGCAGACACCCTAACCGACAGCTGCAACGACTGAGACGCCTACAGAGACGTTGACAGAGGCTGTGACGCCGACTGAGACGCCGAATGAGGCAGATTGGGTTACATATAGGCATACAGAAGGCAGCTGACCCCCCCAATCGACAGCGCCAGCGACTGAGATGCCTACAGAGATGCTGACAGAGGCTGCGAAGCCGACTGAGGCAGATAGGGGTAGATATAGGCATAAAGACGGCAGCAGACCCCCCAATCGACAGCGGCAGCGACTGAGACGCCTACAGAGACGCTGGCAGGGGCTGTGACGCCTACTGAGACGCCGACTGAGGCAGATAGGGGTAGATATAGGCATAGAGAAGGCAGCAGACACCCCAATCGACAGCGGCAGCGACTGAGACGCCTACAGAGACGTTGACAGAGGCTGTGACGCCGACTGAGACACCGACTGAGGCAGATAGGGGTAGATATAGGCATACAGAAGGCAGCCGACCCCCCAATCGACAGCGGCAGCGACTGAGACGCCTACAGAGACGCTGGCAGAGGCTGCGACGCCGACTGAGACGCCGACTGAGGCAGATAGGTTTAGATATAGGCATAAAGAAGGCAGCAGACCCCCCAATCGACAGCGGCAGCGACTGAGACGCCTACAGAGACGCTGATAGAAGCTGCGACGCCGACCGAGGCAGAAAGGGGTATATATAGGCGTAGAGACTGGAGCAAACCCCCCCAATCTACAGCGGCAGTGACTGAGATGCCTACAGAGAAGCTGACAGAGGCTGCGACGCCGAATGAGACGCCGACTGAGGCAGATGGGGGTAGATATAGGCATAGAGAAGGCAGCAGACCCCCCAATCGACAGCGGCAGTGAGTGAGACGCCTACAGAGACGCTGGCAGAGGCTGCGACGCCGACCGAGGCAGATAGGGGTATATATAGGCATAGAGACTGCAGCAGACCCCCCAATGGACAGCGGCAGCCATTGTGACGCCTACAGAGAAGCTGACAGAGGCTGCGAAACCGACTGAGACGCCGACTGAGGCATATAGGGGAAGTTATCGGCATAGAGAAGGCAGCATACCCCCAATCGACAGCGCCAGGGACTGAGACGCCTCCAGAGACGCTGACAGAGGCTGCGCCGCCGACCGAGGCAGAAAGGGGTATATATAGGCGTAGAGACTGCAGCAAACCCCCCCAATCGACAGCGGCAGTGACTGAGATGCCTACAGAGAAGCTGACAGAGGCTGCGACGCTGACTGAGGCAGATAGGGGTAGAAGTAGTTTTAGAGAAGGCAGCAGATAACCCAGTCGACAGCGGCAGCGACTGAGAAGCCGACTGAGAAGCCGACTGAGGCAGATAGGGGTAGATATAGGCATAGAGAAGGCAGCAGACCCCCCAATCGACAGCGGCAGTGA
The DNA here is from genome assembly GCA_920105625.2 of Clusia tigrina. NCBI lineage: Eukaryota > Metazoa > Arthropoda > Insecta > Diptera > Clusiidae > Clusia > Clusia tigrina. Next base: position 76,751,194 of record OV050031.1, on the reverse strand, counting down.
CTGAGACGCCTACAGAGACGCTGACAGAGGCTGCGACGCCGAATGAGACGCCGACTGAGGCAGAGACGGGTAGATATAGGCATAGAGAAGGCAGCAGACCTCCCAATCGACAGCGGCAGTGAGTGAGACGCCTACAGAGACGCTGGCAGAGGCTGCGACGCCGGCTGAGACGCCGAATGAGGCAGATAGGGATAGATATAGGCATACAGAAGACAGCAGACCCCCCAATCGACAGCGGCATCTGCTGAGACGGTGCCAGAGATGCTGACAGAGTCTGCGACGCCGGCTGAGACGCCGACTGAGACGCCTACTGAGGCAGATAGGGGAACATATCGGCATAGAGAAGGCAGCAGACCCCCAATCGACAGCGGCAGCGACTGAGACGCCTACAGAGACGTTGACAGAGGCTGTGACGCCGACTGAGACGCCGACTGAGGCAGATAGTGGTAGATATAGGCATAGAGAAGGCAGCAGACCCAAAATCGACAGCGGCAGCGACTGAGACGCCTACAGAAATGCTGACAGAGGCTGCGACGCAGACTGAGGCAGTTAGGGGCAGATATGGGCATAAAGAAGGCAGCAGACCCCCCAATCGACAGCGGCAGATACTGTGACGCCTACATAGACGCTGACAGAGGCTGCGAAACCGACTGAGACGCCTTCTGAGGCAGATAGGGGTAGATATATAAATACAGAAGGCAGCAGACTCCCCCAATCGACAGCGGCATCTGCTGAGACGGTGCCAGAGATGCTGACAGAGTCTGCGACGCCGGCTGAGACGCCGACTGAGACGCCTACTAAGGCAGATAGGGGAAGATATCGGCATAGAGAAGGCAGCAGACCCCCAATCGACAGCGGCAGCGACTGAGACGCCTACAGAGACGCTGACAGAGGCTGCGACGCCGAATGAGACGCCGACTGAGGCAGAGACGGGTAGATATAGGCATAGAGAAGGCAGCAGACCCCCCCAATCGACAGCGGCAGTGAGTTACACGCCTACAGAGACGCTGACAGAGGCTGCGACGCCGGCTGAGACGCCGAATGAGGCAGATAGGGATAGATATAGGCATACAGAAGACAGCAGACCCCCCAATCGACAGCGGCAGCGACTGAGACGCCTACAGAGAAACTGACAGAGGCTGCGAAGCCGACTGAGGCAGATAGGGGTGGATAAAGGCATAAAGAAGGCAGCAGACCCCCCAATCGACAGCGGCAGCGACTGAGACGCCTACAGAGACGCTGATAGAAGCTGCGACGCCGACCGAGGCAGAAAGGGGTATATATACTGCAGCAAACCCCCCCAATCGACAGCGGCAGTGACTGAGATGCCTACAGAGAAGCTGACAGAGGCTGCGACGCCGAATGAGACGCCGACTGAGGCAGATGGGGGTAGATATAGGCATAGAGAAGGCAGCAGACCCCCCAATCGACAGCGGCAGTGAGTGAGACGCCTACAGAGACGCTGGCAGAGGCTGCGACGCCGACCGAGGCAGATAGGGGTATATATAGGCATAGACACTGCAGCAGACCCCCCAATGGACAGCGGCAGCCATTGTGACGCCTACAGAGAAGCTGACAGAGGCTGCGAAACCGACTGAAACGCCGACTGAGGCATATAGGGGAAGTTATCGGCATAGAGAAGGCAGCATACCCCCCAATCGACAGCGCCAGGGACTGAGACGCCTCCAGAGACGCTGACAGAGGCTGCGCCGCCGACCGAGGCAGAAAGGGGTATATATAGGCGTAGAGACTGCAGCAAACCCCCCAATCGACAGCGGCAGTGACTGAGATGCCTACAGAGAAGCTGACAGAGGCTGCGACGCTGACTGAGGCAGATAGGGGTAGAAGTAGTTTTAGAGAAGGCAGCAGATAACCCAGTCGACAGCGGCAGCGACTGAGAAGCCGACTGAGAAGCCGACTGAGGCAGATAGGGGTAGATATAGGCATAGAGAAGGCAGCAGACCCCCCAATCGACAGCGGCAGTGACTGAGACGCCTACAGAGACGCTGACAGAGGCTGCGACGCCGAATGAGACGCCGACTGAGGCAGAGACGGGTAGATATAGGCATAGAGAAGGCAGCAGACCTCCCAATCGACAGCGGCAGTGAGTGAGACGCCTACAGAGACGCTGGCAGAGGCTGCGACTCCGGCTGAGACGCCGAATGAGGCAGATAGGGATAGATATAGGCATACAGAAGACAGCAGACCCCCCAATCGACAGCGGCATCTGCTGAGACGGTGCCAGAGATGCTGACAGAGTCTGCGACGCCGGCTGAGACGCCGACTGAGACGCCTACTGAGGCAGATAGGGGAAGATATCGGCATAGAGAAGGCAGCAGACCCCCAATCAACAGCGGCAGCGACTGAGACGCCTACAGAGACGTTGATAGAGGCTGTGACGCCGACTGAGACGCCGACTGAGGCAGATAGTGGTAGATATAGGCATAGAGAAGGCAGCAGACCCAAAATCGACAGCGGCAGCGACTGAGACGCCTACAGAAATGCTGACAGAGGCTGCGACGCAGACTGAGGCAGTTAGGGGCAGATATAGGCATACAGAAGGCAGCAGACTCCCCCAATCGACAGCGGCATCTGCTGAGACGGTGCCAGAGATGCTGACAGAGTCTGCGACGCCGGCTGACACGCCGACTGAGACGCCTACTGAGGCAGATAGGGGAAGATATCGGCATAGAGAAGGCAGCAGACCCCCCAATCGACAGCGGCAGCGACTGTGACGCCTACAGAGACGCTGACAGAGGCTGCGAATCCGACTGAGACGCCGAATGAGGCAGATAGGGATAGATATAGACATACAGAAGACAGCAGACCCCCCAATCGACAGCGGCAGCGACTGAGACGCCTACAGAGACGTTGACAGAGGTTGTGACGCCGAATGAGTCACCGACTGAGGTAGATATGGGTAGATATAGGCACAGAGTGGGCAGCAGACCCCCCAATCAACAGCGGCAGCTTCTGAGATGCCTACAGAAATGCTGACAGAGGCTGCGACGCTGAATGAGACGCCGACTGAGGCAGATAGGAGTAGATATAGGCATAGAGAAGGCAGCAGACCCACCAATTGACAGCGACAGCGACTGAGACAGAGACGCTGACAGGGGCTGTGACGCCTACTGAGAGGCCGACTGAGGCAGATAGGTGTAGATATAGGCATAGAGAAGGTAGCAGAACCCCCAATCGACAGCGGGAGCGACTCAGACGCCTACAGAGACGCTGGAAGAGGCTGCGACGCCGACTGAGACGCCGAATGAGGCAGATAGGGATAGATATAGGCATAGAGAAGGCAGCAGACACCCCAACCGACAGCTGCAACGACTGAGACGCCTACAGAGACGTTGACAGAGGCTGTGACGCCGACTGAGACGCCGAATAAGGCAGATTGGGTTACATATAGGCATACAGAAGGCAGCTGACCCCCCCAATCGACAGCGGCAGCGACTGAGATGCCTACAGAGATGCTGACAGAGGCTGCGACGCCGACTGAGGCAGATAGGTTTAGATATAGGCATAAAGAAGGCAGCAGACCCCCCCAATCGACAGCGGCAGCGACTGTGACGCTTACAGAGAAACTGACAGAGGCTGCGAAGCCGACTGAGGCAGATAGGGGTAGATATAGGCATAAAGAAGGCAGCAGACCCCCCAATGGACATCGGCAGCCATTGTGATGCCTACAGAGACGCTGACAGAGGCTGCGAAACCGACTGAGACGCCGACTGAGGCATATAGGGGAAGTTATCGGCATAGAGAAGGCAGCATACCCCCCAATCGACAGCGCCAGGGACTGAGACGCCTCCAGAGACGCTGACAGAGGCTGCGCCGCCGACCGAGGCAGAAAGGGGTATATATAGGCGTAGAGACTGCAGCAAACCCCCCCAATCGACAGCGGCAGTGACTGAGATGCCTACAGAGAAGCTGACAGCGGCTGCGACGCTGACTGAGGCAGATAGGGGTAGAAGTAGTTTTAGAGAAGGCAGCAGATAACCCAGTCGACAGCGGCAGCGACTGAGAAGCCGACTGAGAAGCCGACTGAGGCAGATAGGGGTAGATACAGGCATAGAGAAGGCAGCAGACCCCCCAATCGACAGCGGCAGTGACTGAGACGCCTACAGAGACGCTGACAGAGGCTGCGACGCCGAATGAGACGCCGACTGAGGCAGAGACGGGTAGATATAGGCATAGAGAAGGCAGCAGACCTCCCAATCGACAGCGGCAGTGAGTGAGACGCCTACAGAGACGCTGGCAGAGGCTGCGACTCCGGCTGAGACGCCGAATGAGGCAGATAGGGATAGATATAGGCATACAGAAGACAGCAGACCCCCCAATCGACAGCGGCATCTGCTGAGACGGTGCCAGAGATGCTGACAGAGTCTGCGACGCCGGCTGAGACGCCGACTGAGACGCCTACTGAGGCAGATAGGGGAAGATATCGGCATAGAGAAGGCAGCAGACCCCCAATCGACAGCGGCAGCGACTGAGACGCCTACAGAGACGTTGATAGAGGCTGTGACGCCGACTGAGACGCCGACTGAGGCAGATAGTGGTAGATATAGGCATAGAGAAGGCAGCAGACCCAAAATCGACAGCGGCAGCGACTGAGACGCCTACAGAAATGCTGACAGAGGCTGCGACGCAGACTGAGGCAGTTAGGGGCAGATATAGGCATAGAGAAGGCAGCAGACCCCCCAATCGACAGCGGCAGCGACTGTGACGCCTACAGAGACGCTGACAGAGGCTGCGAAACCGACTGAGACGCCTTCTGAGGCAGATATGGGTAGATATAGGCATACAGAAGGCAGCAGACTCCCCCAATCGACAGCGGCATCTGCTGAGACGGTGCCAGAGATGCTGACAGAGTCTGCGACGCCGGCTGACACGCCGACTGAGACGCCTACTGAGGCAGATAGGGGAAGATATCGGCATAGAGAAGGCAGCAGACCCCCCAATCGACAGCGGCAGCGACTGTGACGCCTACAGAGACGCTGACAGAGGCTGCGAATCCGACTGAGACGCCGAATGAGGCAGATAGGGATAGATATAGACATACAGAAGACAGCAGACCCCCCAATCGACAGCGGCAGCGACTGAGACGCCTACAGAGACGTTGACAGAGGTTGTGACGCCGAATGAGTCACCGACTGAGGTAGATATGGGTAGATATAGGCACAGAGTGGGCAGCAGACCCCCCAATCAACAGCGGCAGCTTCTGAGATGCCTACAGAAATGCTGACAGAGGCTGCGACGCTGAATGAGACGCCGACTGAGGCAGATAGGAGTAGATATAGGCATAGAGAAGGCAGCAGACCCACCAATTGACAGCGACAGCGACTGAGATAGAGACGCTGACAGGGGCTGTGACGCCTACTGAGAGGCCGACTGAGGCAGATAGGTGTAGATATAGGCATATAGAAGGTAGCAGAACCCCCAGTCGACAGCGGGAGCGACTCAGACGCCTACAGAGACGCTGGAAGAGGCTGCGACGCCGACTGAGACGCCGAATGTGGCAGATAGGGATAGATATAGGCATAGAGAAGGCAGCAGACACCCTAACCGACAGCTGCAACGACTGAGACGCCTACAGAGACGTTGACAGAGGCTGTGACGCCGACTGAGACGCCGAATGAGGCAGATTGGGTTACATATAGGCATACAGAAGGCAGCTGACCCCCCCAATCGACAGCGCCAGCGACTGAGATGCCTACAGAGATGCTGACAGAGGCTGCGAAGCCGACTGAGGCAGATAGGGGTAGATATAGGCATAAAGAAGGCAGCAGACCCCCCAATCGACAGCGGCAGCGACTGAGACGCCTACAGAGACGCTGGCAGGGGCTGTGACGCCTACTGAGACGCCGACTGAGGCAGATAGGGGTAGATATAGGCATAGAGAAGGCAGCAGACACCCCAATCGACAGCGGCAGCGACTGAGACGCCTACAGAGACGTTGACAGAGGCTGTGACGCCGACTGAGACACCGACTGAGGCAGATAGAGGTAGATATAGGCATACAGAAGGCAGCCGACCCCCCAATCGACAGCGGCAGCGACTGAGACGCCTACAGAGACGCTGGCAGAGGCTGCGACGCCGACTGAGACGCCGACTGAGGCAGATAGGTTTAGATATAGGCATAAAGAAGGCAGCAGACCCCCCAATCGACAGCGGCAGCGACTGAGACGCCTACAGAGACGCTGATAGAAGCTGCGACGCCGACCGAGGCAGAAAGGGGTATATATAGGCGTAGAGACTGCAGCAAACCCCCCCAATCGACAGCGGCAGTGACTGAGATGCCTACAGAGAAGCTGACAGAGGCTGCGACGCCGAATGAGACGCCGACTGAGGCAGATGGGGGTAGATATAGGCATAGAGAAGGCAGCAGACCCCCCCAATCGACAGCGGCAGTGAGTGAGACGCCTACAGAGATGCTGGCAGAGGCTGCGACGCCGACCGAGGCAGATAGGGGTATATATAGGCATAGAGACTGCAGCAGACCCCCCAATGGACAGCGGCAGCCATTGTGACGCCTACAGAGAAGCTGACAGAGGCTGCGAAACCGACTGAGACGCCGACTGAGGCATATAGGGGAAGTTATCGGCATAGAGAAGGCAGCATACCCCCCAATCGACAGCGCCAGGGACTGAGACGCCTCCAGAGACGCTGACAGAGGCTGCGCCGCCGACCGAGGCAGAAAAGGGTATATATAGGCGTAGAGACTGCAGCAAACCCCCCCCAATCGACAGCGGCAGTGACTGAGATGCCTACAGAGAAGCTGACAGAGGCTGCGACGCTGACTGAGGCAGATAGGGGTAGAAGTAGTTTTAGAGAAGGCAGCAGATAACCCAGTCGACAGCGGCAGCGACTGAGAAGCCGACTGAGAAGCCGACTGAGGCAGATAGGGGTAGATATAGGCATAGAGAAGGCAGCAGACCCCCCAATCGACAGCGGCAGTGACTGAGACGCCTACAGAGACGCTGACAGAGGCTGCGACGCCGAATGAGACGCCGACTGAGGCAGAGACGGGTAGATATAGGCATAGAGAAGGCAGCAGACCTCCCAATCGACAGCGGCAGTGAGTGAGACGCCTACAGAGACGCTGGCAGAGGCTGCGACGCCGGCTGAGACGCCGAATGAGGCAGATAGGGATAGATATAGGCATACAGAAGACAGCAGACCCCCCAATCGACAGCGGCATCTGCTGAGACGGTGCCAGAGATGCTGACAGAGTCTGCGACGCCGGCTGAGACGCCGACTGAGACGCCTACTGAGGCAGATAGGGGAAGATATCGGCATAGAGAAGGCAGCAGACCCCCAATCGACAGCGGCAGCGACTGAGACGCCTACAGAGACATTGACAGAGGCTGTGACGCCGACTGAGACGCCGACTGAGGCAGATAGTGGTAGATATAGACATAGAGAAGGCAGCAGACCCAAAATCGACAGCGGCAGCGACTGAGACGCCTACAGAAATGCTGACAGAGGCTGCGACGCAGACTGAGGCAGTTAGGGGCAGATATGGGCATAAAGAAGGCAGCAGACCCCCCAATCGACAGCGGCAGATACTGTGACGCCTACATAGACGCTGACAGAGGCTGCGAAACCGACTGAGACGCCTTCTGAGGCAGATAGGGGTAGATATAGGAATACAGAAGGCAGCAGACTCCCCCAATCGACAGCGGCATCTGCTGAGACGGTGCCAGAGATGCTGACAGAGTCTGCGACGCCGGCTGAGACGCCGACTGAGACGCCTACTAAGGCAGATAGGGGAAGATATCGGCATAGAGAAGGCAGCAGACCCCCAATCGACAGCGGCAGCGACTGAGACGCCTACAGAGACGCTGACAGAGGCTGCGACGCCGACTGAGTCGCCTACAGAAATGCTGACAGAGGCTGCGACGGAGACTGAGGCAGATAGGGGTAGATATAGGCATAGAGAAGGCAGCAGACCCCCCCAATCGACAGCGGCAGCGACTGTGACGCCTACAGAGACGCTGACATTGGCTGCGAATCCGACTGAGACGCCGACTGAGGCAGATAGGGGTAGATATAGGCATACAGAAGGCAGCAGACTCCCCCAATCAACAGCGGCATCTGCTGAGACGGTTACAGAGACGCTGACAGAGGCTGCGACGCCGGCTGCGACGCCGACTGAGATGCCGACTGAGGCAGATAGGGGAAGATATCGGCATAGAGAAGGCAGCAGACCCCCCAATCGACAGCGGCAACGACTGACACGCCTACAGAGACGCTGGCAGAGGATGCGACGCTGACTGAGATTCCGACTGAGGTAAATAGGGGTAGATATAGGCATAGAGATGGCAGCAGACCCCCCCAATCGACAGCGGCAGGGACTGAGACGCCTCCAGAGACGCTGACAGAGGCTGCGACGCCGGCTGAGACGCCGACTGAGACGCCTACTGAGGCATATAGGGGTAGATATAGGCATAGAGAATGCAGCAGACCCCCAATCGACAGCGGCAGTGAGTGAGACGCCTACAGAGACGCTGGTAGAGGATGCGACGCTGACTGAGATTTTGACTGAGGCAGATAGGGGTAGATATAGGCATAAAGAAGGCAGCATTCACCCCTATCGATAGCGGCAGCGACTGAGATGCCTACAGAGACGCTAACAGAGGCTGCTTCGCCAACTGAGACGCCGAATGAGGCAGATAGGGATAGATACAGGCATAGAGAAGGCAACAGACACCCCAATCGACAGCGGCAGCGACTGAGACGCCTACAGAGACATTGACAGAGGTTGTGACGCCGACTGAGACGCCGACTGAGACGCCGACTGAGGCAGATAGTGGTAGATATAGGCATAGAGAAGGCAGCAGACCCCCCAATCGACAGCGGCAGCGACTGAGACGCCTACAGAAATGCTGACAGAGGCTGCGACGCAGACTGAGGCAATTCGGGGCAGATATAGGCATACAGAAGGCAGCAGACTCCCCCAATCGACAGCGGCATCTGCTGAAACGGTGCCAGAGATGCTGACAGAGGCTGCGACGCCGGCTGAGACGCCGACTGAGACGCCTACTGAGGCAGATAGGGGAAGATATCGGCATAGAGAAGGCAGCAGACCCCCCAATCGACAGCGGCAGCGACTGAGACGCCTACAGAGACGCTGACAGAGGCTGCGACGCCGACTGAGACGCCTACAGAAATGCTGACAGAGGCTGTGACGGAGACTGAGGCAGATAGGTGTAGATATAGGCATAGAGAAGGCAGCTGACCCCCCAATCGACAGCGGCAACGACTGTGACGCCTACAGAGATGCTGACAGAGGCTGCGAATCCGACTGAGACGCCGACTGAGGCAGATATGGGTAGATATAGGCATACAGAAGGCAGCAGATTCCCCCAATCAACAGCGGCATCTGCTGAGGCGGTTACAGAGACGCTGACAGAGGCTGCGACGCCGGCTGAGACGCCGACTGAGACGCCTACTGAGGTAGATAGGGGTAGATATAGGCATAGAGAATGCAGCAGACCCCAATCGACAGCGGCAGTGGCTGAGACGCCTACAGAAACGCTTACAGAGGCTGCGACGCCGACTGAGGCAGATAGGGGTAGATATAGGCATAAAGAAGGCAGCATTCACCCCTATCGATAGCGGCAGCGACTGAGATGAATACAGAGACGCTGACAGAGGCTGCGACGCCGACTGAGACGCCGAATGAGGCAGATAGGAATAGATATTGGCATACAGAAGGCAGCAGACCACCCAATCGACAGCGGCAGCGACTGAGACGCCTAATGAAATGCTGACAGAGGCTGCGACCCAGACTGAGGCAGATAGGGGTAGAGATAGGCATAGAGAAGGCAGCAGACCCCCCAATCGACAGCGGCAGCGACTGATATGCCCACAGAGACGCTGAAATAGGCTACGAAGCCGACTGAGACGTACACTGAGACAGATATAGACAGATATATATGGGTAGATATAGGCATAGAGAAGACAGGAGACCCCCAATCGAGACGCCTACAGAAATGCTGACAGAGGCTGCGACGCAGACTGAGGCAGATAGGGGTAGATATAGGCATAGAGAAGCCAGCAGACCCCCTACTGAGACCCCCCAATCGACAGCGGCAACGACTGAGACGCCTACAGAGACGCTGACAGAGGCTGCGACGCCGACTGAGACGCCGACTGAGGCAGATATGGGTAGATATAGGCAGAGAGTAGGCAGCAGACTCCCCCAATCAACAGCGGCAGCGACTGAGATGCCTACAGAGAAGCTGACAGAGTCTGCGATGCCGACTGAGGCAGATAGGGGTAGATATTGGCTAAAGAAGGCAGCAGACCCCCCAATCGACAGCGGCAGCGACTGAGACGCCTACAGAGACGGTGACAGGGGCAGTGACACCTACTGAGACGCCGACTGAGAAAGATAGGGGTAGATATAGGCATAGAGAAGGTAGCAGACACCCCAATCGACAGCGGCAAGCGACTGAGACGCCTACAGAAACATTGATAGAGGCTGTGACGCCGACTGAGACGCCGAATGAGGCAGATAGGGGTAGATATAGGCATACAGAAGGCATCAGAGCCCCTAATCGACAGCGGCAGCGACTGAGACGCCTACAGAGATGCTGACAGAGGCTGTGACGCCGACTGAGGCAGATAGGTTTAGATACAGGCATAAAGAAGGCAGCAGGTCCCCCAATCGATGGCGGCAGCGACTGAGACGCCTACATAGAAGCTGACAGAAGCTGCGACGCCGACTGAGGCAGATAGGGGTAGATATAGGCACAGAGAAGGCAGCAGACCCCCCCAATCGACAACGGCAGCGACTGAGACGCCTACAGAGACGCTGACAGAGGCTGCGACGCCGACTGAGACAGATATGGGTAGAAATAGGCAGAGAGTAGGCAGCAGACCCCCCAATCAACAGCGGCAGGGACTGAGATGCCTACAGAAATGCTGACAGAAGCTGCGACGCCGAGTGATGCAGATAGGAGTAGATATAGGCATAGAGAAGGCAGCAGACCCTCCAATTGACAGTGGCAGCGATTGAGACGCCTACAGAGACGCTGACAGGGGCTGTGACGCCTACTGAGACGCCGACTGAGGCAGCTATTGGTAGGTATAGGCATAGAGAAGGCAGCAGACCCCCCAATCGACAGCGGGAGCGACTGAGACGCCTACAGAGACGTTGACAGAGGTTGTGACGCCGAATGAGACGCCGACTGAGGTAGATATGGGTAGATATAGGCAGAGAGTAGGCAGCAGACCCCCCAATCAACAGCGGGAGCGACTGAGACGCCTGCAGAGACGCTGGCAGAGGCTGCGACGCCGGCTGAGACGCCGAATGAGGCAGATTGGGATAGATATAGGCATAGAGAAGGCAGCAGAAACCCCAATCGACGGCTGCAGCGACTGAGACGCCTACAGAGACGTTGACAGAGGCTGTGACGCCGACTTAGACGCCCAATGAGGCAGATAGGGGTACATATAGGCATACAGAAGGCAGCCGACCCCCCAATCGACAGCGGCAGCGACTGAGACGCCTACAGAGACGCTGGCAGAGGCTGCGACGCCGACTGAGACGCCGACTGAGGCAGATAGGTTTAGATATAGGCATAAAGAAGGCAGCAGACCCCCCAATCGACAGCGGCAGCGACTGAGACGCCTACAGAGACGCTGATAGAAGCTGCGACGCCGACCGAGGCAGAAAGGGGTATATATAGGCGTAGAGACTGGAGCAAACCCCCCCAATCTACAGCGGCAGTGACTGAGATGCCTACAGAGAAGCTGACAGAGGCTGCGACGCCGAATGAGACGCCGACTGAGGCAGATGGGGGTAGATATAGGCATAGAGAAGGCAGCAGACCCCCCCAATGGACAGCGGCAGCCATTGTGACGCCTACAGAGAAGCTGACAGAGGCTGCGAAACCGACTGAGACGCCGACTGAGGCATATAGGGGAAGTTATCGGCATAGAGAAGGCAGCATACCCCCAATCGACAGCGCCAGGGACTGAGACGCCTCCAGAGACGCTGACAGAGGCTGCGCCGCCGACCGAGGCAGAAAGGGGTATATATAGGCGTAGAGACTGCAGCAAACCCCCCCAATCGACAGCGGCAGTGACTGAGATGCCTACAGAGAAGCTGACAGCGGCTGCGACGCTGACTGAGGCAGATAGGGGTAGAAGTAGTTTTAGAGAAGGCAGCAGATAACCCAGTCGACAGCGGCAGCGACTGAGAAGCCGACTGAGAAGCCGACTGAGGCAGATAGGGGTAGATATAGGCATAGAGAAGGCAGCAGACCCCCCCAATCGACAGCGGCAGTGAGTGAGACGCCTACAGAGACGCTGGCAGAGGCTGCGACGCCGACCGAGGCAGATAGGGGTATATATAGGCATAGAGACTGCAGCAGACCCCCCAATGGACAGCGGCAGCCATTGTGACGCCTACAGAGAAGCTGACAGAGGCTGCGAAACCGACTGAGACGCCGACTGAGGCATATAGGGGAAGTTATCGGCATAGAGAAGGCAGCATACCCCCAATCGACAGCGCCAGGGACTGAGACGCCTCCAGAGACGCTGACAGAGGCTGCGCCGCCGACCGAGGCAGAAAGGGGTATATATAGGCGTAGAGACTGCAGCAAACCCCCCCAATCGACAGCGGCAGTGACTGAGATGCCTACAGAGAAGCTGACAGCGGCTGCGACGCTGACTGAGGCAGATAGGGGTAGAAGTAGTTTTAGAGAAGGCAGCAGATAACAAAGTCGACAGCGGCAGCGACTGAGAAGCCGAATGAGACGCCGACTGAGGCAGATGGGGGTAGATATAGGCATAGAGAAGGCAGCAGACCCCCCCAATCGACAGCGGCAGTGAGTGAGACGCCTACAGAGACGCTGGCAGAGGCTGCGAAGCCGACCGAGGCAGATAGGGGTATATATAGGCGTAGAGACTGCAGCAAACCCCCCCAATCGACAGCGGCAGTGACTGAGATGCCTACAGAGATGCTGACAGAGGCTGCGACGCCGACTGAGGCAGATAGGTTTAGATATAGGCATAAAGAAGGCAGCAGACCCCCCAATCGACAGCGGCAGCGACTGTGACGCTTACAGAGAAACTGACAGAGGCTGCGAAGCCGACCGAGGCAGATAGGGGTATATATAGGCATAGAGACTGCAGCAGACCCCCCAATGGACAGCGGCAGCCATTGTGACGCCTACAGAGAAGCTGACAGAGGCTGCGAAACCGACTGAGACGCCGACTGAGGCATATAGGGGAAGTTATCGGCATAGAGAAGGCAGCATACCCCCAATCGACAGCGCCAGGGACTGAGACGCCTCCAGAGACGCTGACAGAGGTTGCGCCGCCGACCGAGGCAGAAAGGGGTATATATAGGCGTAGAGACTGCAGCAAACCCCCCCAATCGACAGCGGCAGTGACTGAGATGCCTACAGAGAAGCTGACAGCGGCTGCGACGCTGACTGAGGCTGATAGGGGTAGAAGTAGTTTTAGAGAAGGCAGCAGATAACCCAGTCGACAGCGGCAGCGACTGAGAAGCCGACTGAGAAGCCGACTGAGGCAGATAGGGGTAGATATAGGCATAGAGAAGGCAGCAGACCCCCCAATCGACAGCGGTAGCGACTGAGACGCCTACAGAGACGTTGACAGAGGTTGTGACGCCGAATGAGACACCGACTGAGGTAGATAGGAGTAGATATAGGCATAGAGAAGGCAGCAGACGCACCAATTGACAGCGACAGCGACTGAAACAGAGACGCTGACAGGAGCTGTGACGCCTACTGAGAGGCCGACTGAGGCAGATAGATGTAGATATAGGCATAGAGAAGGCAGCAGAACCCCCAATCGACAGCGGGAGCGACTCAGACGCCTACAGAGACGCTGGAAGAGGCTGCGACGCAGACTGAGGCAATTCGGGGCAGATATAGGCATACAGAAGGCAGCAGACTCCCCCAATCGACAGCGGCATCTGCTGAAACGGTGCCAGAGATGCTGACAGAGGCTGCGACGCCGGCTGAGACGCCGACTGAGACGCCTACTGAGGTAGATAGGGGTAGATATAGGCATAGAGAATGCAGCAGACCCCAATCGACAGCGGCAGTGGCTGAGACGCCTACAGAAACGCTTACAGAGGCTGCGACGCCGACTGAGGCAGATAGGGGTAGAGATAGGCATAGAGAAGGCAGCAGACCCCCCAATCGACAGCGGCAGCGACTGTGACGCGTACAGAGACGCTGACAGAGGCTCCGAAGCCGACTGAGATGCCTACTGAGGCAGATAGGGGAAGATATCGGCATAGAGAAGGCAGCAGACCCCCCTATCGACAGTGGAAGCGACTGAGACGCCTACAGCGACGCTGACAGAGGCTGCGACGCCGACTGAGACGCCGACTGAGGCAGATAGGTGTAGATATAGGCATAGAGAAGGCAGCAGACCCCCCAATCGACAGCGGCAGCGACTGATATGCCCACAGAGACGCTGAAATAGGCTACGAAGCCGACTGAGACGTACACTGAGACAGATATAGACAGATATATATGGGTAGATATAGGCATAGAGAAGACAGGAGACCCCCAATCGAGACGCCTACAGAAATGCTGACAGAGGCTGCGACGCAGACTGAGGCAGATAGGGGTAGATATAGGCATAGAGAAGCCAGCAGACCCCCTACTGAGACCCCCCAATCGACAGCGGCAACGACTGAGACGCCTACAGAGACGCTGACAGAGGCTGCGACGCCGACTGAGACGCCGACTGAGGCAGATATGGGTAGATATAGGCAGAGAGTAGGCAGCAGACTCCCCCAATCAACAGCGGCAGCGACTGAGATGCCTACAGAGAAGCTGACAGAGTCTGCGATGCCGACTGAGGCAGATAGGGGTAGATATTGGCTAAAGAAGGCAGCAGACCCCCCAATCGACAGCGGCAGCGACTGAGACGCCTACAGAGACGGTGACAGGGGCAGTGACACCTACTGAGACGCCGACTGAGAAAGATAGGGGTAGATATAGGCATAGAGAAGGTAGCAGACACCCCAATCGACAGCGGCAAGCGACTGAGACGCCTACAGAAACATTGATAGAGGCTGTGACGCCGACTGAGACGCCGAATGAGGCAGATAGGGGTAGATATAGGCATACAGAAGGCATCAGAGCCCCTAATCGACAGCGGCAGCGACTGAGACGCCTACAGAGATGCTGACAGAGGCTGTGACGCCGACTGAGGCAGATAGGTTTAGATACAGGCATAAAGAAGGCAGCAGGTCCCCCAATCGATGGCGGCAGCGACTGAGACGCCTACATAGAAGCTGACAGAAGCTGCGACGCCGACTGAGGCAGATAGGGGTAGATATAGGCACAGAGAAGGCAGCAGACCCCCCCAATCGACAACGGCAGCGACTGAAACGCCTACAGAAATGCTGACAGAGGCTGCGACGCAGACTGAGGCAGATAGGGGTAGATATAGGCATAGAGAAGGCAGCAGACCCCCTGCTGAGACCCCCCCAATCGAAAGCGGCAGCGACTGAGACGCCTACAGAGACGCTGACAGAGGCTGCGACGCCGACTGAGACAGATATGGGTAGAAATAGGCAGAGAGTAGGCAGCAGACCCCCCAATCAACAGCGGCAGGGACTGAGATGCCTACAGAAATGCTGACAGAAGCTGCGACGCCGAGTGATGCAGATAGGAGTAGATATAGGCATAGAGAAGGCAGCAGACCCTCCAATTGACAGTGGCAGCGATTGAGACGCCTACAGAGACGCTGACAGGGGCTGTGACGCCTACTGAGACGCCGACTGAGGCAGCTAGGGGTAGGTATAGGCATAGAGAAGGCAGCAGACCCCCCAATCGACAGCGGGAGCGACTGAGACGCCTACAGAGACGTTGACAGAGGTTGTGACGCCGAATGAGACGCCGACTGAGGTAGATATGGGTAGATATAGGCAGAGAGTAGGCAGCAGACCCCCCAATCAACAGCGGGAGCGACTGAGACGCCTGCAGAGACGCTGGCAGAGGCTGCGAAGCCGGCTGAGACGCCGAATGAGGCAGATTGGGATAGATATAGGCATAGAGAAGGCAGCAGAAACCCCAATCGACAGCTGCAGCGACTGAGACGCCTACAGAGACGTTGACAGAGGCTGTGACGCCGACTTAGACGCCCAATGAGGCAGATAGGGGTACATATAGGCATACAGAAGGCAGCCGACCCCCCAATCGACAGCGGCAGCGACTGAGACGCCTACAGAGACGCTGGCAGAGGCTGCGACGCCGACTGAGACGCCGACTGAGGCAGATAGGTTTAGATATAGGCATAAAGAAGGCAGCAGACCCCCCAATCGACAGCGGCAGCGACTGAGACGCCTACAGAGACGCTGATAGAAGCTGCGACGCCGACCGAGGCAGAAAGGGGTATATATAGGCGTAGAGACTGGAGCAAACCCCCCCAATCTACAGCGGCAGTGACTGAGATGCCTACAGAGAAGCTGACAGAGGCTGCGACGCCGAATGAGACGCCGACTGAGGCAGATGGGGGTAGATATAGGCATAGAGAAGGCAGCAGACCCCCCCAATCGACAGCGGCAGTGAGTGAGACGCCTACAGAGACGCTGGCAGAGGCTGCGACGCCGACCGAGGCAGATAGGGGTATATATAGGCATAGAGACTGCAGCAGACCCCCCAATGGACAGCGGCAGCCATTGTGACGCCTACAGAGAAGCTGACAGAGGCTGCGAAACCGACTGAGACGCCGACTGAGGCATATAGGGGAAGTTATCGGCATAGAGAAGGCAGCATACCCCCAATCGACAGCGCCAGGGACTGAGACGCCTCCAGAGACGCTGACAGAGGCTGCGCCGCCGACCGAGGCAGAAAGGGGTATATATAGGCGTAGAGACTGCAGCAAACCCCCCCAATCGACAGCGGCAGTGACTGAGATGCCTACAGAGAAGCTGACAGCGGCTGCGACGCTGACTGAGGCAGATAGGGGTAGAAGTAGTTTTAGAGAAGGCAGCAGATAACCCAGTCGACAGCGGCAGCGACTGAGAAGCCGACTGAGAAGCCGACTGAGGCAGATAGGGGTAGATATAGGCATAGAGAAGGCAGCAGACCCCCCCAATCGACAGCGGCAGTGAGTGAGACGCCTACAGAGACGCTGGCAGAGGCTGCGACGCCGACCGAGGCAGATAGGGGTATATATAGGCATAGAGACTGCAGCAGACCCCCCAATGGACAGCGGCAGCCATTGTGACGCCTACAGAGAAGCTGACAGAGGCTGCGAAACCGACTGAGACGCCGACTGAGGCATATAGGGGAAGTTATCGGCATAGAGAAGGCAGCATACCCCCAATCGACAGCGCCAGGGACTGAGACGCCTCCAGAGACGCTGACAGAGGCTGCGCCGCCGACCGAGGCAGAAAGGGGTATATATAGGCGTAGAGACTGCAGCAAACCCCCCCAATCGACAGCGGCAGTGACTGAGATGCCTACAGAGAAGCTGACAGCGGCTGCGACGCTGACTGAGGCTGATAGGGGTAGAAGTAGTTTTAGAGAAGGCAGCAGATAACCCAGTCGACAGCGGCAGCGACTGAGAAGCCGACTGAGAAGCCGACTGAGGCAGATAGGGGTAGATATAGGCATAGAGAAGGCAGCAGACCCCCCAATCGACAGCGGTAGCGACTGAGACGCCTACAGAGACGTTGACAGAGGTTGTGACGCCGAATGAGACACCGACTGAGGTAGATAGGAGTAGATATAGGCATAGAGAAGGCAGCAGACGCACCAATTGACAGCGACAGCGACTGAAACAGAGACGCTGACAGGAGCTGTGACGCCTACTGAGAGGCCGACTGAGGCAGATAGGTGTAGATATAGGCATAGAGAAGGCAGCAGAACCCCCAATCGACAGCGGGAGCGACTCAGACGCCTACAGAGACGCTGGAAGAGGCTGCGACGCCGACTGAGACGCCGACTGAGGCAGATAGGTGTAGATATAGGCATAGAGAAGGCAGCAGACCCCCCAATCGACAGCGGCAGCGACTGATATGCCCACAGAGACGCTGAAATAGGCTACGAAGCCGACTGAGACGCACACTGAGACAGATATAGACTGATATATATGGGTAGATATAGGCATAGAGAAGACAGGAGACCCCCAATCGAGACGCCTACAGAAATGCTGACAGAGGCTGCGACGCCGACTGAAGCAGATAGGGGTAGAAGTAGTTTTAGAGAAGGCAGCAGACAACCCAATCGACAGCGGCAGCGACTGAGAAGCCGACTGAGACGCCGAATGAGGCAGAGAGGGGTAGATATAGGCATAGAGAAGGTAGCAGACCCCCCAATCGACAGCGCCAGTGACTGAGACGCCTACAGAGACGCTGACAGAGGCTGCGACGCCGAATGAGACGCCGACTGAGGCAGATAGGGGTAGATATAGGCATAGAGAAGGCAGCAGACCCCCCAATCCACAGCGGCAGTGAGTGAGACGCCTACAGAGACGCTGGAAGACGCTGCGACGCCGACTGAGACGCCGAATGAGGCATATAGGGATAGATATAGGCATAGAGAAGGCAACAGACATCCCAATCGACAGCGGCAGCGACTGAGACGCCTACAGAGACGTTGACAGAGGCTGTGACGCCGACTGAGACGCCGACTGAGGCAGATAGGGGTAGATATAGGCATAAAAAAGGCAGCAGACCCCCCAAGCGACAGCGGCAGCGACTGTGACGCCTACAGAGACGCTGACAGAGGCTGCGACACCGACTGAGACGCCATCTGAGGCAGATAGGGGTAGATATAGGCATACAGAAGGCAGCAGACTCCCCCAATCGACAGCGGCATCTGCTGAGACGGTTACAGAGACGCTGACAGAGGCAGCGACGGCGGCTGCGACGCCAACTGAGATGCCGACTGAGGCAGATAGGGGAAGATATCGGCATAGATAAGGCAGCAGACCCCCCAATCGACAGCGGCAGCGACTGAGACGCCTACAGAGACGCTGGAAGAGGCTGCGACGCCGACTGAGACGCCGAATGAGGCAGATAGGGATAGCTATAGGCATAGAGAAGGCAACAGACTCCCCAATCGACAGCGGCAGCGACTGAGACGCCTACAGAGACGCTGACAGAGGATGCGACGCTGACTGAGATTCCGACTGAGGCAGATGGGGGTAGATATAGGCATACAGAAGGCAGCTGACTCCCCCAATCGACAGCGGCATCTGCTGAGACGGTTACAGAGACGCTGACAGAGGCTGCGACGCCGACTGAGATGCCGACTGAGGCAGATAGGGGAATATATCGGCATAGAGAAGGCAGCAGATCCCCCAATCGACAGCGGCAGCGACTGAGACGCCTACAGAGACGCTGATAGAAGCTGCGACGCCGACCGAGGCAGAAAGGGGTATATATAAGCGTAGAGACTGCAGCAAACCCCCCAATCGAAAGCGGCAGTGACTGAGATGCCTACAGATAAGCTGACAGAGGCTGCGACGCCGAATGAGACGCCGACTGAGACAGATGGGGGTAGATATAGGCATAGAGAAGGCAGCAGACCCCCCAATCGACAGCGGCAGTGAGTGAGACGCCTACAGAGACGCTGGCAGAGGCTGCGACGCCGACCGAGGCAGATAGGGGTATATATAGGCATAGATACTGCAGCAGACCCCCCAATGGACAGCGGCAGCGATTGTGACGCCTACAGAGACGCTGACAGAGGCTGCGAAACCGACTGAGACGCCGACTGAGGCAGATAGGGGAAGTTATCGGCATAGAGCAGGCAGCATACCCCCAATCGACAGCGCCAGGGACTGAGACGCCTCCAGAGACGCTGACAGAGGCTGCGCCGCCGACCGAGGCAGAAAGGGGTATATATAGGCGTAGAGACTGCAGCAAACCCCCCCAATCGACAGTGGCAGTGACTGAGATGCCTACAGAGAAGCTGACAGAGGCTGCGACGCCGAATGAGACGCCGACTGAGGCAGATGGGGGTAGATATAGGCATAGAGAAGGCAGCAGACCCCCCCAATCGACAGCGGCAGTGAGTGAGACGCCTACAGAGACGCTGGCAGAGGCTGCGACGCCGACCGAGGCAGATAGGGGTATATATAGGCATAGAGACTGCAGCAGACCCCCCCAATGGACAGCGGCAGCGATTGTGACGCCTACAGAGACGCTGACAGAGGCTGCGAAACCGACTGAGACGCCGACTGAGGCATATAGGGGAAGTTATCGGCATAGAGAAGGCAGCATACCCCCCAATCGACAGCGCCAGGGACTGAGACGCCTCCAGAGACGCTGACAGAGGCTGCGACGCCGGCTGAGACGCCGAATGAGGCAGATTGGGATAGATATAGGCATAGAGAAGGCAGCAGAAACCCCAATCGACAGCTGCAGCGACTGAGACGCCTACAGAGACGTTGACAGAGGCTGTGACGCCGACTTAGACGCCCAATGAGGCAGATAGGGGTACATATAGGCATACAGAAGGCAGCCGACCCCCCAATCGACAGCGGCAGCGACTGAGACGCCTACAGAGACGCTGGCAGAGGCTGCGACGCCGACTGAGACGCCGACTGAGGCAGATAGGTTTAGATATAGGCATAAAGAAGGCAGCAGACCCCCCAATCGACAGCGGCAGCGACTGAGACGCCTACAGAGACGCTGATAGAAGCTGCGACGCCGACCGAGGCAGAAAGGGGTATATATAGGCGTAGAGACTGGAGCAAACCCCCCCAATCTACAGCGGCAGTGACTGAGATGCCTACAGAGAAGCTGACAGAGGCTGCGACGCCGAATGAGACGCCGACTGAGGCAGATGGGGGTAGATATAGGCATAGAGAAGGCAGCAGACCCCCCCAATCGACAGCGGCAGTGAGTGAGACGCCTACAGAGACGCTGGCAGAGGCTGCGACGCCGACCGAGGCAGATAGGGGTATATATAGGCATAGAGACTGCAGCAGACCCCCCAATGGACAGCGGCAGCCATTGTGACGCCTACAGAGAAGCTGACAGAGGCTGCGAAACCGACTGAGACGCCGACTGAGGCATATAGGGGAAGTTATCGGCATAGAGAAGGCAGCATACCCCCAATCGACAGCGCCAGGGACTGAGACGCCTCCAGAGACGCTGACAGAGGCTGCGCCGCCGACCGAGGCAGAAAGGGGTATATATAGGCGTAGAGACTGCAGCAAACCCCCCCAATCGACAGCGGCAGTGACTGAGATGCCTACAGAGAAGCTGACAGCGGCTGCGACGCTGACTGAGGCAGATAGGGGTAGAAGTAGTTTTAGAGAAGGCAGCAGATAACCCAGTCGACAGCGGCAGCGACTGAGAAGCCGACTGAGAAGCCGACTGAGGCAGATAGGGGTAGATATAGGCATAGAGAAGGCAGCAGACCCCCCCAATCGACAGCGGCAGTGAGTGAGACGCCTACAGAGACGCTGGCAGAGGCTGCGACGCCGACCGAGGCAGATAGGGGTATATATAGGCATATAGACTGCAGCAGACCCCCCAATGGACAGCGGCAGCCATTGTGACGCCTACAGAGAAGCTGACAGAGGCTGCGAAACCGACCGAGACGCCGACTGAGGCATATAGGGGAAGTTATCGGCATAGAGAAGGCAGCATACCCCCAATCGACAGCGCCAGGGACTGAGACGCCTCCAGAGACGCTGACAGAAGCTGCGCCGCCGACCGAGGCAGAAAGGGGTATATATAGGCGTAGAGACTGCAGCAAACCCCCCCAATCGACAGCGGCAGTGACTGAGATGCCTACAGAGAAGCTGACAGCGGCTGCGACGCTGACTGAGGCAGATAGGGGTAGAAGTAGTTTTAGAGAAGGCAGCAGATAACCCAGTCGACAGCGGCAGCGACTGAGAAGCCGAATGAGACGCCGACTGAGGCAGATGGGGGTAGATATAGGCATAGAGAAGGCAGCAGACCCCCCCAATCGACAGCGGCAGTGAGTGAGACGCCTACAGAGACGCTGGCAGAGGCTGCGAAGCCGACCGAGGCATATAGGGGTATATATAGGCGTAGAGACTGCAGCAAACCCCCCCAATCGACAGCGGCAGTGACTGAGATGCCTACAGAGATGCTGACAGAGGCTGCGACGCCGACTGAGGCAGATAGGTTTAGATATAGGCATAAAGAAGGCAGCAGACCCCCCAATCGACAGCGGCAGCGACTGTGACGCTTACAGAGAAACTGACAGAGGCTGCGAAGCCGACCGAGGCAGATAGGGGTATATATAGGCATAGAGACTGCAGCAGACCCCCCAATGGACAGCGGCAGCCATTGTGACGCCTACAGAGAAGCTGACAGAGGCTGCGAAACCGACTGAGACGCCGACTGAGGCATATAGGGGAAGTTATCGGCATAGAGAAGGCAGCATACCCCCAATCGACAGCGCCAGGGACTGAGACGCCTCCAGAGACGCTGACAGAGGCTGCGCCGCCGACCGAGGCAGAAAGGGGTATATATAGGCGTAGAGACTGCAGCAAACCCCCCCAATCGACAGCGGCAGTGACTGAGATGCCTACAGAGAAGCTGACAGCGGCTGCGACGCTGACTGAGGCAGATAGGGGTAGAAGTAGTTTTAGAGAAGGCAGCAGATAACCCAGTCGACAGCGGCAGCGACTGAGAAGCCGACTGAGAAGCCGACTGAGGCAGATAGGGGTAGATATAGGCATAGAGAAGGCAGCAGACCCCCCAATCGACAGCGGTAGCGACTGAGACGCCTACAGAGACGTTGACAGAGGTTGTGACGCCGAATGAGACACCGACTGAGGTAGATAGGAGTAGATATAGGCATAGAGAAGGCAGCAGACGCACCAATTGACAGCGACAGCGACTGAAACAGAGACGCTGACAGGAGCTGTGACGCCTACTGAGAGGCCGACTGAGGCAGATAGGTGTAGATATAGGCATAGAGAAGGCAGCAGAACCCCCAATCGACAGCGGGAGCGACTCAGACGCCTACAGAGACGCTGGAAGAGGCTGCGACGCCGACTGAGACGCCGACTGAGGCAGATAGGTGTAGATATAGGCATAGAGAAGGCAGCAGACCCCCCAATCGACAGCGGCAGCGACTGATATGCCCACAGAGACGCTGAAATAGGCTACGAAGCCGACTGAGACGCACACTGAGACAGATATAGACTGATATATATGGGTAGATATAGGCATAGAGAAGACAGGAGACCCCCAATCGAGACGCCTACAGAAATGCTGACAGAGGCTGCGACGCCGACTGAGGCAGATAGGGGTAGAAGTAGTTTTAGAGAAGGCAGCAGACAACCCAATCGACAGCGGCAGCGACTGAGAAGCCGACTGAGACGCCGAATGAGGCAGAGAGGGGTAGATATAGGCATAGAGAAGGTAGCAGACCCCCCAATCGACAGCGCCAGTGACTGAGACGCCTACAGAGACGCTGACAGAGGCTGCGACGCCGAATGAGACGCCGACTGAGGCAGATAGGGGTAGATATAGGCATAGAGAAGGCAGCAGACCCCCCAATCCACAGCGGCAGTGAGTGAGACGCCTACAGAGACGCTGGAAGACGCTGCGACGCCGACTGAGACGCCGAATGAGGCATATAGGGATAGATATAGGCATAGAGAAGGCAACAGACATCCCAATCGACAGCGGCAGCGACTGAGACGCCTACAGAGACGTTGACAGAGGCTGTGACGCCGACTGTGACGCCGACTGAGACGCCGACTGAGGCAGATAGGGGTAGATATAGGCATAAAGAAGGCAGCAGACCCCCCAAGCGACAGCGGCAGCGACTGTGACGCCTACAGAGACGCTGACAGAGGCTGCGACACCGACTGAGACGCCATCTGAGGCAGATAGGGGTAGATATAGGCATACAGAAGGCAGCAGACTCCCCCAATCGACAGCGGCATCTGCTGAGACGGTTACAGAGACGCTGACAGAGGCAGCGACGGCGGCTGCGACGCCAACTGAGATGCCGACTGAGGCAGATAGGGGAAGATATCAGCATAGATAAGGCAGCAGACCCCCCAATCGACAGCGGCAGCGACTGAGACGCCTACAGAGACGCTGGAAGAGGCTGCGACGCCGACTGAGACGCCGAATGAGGCAGATAGGGATAGCTATAGGCATAGAGAAGGCAACAGACTCCCCAATCGACAGCGGCAGCGACTGAGACGCCTACAGAGACGCTGACAGAGGATGCGACGCTGACTGAGATTCCGACTGAGGCAGATGGGGGTAGATATAGGCATACAGAAGGCAGCAGACTCCCCCAATCGACAGCGGCATCTGCTGAGACGGTTACAGAGACGCTGACAGAGGCTGCGACGCCGACTGAGATGCCGACTGAGGCAGATAGGGGAATATATCGGCATAGAGAAGGCAGCAGACCCCCCAATCGACAGCGGCAGCGACTGAGACGCCTACAGAGACGCTGATAGAAGCTGCGACGCCGACCGAGGCAGAAAGGGGTATATATAAGCGTAGAGACTGCAGCAAACCCCCCAATCGAAAGCGGCAGTGACTGAGATGCCTACAGATAAGCTGACAGAGGCTGCGACGCCGAATGAGACGCCGACTGAGACAGATGGGGGTAGATATAGGCATAGAGAAGGCAGCAGACCCCCCAATCGACAGCGGCAGTGAGTGAGACGCCTACAGAGACGCTGGCAGAGGCTGCGACGCCGACCGAGGCAGATAGGGGTATATATAGGCATAGATACTGCAGCAGACCCCCCAATGGACAGCGGCAGCGATTGTGACGCCTACAGAGACGCTGACAGAGGCTGCGAAACCGACTGAGACGCCGACTGAGGCAGATAGGGGAAGTTATCGGCATAGAGCAGGCAGCATACCCCCAATCGACAGCGCCAGGGACTGAGACGCCTCCAGAGACGCTGACAGAGGCTGCGCCGCCGACCGAGGCAGAAAGGGGTATATATAGGCGTAGAGACTGCAGCAAACCCCCCCAATCGACAGTGGCAGTGACTGAGATGCCTACAGAGAAGCTGACAGAGGCTGCGACGCCGAATGAGACGCCGACTGAGGCAGATGGGGGTAGATATAGGCATAGAGAAGGCAGCAGACCCCCCCAATCGACAGCGGCAGTGAGTGAGACGCCTACAGAGACGCTGGCAGAGGCTGCGACGCCGACCGAGGCAGATAGGGGTATATATAGGCATAGAGACTGCAGCAGACCCCCCAATGGACAGCGGCAGCGATTGTGACGCCTACAGAGACGCTGACAGAGGCTGCGAAACCGACTGAGACGCCGACTGAGGCATATAGGGGAAGTTATCGGCATAGAGAAGGCAGCATACCCCCCAATCGACAGCGCCAGGGACTGAGACGCCTCCAGAGACGCTGACAGAGGCTGCGCCGCCGACCGAGGCAGAAAGGGGTATATATAGGCGTAGAGACTGCAGCAAACCCCCCCAATCGACAGCGGCAGCGACTGCGAAGCCGACTGAGAAGCCGACTGAGGCAGATAGGGGTAGATATAGGCAGAGAGTAGGCAGCAGACCCCCCAATCAACAGCGGCAGCGACTGAGATGCCTACAGAAATGCTGACAGAAGCTGCGACGCCGAGTGATGCAGATAGGAGTAGATATAGGCATAGAGAAGGCAGCAGACCCTCCAATTGACAGCGGCAGCGACTGAGACGCCTACAGAGACGCTGACAGGGGCTGTGACGCCTACTGAGACGCCGACTGAGGCAGCTAGGGGTAGGTATAGGCATAGAGAAGGCAGCAGACCCCTCAATCGACAGCGGGAGCGACTGAGACGCCTACAGAGACGCTGGCAGAGGCTGCGACGCCGACTGAGACGCCGACTGATGCAGATAGTGGTAGATATAGGCATACAGAAGGCAGCAGACCCCCCAATCGACAGCGGCAGCGACTGAGACGCCTACAGAGACGCTGGCAGAGGCTGCTACGCCGGCTGAGACGCCGAATGAGGCAGATAGGGATAGATATAGGCATACAGAAGGCAGCAGACCCCCCAATCGACAGCGGCAGCGACTGAGACGCCTACAGAGACGTTGACAGAGGTTGTGACGCCGAATGAGACACCGACTGAGGTAGATATGGGTAGATATAGGCAGAGAGTAGGCAGCAGACCCCCCAATCAAAAGCGGCAGCTTCTGAGATGCCTACAGAAATGCTGACAGAGGCTGCGACGCCGAATGAGACGCCGACTGAGGCAGATAGGAGTAGATATAGGCATAGAGAAGGCAGCAGACGCACCAATTGACAGCGACAGCGACTGAAATAGAGACGCTGACAGGGGCTGTGACGCCTACTGAGAGGCCGACTGAGGCAGATAGGTGTAGATATAGGCATAGAGAAGGCAGCAGAACCCCCAATCGACAGCGGGAGCGACTCAGACGCCTACAGAGACGCTGGAAGAGGCTGCGACGCCGACTGAGACGCCGAATGAGGCAGATAGGGATAGATATAGACATAGAGAAGGCAGCAGACCCCCCAATCGACAGCTGCAGCGACTGAGATGCCTACAGAGACGTTGACAGAGGCTGTGACGCCGACTGAGACACCGACTGAGGCAGATAGGGGTACATATAGGCATACAGAAGGCAGCCGGCCCCCCAATCGACAGCGGTAGCGACTGAGACGCCTACAGAGAAGCTGACAGAGGCTGCGACGCCGACTGAGGCAGATAGGGGTAGAAGTAGTTTTAGAGAAGGCAGCAGACAACCCAATCGACAGCGGCAGCGACTGAGAAGCCGACTGAGACGCCGAATGAGGCAGAGAGGGGTAGATATAGGCATAGAGAAGGTAGCAGACCCCCAATCGACAGCGCCAGTGACTGAGACGCCTACAGAGACGCTGACAGAGGCTGCGACGCCGAATGAGACGCCGACTGAGGCAGATAGGGGTAGATATAGGCATAGAGAAGGCAGCAGACCCCCCAATCCACAGCGGCAGTGAGTGAGACGCCTACAGAGACGCTGGAAGAGGCTGCGACGCCGACTGAGACGCCGAATGAGGCATATAGGGATAGATATAGGCATAGAGAAGGCAACAGACATCCCAATCGACAGCGGCAGCGACTGAAACGCCTACAGAGACGTTGACAGAGGCTGTGACGCCGACTGAGACGCCGACTGAGGCAGATGGGGGTAGATATAGGCATAAAGAAGGCAGCAGACCCCCCAAGCGACAGCGGCAGCGACTGTGACGCCTACAGAGACGCTGACAGAGGCTGCGAAACCGACTGAGACGCCATCTGAGGCAGATAGGGGTAGATATAGGCATACAGAAGGCAGCAGACTCCCCCAATCGACAGCGGCATCTGCTGAGACGGTTACAGAGACGCTGACAGAGGCAGCGACGCCGGCTGCGACGCCAACTGAGATGCCGACTGAGGCAGATAGGGGAAGATATCGGCATAGATAAGGCAGCAGACCCCCCAATCGACAGCGGCAGCGACAGAGACGCCTACAGAGACGCTGATAGAAGCTGCGACGCCGACCGAGGCAGAAAGGGGTATATATAGGCGTAGAGACTGCAGCAAACCCCCCCAATCGAGAGCGGCAGTGACTGAGATGCCTACAGAGAAGCTGACAGAGGCTGCGACGCCGAATGAGACGCCGACTGAGACAGATGGGGGTAGATATAGGCATAGAGAAGGCAGCAGACCCCCCAATCGACAGCGGCAGTGAGTGAGACGCCTACAGAGACGCTGGCAGAGGCTGCGACGCCGACCGAGGCAGATAGGGGTATATATAGGCATAGAGACTGCAGCAGACCCCCCAATGGACAGCGGCAGCGATTGTGACGCCTACAGAGACGCTGACAGAGGCTGCGAAACCGACTGAGACGCCGACTGAGGCAGATAGGGGAAGTTATCGGCATAGAGAAGGCAGCATACCCCCAATCGACAGCGCCAGGGACTGAGACGCCTCCAGAGACGCTGACAGAGGCTGCGCCGCCGACCGAGGCAGAAAGGGGTATATATAGGCGTAGAGACTGCAGCAAACCCCCCCAATCGACAGCGGCAGTGACTGAGATGCCTACAGAGAAGCTGACAGAGGCTGCGACGCTGACTGAGGCAGATAGGGGTAGAAGTAGTTTTAGAGAAGGCAGCAGACAACCCAATCGACAGCGGCAGCGACTGAGAAGCCGACTGAGACGCCGACTGAGGCAGATAGGTGTAGATATAGGCATAGAGAAGGCAGCAGACCCCCCAATCGACAGCGGCAGTGACTGAGACGCCTACAGAGACGCTGACAGAGGCTGCGACGCCGAATGAGACGCCGACTGAGGCAGAGACGGGTAGATATAGGCATAGAGAAGGCAGCAGACCCCCCAATCGACAGCGGCAGTGAGTTAGACGCCTACAGAGACGCTGACAGAGGCTGCGACGCCGGCTGAGACGCCGAATGAGGCAGATAGGGATAGATATAGGCATAGAGAAGGCAACAGACACCCCAATCGACAGCGGCAGCGACTGATACGGCTACAGAGACGATGACAGAGACTGTGACGCCGACTGAGATGCCGACTGAGGCAGATGGGGTTACATATAGGCATACAGAAGGCAGCTGACCCCCCCAATCGACAGCGGCAGCGACTGAGATGCCTACAGAGATGCTGACAGAGGCTGCGACGCCGACTGAGGCAGATAGGTTTAGATATAGGCATAAAGAAGGCAGCAGACCCCCCAATCGACAGCGGCAGCGACTGAGACGCCTACAGAGAAACTGACAGAGGCTGCGAAGCCGACTGAGGCAGATAGGGGTAGATATAGGCATAAAGAAGGCAGCAGACCCCACAATCGACAGCGGCAGCGACTGAGACGCCTACAGAGACGCTGACAGGGGCTGTGACGCCTACTGAGACGCCGACTGAGGCAGATAGGGGTAGATATAGGCATAGAGAAGGCAGCAGACACCCCAATCGACAGCGGCAGCGACTGAGACACCTACAGAGACATTGACAGAGTCTGTGACGCCGACTGAGACACCGACTGAGGCAGATAGGGATAGATATAGGCATACAGAAGGCAGCCGACCCCCCAATCGACAGCGGCAGCGACTGAGACGCCTACAGAGACGCTGGCAGAGGCTGCGACGCCGACTGAGACGCCGAATGAGGCAGATAGGGATAGATATAGGCATAGAGAAGGCAACAGACACCCCAATCGACAGCGGCAGCGACTGATACGGCTACAGAGGCGTTGACAGAGGCTGTGACGCCGACTGAGACGCCGACTGAGGCAGATAGTGGTAGATATAGGCATAGAGAAGGCAGCAGACCCAAAATCGACAGCGGCAGCGACTGAGACGCCTACAGAAATGCTGACAGAGGCTGCGACGCAGACTGAGGCAGTTAGGGGCAGATATAGGCAT
Source organism: Clusia tigrina (assembly GCA_920105625.2). Classification (NCBI taxonomy): domain Eukaryota; kingdom Metazoa; phylum Arthropoda; class Insecta; order Diptera; family Clusiidae; genus Clusia; species Clusia tigrina. The sequence goes on along the minus strand of OV050031.1, from coordinate 76,721,834 downwards.
AGAGAAGGCAGCAGACCCCCCAATCGACAGCGGCAGCGACTGTGACGCGTACAGACACGCTGACAGAGGCTGCGAAACCGACTGAGACGCCTTCTGAGGCAGATAGGGGTAGATATAGGCATACAGAAGGCAGCAGACTCCCCCAATGGACAGCGGCATCTGCTGAGACGGTGCCAGAGATGCTGACAGAGTCTGCGACGCCGGCTGAGACGCCGACTGAGACACCTACTGAGGCAGATAGGGGAAGATATCGGCATAGAGAAGGCAGCAGACCCCCAATCGACAGCGGCAGCGACTGAGACGCCTACAGAGACGCTGACAGAGGCTGCGACGCCGACTTTGACGCCTACAGAAATGCTGACAGAGGCTGCGACGGAGACTGAGGCAGATAGGGGTAGATATAGGCATAGAGAAGGCAGCAGACCCCCCAATCGACAGCGGCAGCGACTGTGACGCCTACAGAGACGCTGACAGAGGCTGCGGATCCGACTGAGACGCCGACTGAGGCAGATAGGGGTAGATATAGGCATACAGAAGGCAGCAGACTCCCCCAATCAACAGCGGCATCTGCTGAGACGGTTACAGAGACGCTGACAGAGCCTGCGACGCCGGCTGCGACGCCGGCTGCGACGCCGACTGAGTTGCCGACTGAGGCAGATAGGGGAAGATATCGGCATAGAGAAGGCAGCAGACTCCCCAATCGACAGCGGCAGCGACTGAGACGCCTACAGGGACATTGACAGAGGCTGTGACGCCGACTGAGATGCCGACTGAGGCAGATAGTGGTAGATATAGGCATAGAGAAGGCAGCAGACCCCCCAATCGACAGCGGCAGCGACTGAGACGCCTACAGAAATGCTGACAGTGGCTGCGACGCAGACTGAGGCAGTTAGGGGCAGATATAGGCATACAGAAGGCAGCAGACTCCCCCAATCGACAGCGGCATCTGCTGAAACGGTGCCAGAGATGCTGACAGAGGCTGCGACGCCGGCTGAGACGCCGACTGAGACGCCTACTGAGGCAGATAGGGGAAGATATCGGTATAGAGAAGGCAGCAGACCCCCCAATCGACAGCGGCAGCGACTGAGACGCCTACAGAGACGCTGACAGAGGCTGCGACGCCGACTGAGACGCCTACAGAAATGCTGACAGAGGCTGCGACGGAGACTGAGGCAGATAGGGGTAGATATAGGCATAGAGAAGGCAGCTGACCCCCCAATCGACAGCGGCAACGACTGTGACGCCTACAGAGACGCTGACAGAGGCTGCGAATCCGACTGAGACGCCTACAGAAATGCTGACAGAGGCTGCGACGGAGACTGAGGCAGATAGGGGTAGATATAGGCATAGAGAAGGCAGCAGACCCCCCAATCGACAGCGGCAGCGACTGTGACGCCTACAGAGAGTCTGACAGAGGCTGCGGATCCGACTGAGACGCCGACTGAGGCAGATAGGGGTAGATATAGGCATACAGAAGGCAGCAGACTCCGCCAATCAACAGCGGCATCTGCTGAGACGGTTACAGAGACGCTGACAGAGCCTGCGACGCCGGCTGCGACGCCGACTGAGATGCCGACTGAGGCAGATAGGGGAAGATATCGGCATAGAGAAGGCAGCAGACCCCCCAATCGACAGCGGCAACGACTGAGACGCCTACAGAGACGCTGGCAGAGGATGCGACGCTGACTGAGATTCCGACTGAGGCAGATAGGGGTAGATATAGGCATAGAGATGGCAGCAGACCCCCCAATCGACAGCGGCAGGGACTGAGACGCCTCCAGAGACGCTGACAGAGGCTGCGACGCCGGCTGCGACGCCGACTGAGACGCCTACTGAGGCATATAGGGGTAGATATAGGCATAGAGAATGCAGCAGACCCCCAATCGACACCGGCAGTGAGTGAGACGCCTACAGAGACGCTGGCAGAGGATGCGACGCTGACTGAGATTTTGACTGAGGCAGATAGGGGTAGATATAGGCATAAAGAAGGCAGCATTCACCCCTATCGATAGCGGCAGCGACTGAGATGCCTACAGAGCCGCTGACAGAGGCTGCTTCGCCGACTGAGACGCCGAATGAGGCAGATAGGGATAGATACAGGCATAGAGAAGGCAACAGACACCCCAATCGACAGCGGCAGCGACTGAGACGCCTACAGAGACATTGACAGAGGCTGTGACGCCGACTGAGACGCCGACTGAGGCAGATAGTGGTAGATATAGGCATAGAGAAGGCAGCAGACCCCCCAATCGACAGCGGCAGCGTCTGAGACGCCTACAGAAATGCTGACAGAGGCTGCGACGCAGACTGAGGCATTTAGGGGCAGATATAGGCATCGAGAAAGCAGCAGACCTCCCAATCGACAGCGGCAGCCACTGTGACGCCTACAGAGACGCTGACAGAGGCTGCGAATCCGACTGAGACGCCGACTGAGGCAGGTAGGGGTAGATATAGGCATACAGAAGGCAGCAGACTCCCCCAATCGACAGCGGCATCTGCTGAGACGGTTACAGAGACGCTGACAGAGGCTGCGACGCCGACTGAGATGCCTACTGAGGCAGATAGGGGAAGATATCGGCATAGAGAAGGCAGCAGACCCCCCAATCGACAGTGGAAGCGACTGAGACGCCTACAGCGACGCTGACAGAGGCTGCGACGCCGACTGAGACGCCGAATGAGGCAGATAGGGATAGATACAGGCATAGAGAAGGCAACAGACACCCCAATCGACAGCGGCAGCGACTGAGACGCCTACAGAGACATTGACAGAGGCTGTGGCGCCGACTGAGACGCCGACTGAGGCAGATAGTGGTAGATATAGGCATAGAGAAGGCAGCAGACCCCCAAAAGACAGCGGCAGCGACTGAGACGCCTACAGAAATGCTGACAGTGGCTGCGACGCAGACTGAGGCAGTTAGGGGCAGATATAGGCATACAGAATGCAGCAGACTCCCCCAATCGACAGCGGCATCTGCTGAAACGGTGCCAGAGATGCTGACAGAGGCTGCGACGCCGGCTGAGACGCCGACTGAGACGCCTACTGAGGCAGATAGGGGAAGATATCGGTATAGAGAAGGCAGCAGACCCCCCAATCGACAGCGGCAGCGACTGAGACGCCTACAGAGACGCTGACAGAGGCTGCGACGCCGACTGAGACGCCTACAGAAATGCTGACAGAGGCTGCGACGGAGACTGAGGCAGATAGGGGTAGATATAGGCATAGACAAGGCAGTTGACCCCCCAATCGACAGCGGCAACGACTGTGACGCCTACAGAGACGCTGACAGAGGCTGCGAATCCGACTGAGACGCCGACTGAGGCAGATATGGGTAGATATAGGCATACAGAAGGCAGCAGACTCCCCCAATCAACAGCGGCATCTGCTGAGGCGGTTACAGAGACGCTGACAGAGGCTGCGACGCCGGCTGAGACGCCGACTGAGACGCCTACTGAGGTAGATAGGGGTAGATATAGGCATAGAGAATGCAGCAGACCCCAATCGACAGCGGCAGTGGCTGAGACGCCTACAGAAACGCTTACAGAGGCTGCGACGCCGACTGAGGCAGATAGGGGTAGATATAGGCATAAAGAAGGCAGCATTCACCCCTATCGATAGCGGCAGCGACTGAGATGCCTACAGAGACGCTGACAGAGGCTGCGACGCCGACTGAGACGCCGAATGAGGCAGATAGGAATATATATTGGAATAGAGAAGGCAGCAGACCCCCCAATCGACAGCGGCAGCGACTGAGACGCCTAATGAAATGCTGACAGAGGCTGCGACCCAGACTGAGGCAGATAGGGGTAGAGATAGGCATAGAGAAGGCAGCAGACCCCCCAATCGACAGCGGCAGCGACTGTGACGCCTACAGAGACGATGACAGAGGCTCCGAAGCCGACTGAGATGCCTACTGAGGCAGATAGGGGAAGATATCGGCATAGAGAAGGCAGCAGACCCCCCCCTATCGACAGTGGAAGCGACTGAGACGCTTACAGCGACGCTGACAGAGGCTGCGACGCCGACTGAGACGCCGACTGAGGCAGATAGGTGTAGATATAGGCATAGAGATTGCAGCAGACCCACCAATCGACAGCGGCAGGGACTGAGACGCCTCCAGAGACGCTGACAGAGGCTGCGATGCCGACCGAGGCAGATAGGGGTATATAAAGGCATAGAGACTGCAGCAGACCCCCCAATCGACAGCGGCAATGACTGAGACGCCTACAGAGACGCTGACAGAGGCTGCGACGCCGACTGAGGCAGAGAGGGGTAGATATAGGCAAAGAGAAGGCAGCATACTCCCCCAATCGACAGCTGCAGCGACTGAGACGACAGCAGAGACGTTGACAGAAGCTGTGACGCCGACTGAGACGCAGACTGTGGCAGAGAGGGGTAGATATAGGCATAGAGAAGGCAGCATACTCCCCCAATCGACAGCGGCAACTGCTGAGACTCTTACAGAGACGCTGACAGAGGCTGCGACGCCGACTGAGATGCCGACTGAGGCAGATAGGAAAAGATATCGGCATAGAGAAGGCAGCAGACCCCCCCAAATGACAGCGGTAGCCACTGAGACGCCAACAGAGACGCTGACAGAGGCTGCGAATCCGACTGTGATGCCGACTGAGGCAGATAGGGGTAGATATAGGCAAAGAGAAGGCAGCAGACCCCCCAATCGATAGCGGCAGCGACTGAAACGCCTACAGAGACGCTGACAGAGGCTGCGACGCCGAATGAGACGCCGACTGAGGCAGATAGGGGTAGATATAGGCATAGAGAAGGCAGCAGACCCCCCAATCGACAGTTGCAGTGAGTGAGACGCCTACAGAGACGCTGGAAGAGGCTGCGACGCCGACTGAGACGCCGAATGAGGCATATAGGGATAGATATAGGTGTCAAAGGGTAGGAAGCCCTGCCCTCTCATCTTACATTCTCTTATTGCACTTATATTTATGTTTATCTACTCTCACCCACTATGTAACATGAATATCGTCTAGCTCAATAAAGTTCAGTTTATACTCAACAATTGTCGCCTTCACTACATGGTGTCAGAAGTGGTGCCTAATAAAGATAAAAATTAATAAAGAATGGTAAATGAAGGTGAAGAAAGGTCATCAAATTCGGCGTCATCATTTGTAAGACCTCCCAAACCATTACAAGTCACGGGCAACAATGCATCAACAGCTTGGAAAAGCGGGATACAGCAATATAAATGGTTTTCCACAGCTGCACAGCTTGACCAAAAACCGGCAGAAATTCAAGTGGCGACGTTGATGTCGTGCATCGGTGCGGAAGCTATCAACATATACAACTCGTTCTCGCTAACGGGGGCAGAACAACTTAATGTGAAAAAAATAATACAAAAGTTCGACGAACACTTTGCTCCAAAAATAAGTCTTACTTTTGAGCGATATACATTCAACACAATGTTTCAGTCTGAGGGTGAAGCGTTTGATGAATATTTTACAAAAATAAAGAACCAAGCAAAAAAATGTGATTTCGGTGTTATTGAGGATTCTCTATTACGGGACAAAATTGTGGTTGGCATAGGTAGTGATTCAGTGAGAGAAAAATTACTCGCTGAAGACGATATCGGGTTGGAAAAAGCTATTAAAATTTGTAGAGCGAGTGAGATGGGTACACAGCAGCTTAAAGAACTCCATAAAAAAGAAGAATTAAAAGTAGAGGCAATTCGCAAATATGCAAAACCGAAACGGACGGCAAATAAATGGAACGAAAATAATAAAACAGTCTACGATTGCAAACGTTGCGGTCAACAGCATGAGAGTCGTAATTGCCCAGCATTTAACAGGACAATGAAAATCTGTCACCGTAAAGGGCATTTCTCTCAATGCAGCTTTCGATCTAAGCGCAGCGAACATAAACAAGTTGACGCTCTGCAGCAGAATGCAAATACTGACTCTGACGCCGACATTGATCTCTTTGTTTTGACTGTTAACATAGCAGAAACAAACAAAGACGAAAAAGAAAATTGGTATGAAGAGATAATGGTCGACAACAACAAAATAAAATTCAAGCTGCACACAGCGGCTCAATGTAATGTAATTCCTCTAAGTCTGATAGACAATAATAAATCAAATAAAATGCAAGCCGTGAATAACAAATTAATTGCGTTTGGAGGTGGAAAAATCGATGTTTGTGGTGAAATTCTCATAAATTGTGCTGTGCGGAATAGAAAATTCAAAGCAAAATATTTGGTGGTAGAAGATTTTCCCAACTTTGAACCGCTTTTAGGCAAACAAGATTGCAAACGTTTTTTACTGATACTGAGTAAATGAGCTCAATTTTGATACAAAAATATTTGACGGATTAGGCAAGGTAAAAAACTTTGTATATGACATCGATTTGGTCGACAACCCGTCATTCGAACATTACGCTCCAAGAAAAATACCACATGATCTAAAAGAAGCGGTCAAAAAGGAAATAGACAACATGGTAAAGCTAGGAGTATTAACAAAGACAGACGAGATTACCCCTGCAGCGTCACCGATGGTTGTAGTTAAGCAAAAAGATAAGATCCGTGTTTGCATTGACCCAACAGACATAAACAAGAACATACACAGACGATATAACCCACTAAAAACAATCGACGAGATAACAGCAAATATTGAAAATTCTAAATGGTTTACTCTATTAGATTATAAAAAAGGATTTTGGCAGATTGAGGTCACGGATCGTACACGAAAATACTTAACGATGGCAACACCATGGGGGCGTTATTCTTATCAAAGGCTACCATTTGGACTAGCATCAGCGCCCGAGGTATATCAACAGCTAATGTCCCAACTATTAGAAAATGCGCAAAATACAGAAGTGTCAATGGACGATATTCTGATACACGCTGAAACAAAAAAACAGCTTGAAAAGAGAAATGTGGCTGTAATTAAAATATTAAAAGACGCAGGTTTGAAGCTAAACAAAGATAAATGTGTGTTTAATGTAAACAAAGTTAAATTTTTAGGTCACATTTTAACCTCTCATGGCCTTGAAGCAGACCCGGATAAGATAACGGACATAAATCAACTTAAACGACCAGAAAACAAAACGCAGCTTCAACGAATATTAGGTATGGCAACGTATTTATGTAAATTTATACAAAATTTTTCGGAATTAACAGCCCCACTTCGATCACTTTTAAAGAAAGATGTTCTTTGGACCTGGTCGCCTGAGCATGAAACATCATTTAAAAACCTCAAAACCGTTTCTCCTCAACCCCCGTGCTTCGCTATTTCGACCCGAATCTCGATGTAAAACTTCAAGTAGACGCCAGTAAATCCAGCGTAGGCGCCGCACTACTCCAAAATGACCAACCGGTAGCTTATGCGTCAAAATCACTCTCGAAAGCAGAGAAAAATTATGCGCAAATCGAGAAAGAGGCGACAGCGATTAGATTCGCTTGTGCGAAATTTCACGAGTACATATACGGCAAAAAACTGATTGTCGAAACTGACCACAAACCTCTAGAATCCATCTTTAAAAAACCTATTCATTCAGCCTCTCAGAGATTGCAAACAATTTTACTACGCTTTATACCATATTCTCCACAAGTAATATATAGGAAAGTGACAGAAATTAAATTAGCCGATACTCTAAGCAGAGACTGCGAAAATAAACAAAACGCAATCGACAGCTGCAGCGGCTGAGACGCCTACAGAGGCGTTGCGAGAGGCTGTGACGCCGACTGAGACGCCGAATGAGGCAGATAGGGGTACATATAGGCATATAGAAGGCAGCAGACCCCCCATCGACAGCGGCAGCGACTGAGACGCGTACAGAGACGCTAGCAGAGGCTGCGACGTCGGCTGAGGCGCCGACTGAGGCAGATAGGGATAGTTATAGGCATACAGAAGGCAGCAGACCCCCCAATCGACAGCGGCAGCGACTGAGAAGCCTACAGAGACGTTGACAGAGGTTGTGACGCCGAATGAGACACCGACTGAGGTAGATATGGGTAGATATAGGCAGAGAGTAGGCAGCAGACCCCCCAATCAACAGCGGCAGCGACTGAGATGCCTACAGACAAACTGACAGAGGCTGCGAAGCCGACTGAGGCAGATAGGGGTAGATATAGGCATAAAGAAGGCAGCAGACCCCCCAATCGACAGTGGCAGCGACTGAGACGCCTACAGAGACGTTTACAGAGGCTGTGACGCCGACTGAGATGCCGAATGGGGCAGATAGGGATAGATATAGGCATAGAGAAGGCAGCAGACACCCCAAGCGACAGCTGCAGCGACTGAGACGCCTACAGAGACGTTTACAGAGGCTGTGACGCCGACTGAGACGCCGAATGAGGCAGATAGGGGTACATATAGACATACAGAAGGCAGCAGACCCCCCAATCGACAGCGGCAGCGATTGAGACGCCTACAGAGATGCTGACAGAGGCTGCGACGCAGACTGAGGCAGATTGGTTTAGATATAGGCATAAAGAAGGCAGCAGACCCCCCAATCGACTGCGGCAGCGACTGAGACGCCTACAGACAAACTGACAGAGGCTGCGAAGCCGACTGAGGCAGATAGGGGTAGACATAGGCATAAAGAAGGCAGCAGACCCCCCAATCGACAGTGGCAGCGACTGAGACGCCTACAGAGACGCTGACAGGGTCTGTGACGGCTACTGAGACGCCGACTGAGGCAGATAGGGGTAGATATAGGCATAGAGAAGGCAGCAGACCCCCCCAATCGACTGCGGCAGCGACTGAGACGCCTACAGACAAACTGACAGAGGCTGCGAAGCCGACTGAGGCAGATAGTTGTAGATATAGGCATAGAGAAGGCAGCAGGTCCTTTAATCGACAGCCGCAGCGACTGAGACGCCTACAGAAATGCTGACAGAGGCTGCGACGCAGACTGAGGCAGATAGGGGTAGAAGTAGTTTTAGAGAATACAGCAGGCAACCCAATCGACAGCGGCAGGGATTGAGACGCCTCCAGAAACGCTGGCAGAGGCTGCGACGCCGAACGACGCAGATAGGGGTATATATAGGCATAGAGACTGCAGCAGACCCCCCAATCGACAGCGGCAGTGAGTGAGACGCCTACAGAGACGCTGGAAGAGGCTGCGACGCCGACTGAGACGCCGAATGAGGCAGATAGGGATAGATATAGGCATAGAGAAGGCAGCAGACACCCCAATCGACAGCTGCAGCGACTGAGACGCCTACAGACAAACTGACAGAGGCTGCGAAGCCGACTGAGGCAGATAGGGGTAGACATAGGCATAAAGAAGGCAGCAGACCCCTCAATCGACAGTGGCAGCGACTGAGACGCCTACAGAGACGCTGACAGGGTCTGTGACGGCTACTGAGACGCCGACTGAGGCATATAGGGGCAGATATAGGCATAGATAAGGCAGCAGACCCCCCAAGCGACAGCGGCAGCGACTGTGACGCCTACAGAGACGCTGACAGAGGCTATGAATCCGACTGAGCCGCCGACTGAGGCAGATAGGGGTAGAAATAGGCATACAGAAGGCAGCAGACTCCCCCAATCGACAGCGGCATCTGCTGAGACGGTTATAGAGACGCTGACAGAGGCTGCGACGCCGGCTGCGCCGCCAACTGAGATGCCGACTGAGGCAGATAGGGGAAGATATCGGCATAGAGAAGGCAGCCGACCCCTAAATCGACAGCGGCAGGGATTGAGACGCCTCCAGAAACGCTGGCAGAGGCTGCGACGCCGAACGACGCAGATAGGGGTATATATAGGCATAGAGACTGCAGCAGACCCCCGAATCGACAGCGGCAGCGACTGTGACGCCTACAGAGACACTGACAGAGGCTGCGAAACCGATGGACACGCCGACTGAGGCAGATAGGGGAAGATATCGGCATAGAGAATTCAGCAGACCCCCCAATCGATAGCGGCAGTGACTGAGATGCCTACAGAGAAGCTGACAGAGGCTGCGACGCCGACTGAGACAGATAGGGGTAGAAGTAGTTTTAGAGAAGGCAGCAGACAACCCAATCGACAGCGGCAGCGACTGAGAAGCCGACTGAGACGCCGACTGAGGCAGATAGGGCTAGATATAGGCATAGAGAAGGCAGCAGACCCCCCAATCGACAGCGGCAGTGACTGAGACGCCTACAGAGATGCTGACAGAGGCTGCGACGCCGAATGAGACGCCGAATGAGGCAGATAGGGGTAGATATAGGCATAGAGAAGGCAGCAGACCACCCCAATCGACAGCGGCAGTGAGTGAGACGCCTACACAGACGCTGGAAGAGGCTGCGACGCCGACTGAGACGCCGAATGAGGCAGATAGGGATAGATATAGGCATAGAGAAGGCAGCAGACACCCCAATCGACAGCTGCAGCGACTGAGACGCCTACAGAGACGTTGACAGAGGCTGTGACGCCGACTGAGATGCCGAATGAGGCAGATAGGGGTACATATAGGCATACAGAAGGCAGCAGATCTCCCCATCGACAGCGGCAGCGACTGAGACGCCTACAGAGACGTTGACAGAGGTTGTGACGCCGAATGAGACACCGACTGAGGTAGATATGGGTAGATATAGGCAGAGAGTAGGCAGCAGACGCCCCAATCAACAACGGCAGCTTCTGAGATGCCTACAGAAATGCTGACAGAGGCTGCGACGCCGACTGAGACGCCGAATGAGGCAGATAGGGATAGATATAGGCATAGAGAAGGCAACAGACACCCCAATCGACAGCGGCAGCGACTGAGACGCCTACAGAAATGCTGTCAGAGGCTGCGACGCAGACTGAGGCAGAAAGGGGCAGATATAGGCATAGAGAAGGCAGCAGATCCACCAATTGACAGCGACAGCGACTGAGACAGAGACGCTGACAGGGGCTGTGACGCCTACTGAGAGGCCGACTGAGGCAGATAGGTGAAGATATCGGCATAGAGAAGGCAGCCGACCCCTAAATCGACAGCGGCAGCGACTGAGACGCCTACAGAGACGCTGATAGAGGCTGCGACGCCGACTGAGACGCTGACTGAGGCAGATAGGGGAAGATATCGGCATAGAGAAGGCAGTAGACCCCCCAATCGACAGCGGCAGTGACTGAGATGCCTACAGAGAAGCTGACAGAGGCTGCGACGCCGACTGAGGCAGATAGGGGTAGAAGTAGTTTTAGAGAAGGCAGCAGACAACCCAATCGACAGCGGCAGCGACTGAGAAGCCGACTGAGACGCCGACTGAGGCAGATAGGGGTAGATATAGAGACGCATAGAGAAGGCAGCAGAACACCCAATCGACAGCGGGAGCGACTCAGACGCCTACAGAGACGCTGGAAGAGGCTGCGACGCCGACTGAGACGCCAAATGAGGCAGATAGGGATAGATATAGGCATAGAGAAGGCAGCAGACAACCCAATCGACAGCGGCAGCGACTGTGACGCCTACAGAGACGCTGACAGAGGCTGCGAAACCGACTAAGACGCCGTCTGAGGCAGATAGGGGTAGATATAGGCATACAGAAGGCAGCAGACTCCCCCAATCGACAGCGGCATCTGCTGAGACGGTGCCAGAGATGCAGACAGAGGCTGCGACGCCGGCTGAGACGCCGACTGAGACACCTACTGAGGCAGATAGGGGAAGATATCGGTATCGAGAAGGCAGCAGACCCCCGATTCGACAGCGGCAGCGACTGAGACGCCTACAGAGACGCTGACAGAGGCTGCGACGCCGACTGAGATGCCTACAGAAATGCTGACAGAGGCTGCGACGGAGACTGAGGCAGATAGGGGTAGATATAGGCATAGAGAAGGCAGCTGACCCCCCAATCGACAGCGGCAGCGACTGTGACGCCTACAGAGACGCTGACAGAGGCTGCGAATCCGACTGAGACGCCGACTGAGGCAGATAGGGGTAGATATAGCCATACAGAAGGCAGCAGACTACCCCAATCAACAGCGGCATCTGCTGAGACGGTTACAGAGACGCTGACAGAGGAGGCGACGCCGGCTGCGACGCCGACTGAAATGCCGACTGAGGCAGATAGGGGAAGATATCGGCATAGAGAAGGCAGCAGACCCCCGATTCGACAGCGGCAGCGACTGAGATGCCTACAGAGAAGCTGACAGAGGCTGCGACGCTGACTGAGGCAGATAGGGGTAGAAGTAGTTTTAGAGAAGGCAGCAGATAACCCAGTCGACAGCGGCAGCGACTGAGAAGCCGACTGAGAAGCCGACTGAGGCAGATAGGGGTAGATATAGGCATAGAGAAGGCAGCAGACCCCCCAATCGACAGCGGCAGTGACTGAGACGCCTACAGAGACGCTGACAGAGGCTGCGACGCCGAATGAGACGCCGACTGAGGGAGAGACGGGTAGATATAGGCATAGAGAAGGCAGCAGACCTCCCAATCGACAGCGGCAGTGAGTGAGACGCCTACAGAGACGCTGGCAGAGGCTGCGACGCCGGCTGAGACGCCGAATGAGGCAGATAGGGATAGATATAGGCATACAGAAGACAGCAGACCCCCCAATCGACAGCGGCATCTGCTGAGACGGTGCCAGAGATGCTGACAGAGTCTGCGACGCCGGCTGAGACGCCGACTGAGACGCCTACTGAGGCAGATAGGGGAAGATATCGGCATAGAGAAGGCAGCAGACCCCCAATCGACAGCGGCAGCGACTGAGACGCCTACAGAGACGTTGACAGAGGCTGTGACGCCGACTGAGACGCCGACTGAGGCAGATAGTGGTAGATATAGGCATAGAGAAGGCAGCAGACCCAAAATCGACAGCGGCAGCGACTGAGACGCCTACAGAAATGCTGACAGAGGCTGCGACGCAGACTGAGGCAGTTAGGGGCAGATATGGGCATAAAGAAGGCAGCAGACCCCCCAATCGACAGCGGCAGCGACTGTGACGCCTACAGAGACGCTGACAGAGGCTGCGAAACCGACTGAGACGCCTTCTGAGGCAGATAGGGGTAGATATAGGCATACAGAAGGCAGCACACTCCCCCAATCGACAGCGGCATCTGCTGAGACGGTGCCAGAGATGCTGACGCCGGCTGAGACGCCGACTGAGACGCCTACTAAGGCAGATAGGGGAAGATATCGGCATAGAGAAGGCAGCAGACCCCCAATCGACAGCGGCAGCGACTGAGACGCCTACAGAGACGCTGACAGAGGCTGCGACGCCGACTGAGACGCCTACAGAAATGCTGACAGAGGCTGCGACGGAGACTGAGGCAGATAGGGGTAGATAAAGGCATAGAGAAGGCAGCAGACCCCCCCAATCGACAGCGGCAGCGACTGTGACGCCTACAGAGACGCTGACATTGGCTGCGAATCCGACTGAGACGCCGACTGAGGCAGATAGGGGTAGATATAGGCATACAGAAGGCAGCAGACTCCCCCAATCAACAGCGGCATCTGCTGAGACGGTTACAGAGACGCTGACAGAGGCTGCGACGCCGGCTGCGACGCCGGCTGCGACGCCGACTGAGATGCCGACTGAGGCAGATAGGGGAAGATATCGGCATAGAGAAGGCAGCAGACCCCCCAATCGACAGCGGCAACGACTGACACGCCTACAGAGACGCTGGCAGAGGATGCGACGCTGACTGAGATTCCGACTGAGGTAAATAGGTGTAGATATAGGCATAGAGATGGCAGCAGACCCCCCAATCGACAGCGGCAGGGACTGAGACGCCTCCAGAGACGCTGACAGAGGCTGCGACGCCGGCTGAGACGCCGACTGAGACGCCTACTGAGGCATATAGGGGTAGATATAGGCATAGAGAATGCAGCAGACCGCCAATCGACAGCGGCAGTGAGTGAGACGCCTACAGAGACGCTGGTAGAGGATGCGACGCTGACTGAGATTTTGACTGAGGCAGATAGGGGTAGATATAGGCATAAAGAAGGCAGCATTCACCCCTATCGATAGCGGCAGCGACTGAGATGCCTACAGAGACGCTAACAGAGGCTGCTTCGCCGACTGAGACGCCGAATGAGGCAGATAGGGATAGATACAAGCATAGAGAAGGCAACAGACACCCCAATCGACAGCGGCAGCGACTGAGACGCCTACAGAGACATTGACAGAGGCTGTGACGCCGACTGAGACGCCGACTGAGGCAGATAGTGGTAGATATAGGCATAGAGAAGGCAGCAGACCCCCCAATCGACAGCGGCAGCGACTGAGACGCCTACAGAAATGCTGACAGAGGCTGCGACGCAGACTGAGGCAGTTAGGGGTAGATATAGGCATAGAGAAAGCAGCAGACCTCCCAATCGACAGCGGCAGCGACTGTGACGCCTACAGAGACGCTGACAGAGGCTGCGAATCTGACTGAGACGCCGACTGAGGCAGGTAGGGGTAGATATAGGCATACAGAAGGCAGCAGACTCCCCCAATCGACAGCGGCATCTGCTGAGACGGTTACAGAGACGCTGACAGAGGCTGCGACGCCGACTGAGATGCCTACTGAGGCAGATAGGGGAAGATATCGGCATAGAGAAGGCAGCAGACCCCCCAATAGACAGTGGAAGCGACTGAGTCGCCTACAGCGACGCTGACAGAGGCTGCGACGCCGACTGAGACGCCGAATGAGGCAGATAGGGATGGATACAGGCATAGAGAAGGCAACAGACACCCCAATCGACAGCGGCAGCGACTGAGACGCCTACAGAGACATTGACAGAGGCTGTGACGCCGACTGAGACGCCGACTGAGACGCCGACTGAGGCAGATAGTGGTAGATATAGGCATAGAGAAAGCAGCAGACCCCCCAATCGACAGCGGCAGCGACTGAGACGCCTACAGAAATGCTGACAGAGGCTGCGACGCAGACTGATGCAATTCGGGGCAGATATAGGCATACAGAAGGCAGCAGACTCCCCCAATCGACAGCGGCATCTGCTGAAACGGTGCCAGAGATGCTGACAGAGGCTGCGACGCCGGCTGAGACGCCGACTGAGACGCCTACTGAGGCAGATAGGGGAAGATATCGGCATAGAGAAGGCAGCAGACCCCCCAATCGACAGCGGCAGCGACTGAGACGCCTACAGAGACGCTGACAGAGGCTGCGACGCCGACTGAGACGCCTACAGAAATGCTGACAGAGGCTGTGACGGAGACTGAGGCAGATAGGGGTAGATATAGGCATAGAGAAGGCAGCTGACCCCCCAATCGACAGCGGCAACGACTGTGACGCCTACAGAGACGCTGACAGAGGCTGCGAATCCGACTGAGACGCCGACTGAGGCAGATATGGGTAGATATAGGCATACAGAAGGCAGCAGACTCCCCCAATCAACAGCGGCATCTGCTGAGGCGGTTACAGAGACGCTGACAGAGGCTGCGACGCCGGCTGAGACGCCGACTGAGACGCCTACTGAGGTAGATAGCGGTAGATATAGGCATAGAGAATGCAGCAGACCCCAATCGACAGCGGCAGTGGCTGAGACGCCTACAGAAACGCTTACAGAGGCTGCGACGCCGACTGAGGCAGATAGGGGTAGATATATGCATAAAGAAGGCAGCATTCACCCCTATCGATAGCGGCAGCGACTGAGATGAATACAGAGACGCTGACAGAGGCTGCGACGCCGACTGAGACGCCGAATGAGGCAGATAGGAATAGATATTGGCATAGAGAAGGCAGCAGACCCCCCAATCGACAGCGGCAGCGACTGAGACGCCTAATGAAATGCTGACAGAGGCTGCGACCCAGACTGAGGCAGATAGGGGTAGAGATAGGCACAGAGAAGGCAGCAGACCCCCCAATCGACAGCGGCAGCGACTGTGACGCCTACAGAGACGCTGACAGAGGCTCCGAAGCCGACTGAGATGCCTACTGAGGCAGATAGGGGAAGATATCGGCATAGAGAAGGCAGCAGACCCCCCTATCGACAGTGGAAGCGACTTAGACGCCTACAGCGACGCTGACAGAGGCTGCGACGCCGACTGAGACGCCGACTGAGGCAGATAGGTGTAGATATAGGCATAGAGAAGGCAGCAGACCCCCCAATCGACAGCGGCAGCGACTGATATGCCCACAGAGACGCTGAAATAGGCTACGAAGCCGACTGAGACGTACACTGAGACAGATATAGACAGATATATATGGGTAGATATAGGCATAGAGAAGACAGGAGACCCCCAATCGAGACGCCTACAGAAATGCTGACAGAGGCTGCGACGCAGACTGAGGCAGATAGGGGTAGATATAGGCATAGAGAAGGCAGCAGACCCCCTACTGAGACCCCCCCAATCGACAGCGGCAACGACTGAGACGCCTACAGAGACGCTGACAGAGGCTGCGACGCCGACTGAGATGCCGACTGAGGCAGATATGGGTAGATATAGGCAGAGAGTAGGCAGCAGACCCCCCAATCAACAGCGGCAGGGACTGAGATGCCTACAGAAATGCTGACAGAAGCTGCGACGCCGACTGAGGCAGATAGGGGTAGATATTGGCTAAAGAAGGCAGCAGACCCCCCAATCGACAGCGGCAGCGACTGAGACGCCTACAGAGACGGTGACAGGGGTAGTGACACCTACTGAGACGCCGACTGAGAAAGATAGGGGTAGATATAGGCATAGAGAAGGTAGCAGACACCCCAATCGACAGCGGCAAGCGACTGAGACGCCTACAGAAACATTGATAGAGGCTGTGACGCCGACTGAGACGCCGAATGAGGCAGATAGGGGTAGATATAGGCATACAGAAGGCATCAGAGCCCCTAATCGACAGCGGCAGCGACTGAGACGCCTACAGAGATGCTGACAGAGGCTGTGACGCCGACTGAGGCAGATAGGTTTAGATACAGGCATAAAGAAGGCAGCAGGTCCCCCAATCGATGGCGGCAGCGACTGAGACGCCTACATAGAAGCTGACAGAAGCTGCGACGCCGACTGAGGCAGATAGGGGTAGATATAGGCACAGAGAAGGCAGCAGACCCCCCCAATCGACAACGGCAGCGACTGAAACGCCTACAGAAATGCTGACAGAGGCTGCGACGCAGACTGAGGCAGATAGGGGTAGATATAGGCATAGAGAAGGCAGCAGACCCCCTGCTGAGACCCCCCCAATCGAAAGCGGCAGCGACTGAGACGCCTACAGAGACGCTGACAGAGGCTGCGACGCCGACTGAGACAGATATGGGTAGAAATAGGCAGAGAGTAGGCAGCAGACCCCCCAATCAACAGCGGCAGGGACTGAGATGCCTACAGAAATGCTGACAGAAGCTGCGACGCCGAGTGATGCAGATAGGAGTAGATATAGGCATAGAGAAGGCAGCAGACCCTCCAATTGACAGTGGCAGCGATTGAGACGCCTACAGAGACGCTGACAGGGGCTGTGACGCCTACTGAGACGCCGACTGAGGCAGCTAGGGGTAGGTATAGGCATAGAGAAGGCAGCAGACCCCCCAATCGACAGCGGGAGCGACTGAGACGCCTGCAGAGACGCTGGCAGAGGCTGCGACGCCGGCTGAGACGCCGAATGAGGCAGATAGGGATAGATATAGGCATAGAGAAGGCAGCAGAAACCCCAATCGACAGCTGCAGCGACTGAGACGCCTACAGAGACGTTGACAGAGGCTGTGACGCCGACTTAGACGCCCAATGAGGCAGATAGGGGTACATATAGGCATACAGAAGGCAGCAGACCCCCCATCGACAGCGGCAGCGACTGAGACGCCTACAGAGACGCTGGCAGAGGCTGCGACGCCGGCTGAGACGCCGAATGAGGCAGATAGGGATAGATATAGGCATACAGAAGGCAGCAGACCCCCCAATCGACAGCGGCAGCGACTGAGACGCCTACAGAGACGTTGACAGAGGTTGTGACGCCGAATGAGACACCGACTGAGGTAGATAGGAGTAGATATAGGCATAGAGAAGGCAGCAGACGCACCAATTGACAGCGACTGAAACAGAGACGCTGACAGGAGCTGTGACGCCTACTGAGAGGCCGACTGAGGCAGATAGGTGTAGATATAGGCATAGAGAAGGCAGCAGACCCCCCAATCGACAGCGGCAGCGACTGATATGCCCACAGAGACGCTGAAATAGGCTACGAAGCCGACTGAGACGCACACTGAGACAGATATAGACTGATATATATGGGTAGATATAGGCATAGAGAAGACAGGAGACCCCCAATCGAGACGCCTACAGAAATGCTGACAGAGGCTGCGACGCCGACTGAGGCAGATAGGGGTAGAAGTAGTTTTAGAGAAGGCAGCAGACAACCCAATCGACAGCGGCAGCGACTGAGAAACCGACTGAGACGCCGAATGAGGCAGAGAGGGGTAGATATAGGCATAGAGAAGGTAGCAGACCCCCCAATCGACAGCGCCAGTGACTGAGACGCCTACAGAGACGCTGACAGAGGCTGCGACGCCGAATGAGACGCCGACTGAGGCAGATAGGGGTAGATATAGGCATAGAGAAGGCAGCAGACCCCCCAATCCACAGCGGCAGTGAGTGAGACGCCTACAGAGACGCTGGAAGACGCTGCGACGCCGACTGAGACGCCGAATGAGGCATATAGGGATAGATATAGGCATAGAGAAGGCAACAGACATCCTAATCGACAGCGGCAGCGACTGAGACGCCTACAGAGACGTTGACAGAGGCTGTGACGCCGACTGAGACGCCGACTGAGGCAGATAGGGGTAGATACAGGCATAAAGAAGGCAGCAGACCCCCCAAGCGACAGCGGCAGCGACTGTGACGCCTACAGAGATGCTGACAGAGGCTGCGACACCGACTGAGACGCCATCTGAGGCAGATAGGGGTAGATATAGGCATACAGAAGGCAGCAGACTCCCCCAATCGACAGCGGCATCTGCTGAGACGGTTACAGAGACGCTGACAGAGGCAGCGACGGCGGCTGCGACGCCAACTGAGATGCCGACTGAGGCAGATAGGGGAAGATATCGGCATAGATAAGGCAGCAGACCCCCCAATCGACAGCGGCAGCGACTGAGACGCCTACAGAGACGTTGACAGAGGTTGTGACGCCGAATGAGACACCGACTGAGGTAGATAGGAGTAGATATAGGCATAGAGAAGGCAGCAGACGCACCAATTGACAGCGACTGAAACAGAGACGCTGACAGGAGCTGTGACGCCTACTGAGAGGCCGACTGAGGCAGATAGGTGTAGATATAGGCATAGAGAAGGCAGCAGAACCCCCAATCGACAGCGGGAGCGACTCAGACGCCTACAGAGACGCTGGAAGAGGCTGCGACGCCGACTGAGACGCCGACTGAGGCAGATAGGTGTAGATATAGGCATAGAGAAGGCAGCAGACCCCCCAATCGACAGCGGCAGCGACTGATATGCCCACAGATACGCTGAAATAGGCTACGAAGCCGACTGAGACGCACACTGAGACAGATATAGACTGATATATATGGGTAGATATAGGCATAGAGAAGACAGGAGACCCCCAATCGAGACGCCTACAGAAATGCTGACAGAGGCTGCGACGCCGACTGAGGCAGATAGGGGTAGAAGTAGTTTTAGAGAAGGCAGCAGACAACCCAATCGACAGCGGCAGCGACTGAGAAACCGACTGAGACGCCGAATGAGGCAGAGAGGGGTAGATATAGGCATAGAGAAGGTAGCAGACCCCCCAATCGACAGCGCCAGTGACTGAGACGCCTACAGAGACGCTGACAGAGGCTGCGACGCCGAATGAGACGCCGACTGAGGCAGATAGGGGTAGATATAGGCATAGAGAAGGCAGCAGACCCCCCAATCCACAGCGGCAGTGAGTGAGACGCCTACAGAGACGCTGGAAGACGCTGCGACGCCGACTGAGACGCCGAATGAGGCATATAGGGATAGATATAGGCATAGAGAAGGCAACAGACATCCTAATCGACAGCGGCAGCGACTGAGACGCCTACAGAGACGTTGACAGAGGCTGTGACGCCGACTGAGACGCCGACTGAGGCAGATAGGGGTAGATATAGGCATAAAGAAGGCAGCAGACCCCCCAAGCGACAGCGGCAGCGACTGTGACGCCTACAGAGATGCTGACAGAGGCTGCGACACCGACTGAGACGCCATCTGAGGCAGATAGGGGTAGATATAGGCATACAGAAGGCAGCAGACTCCCCCAATCGACAGCGGCATCTGCTGAGACGGTTACAGAGACGCTGACAGAGGCAGCGACGGCGGCTGCGACGCCAACTGAGATGCCGACTGAGGCAGATAGGGGAAGATATCGGCATAGATAAGGCAGCAGACCCCCCAATCGACAGCGGCAGCGACTGAGACGCCTACAGAAACGCTGGAAGAGGCTGCGACGCCGACTGAGACGCCGAATGAGGCAGATAGGGATAGCTATAGGCATAGAGAAGGCAACAGACTCCCCAATCGACAGCGGCAGCGACTGAGACGCCTACAGAGACGCTGACAGAGGATGCGACGCTGACTGAGATTCCGACTGAGGCAGATGGGGGTAGATATAGGCATACAGAAGGCAGCAGACTCCCCCAATCGACAGCGGCATCTGCTGAGACGGTTACAGAGACGCTGACAGAGGCTGCGACGCCGACTGAGATGCCGACTGAGGCAGATAGGGGAATATATCGGCATAGAGAAGGCAGCAGACCCCCCAATCGACAGCGGCAGCGACTGAGACGCCTACAGAGACGCTGATAGAAGCTGCGACGCCGACCGAGGCAGAAAGGGGTATATATAAGCGTAGAGACTGCAGCAAACCCCCCCAATCGAAAGCGGCAGTGACTGAGATGCCTACAGATAAGCTGACAGAGGCTGCGACGCCGAATGAGACGCCGACTGAGACAGATGGGGGTAGATATAGGCATAGAGAAGGCAGCAGACCCCCCCAATCGACAGCGGCAGTGATTGAGACGCCTACAGAGACGCTGGCAGAGGCTGCGACGCCGACCGAGGCAGATAGGGGTATATATAGGCAGAGATACTGCAGCAGACCCCCCAATGGACAGCGGCAGCGATTGTGACGCCTACAGAGACGCTGACAGGGGCTGCGAAACCGACTGAGACGCCGACTGAGGCAGATAGGGGAAGTTATCGGCATAGAGAAGGCAGCATACCCCCAATCGACAGCGCCAGGGACTGAGACGCCTCCAGAGACGCTGACAGAGGCTGCGCCGCCGACCGAGGCAGAAAGGGGTATATATAGGCGTAGAGACTGCAGCAAACCCCCCCAATCGACAGTGGCAGTGACTGAGATGCCTACAGAGAAGCTGACAGAGGCTGCGACGCCGAATGAGACGCCGACTGAGGCAGATGGGGGTAGATATAGGCATAGAGAAGGCAGCAGACCCCCCCAATCGACAGCGGCAGTGAGTGAGACGCCTACAGAGACGCTGGCAGAGGCTGCGACGCCGACCGAGGCAGATAGGGGTATATATAGGCATAGAGACTGCAGCAGACCCCCCAATGGACAGCGGCAGCGATTGTGACGCCTACAGAGACGCTGACAGAGGCTGCGAAACCGACTGAGACGCCGACTGAGGCATATAGGGGAAGTTATCGGCATAGAGAAGGCAGCATACCCCCCAATCGACAGCGCCAGGGACTGAGACGCCTCCAGAGACGCTGACAGAGGCTGCGCCGCCGACCGAGGCAGAAAGGGGTATATATAGGCGTAGAGACTGCAGCAAACCCCCCCAATCGACAGCGGCAGCGACTGCGAAGCCGACTGAGAAGCCGACTGAGGCAGATAGGGGTAGATATAGGCAGAGAGTAGGCAGCAGACCCCCCAATCAACAGCGGCAGCGACTGAGATGCCTACAGAAATGCTGACAGAAGCTGCGACGCCGAGTGATGCAGATAGGAGTAGATATAGGCATAGAGAAGGCAGCAGACCCTCCAATTGACAGCGGCAGCGGCTGAGACGCCTACAGAGACGCTGACAGGGGCTGTGACGCCTACTGAGACGCCGACTGAGGCAGCTAGGGGTAGGTATAGGCATAGAGAAGGCAGCAGACCCCCCAATCGACAGCGGGAGCGACTGAGACGCCTACAGAGACGCTGGCAGAGGCTGCGACGCCGACTGAGACGCCGACTGATGCAGATAGTGGTAGATATAGGCATACAGAAGGCAGCAGACCCCCCAATCGACAGCGCCAGCGACTGAGACGCCTACAGAGACGCTGGCAGAGGCTGCTACGCCGGCTGAGACGCCGAATGAGGCAGATAGGGATAGATATAGGCATACAGAAGGCAGCAGACCCCCCAATCGACAGCGGCAGCGACTGAGACGCCTACAGAGACGTTGACAGAGGTTGTGACGCCGAATGAGACACCGACTGAGGTAGATATGGGTAGATATAGGCAGAGAGTAGGCAGCAGACCCCCCAATCAAAAGCGGCAGCTTCTGAGATGCCTACAGAAATGCTGACAGAGGCTGCGACGCCGAATGAGACGCCGACTGAGGCAGATAGGAGTAGATATAGGCATAGAGAAGGCAGCAGACGCACCAATTGACAGCGACAGCGACTGAAATAGAGACGCTGACAGGGGCTGTGACGCCTACTGAGAGGCCGACTGAGGCAGATAGGTGTAGATATAGGCATAGAGAAGGCAGCAGAACCCCCAATCGACAGCGGGAGCGACTCAGACGCCTACAGAGACGCTGGAAGAGGCTGCGACGCCGACTGAGACGCCGAATGAGGCAGATAGGGATAGATATAGACATAGAAAAGGCAGCAGACCCCCCAATCGACAGCTGCAGCGACTGAGATGCCTACAGAGACGTTGACAGAGGCTGTGACGCCGACTGAGACACCGACTGAGGCAGATAGGGGTACATATAGGCATACAGAAGGCAGCCGGCCCCCCAATCGACAGCGGTAGCGACTGAGACGCCTACAGAGAAGCTGACAGAGGCTGCGACGCCGACTGAGGCAGATAGGGGTAGAAGTAGTTTTAGAGAAGGCAGCAGACAACCCAATCGACAGCGGCAGCGACTGAGAAGCCGACTGAGACGCCGAATGAGGCAGAGAGGGGTAGATATAGGCATAGAGAAGGTAGCAGACCCCCCAATCGACAGCGCCAGTGACTGAGACGCCTACAGAGACGCTGACAGAGGCTGCGACGCCGAATGAGACGCCGACTGAGGCAGATAGGGGTAGATATAGGCATAGAGAAGGCAGCAGACCCCCCAATCCACAGCGGCAGTGAGTGAGACGCCTACAGAGACGCTGGAAGAGGCTGCGACGCCGACTGAGACGCCGAATGAGGCATATAGGGATAGATATAGGCATAGAGAAGGCAACAGACATCCCAATCGACAGCGGCAGCGACTGAGACGCCTACAGAGACGTTGACAGAGGCTGTGACGCCGACTGAGACGCCGACTGAGGCAGATGGGGGTAGATATAGGCATAAAGAGGGCAGCAGACCCCCCAAGCGACAGCGGCAGCGACTGTCACGCCTACAGAGACGCTGACAGAGGCTGCGAAACCGACTGAGACGCCATCTGAGGCAGATAGGGGTAGATATAGGCATACAGAAGGCAGCAGACTCCCCCAATCGACAGCGGCATCTGCTGAGACGGTTACAGAGACGCTGACAGAGGCAGCGACGCCGGCTGCGACGCCAACTGAGATGCCGACTGAGGCAGATAGGGGAAGATATCGGCATAGATAAGGCAGCAGACCCCCCAATCGACAGCGGCAGCGACTGAGACGCCTACAGAGAAGCTGGAAGAGGCTGCGACGCCGACTGAGACGCCGAATGAGGCAGATAGGGGAAGATATCGGCATAGAGAAGGCAGTAGACCCCCCAATCGACAGCGGCAGTGACTGAGATGCCTACAGAGAAGCTGACAGAGGCTGCGACGCCGACTGAGGCAGATAGGGGTAGAAGTAGTTTTAGAGAAGGCAGCAGACAACCCAATCGACAGCGGTAGCGACTGAGAAGCCGACTGAGACGCCGACTGAGGCAGATAGGGGTAGATATAGAGACGCATAGAGAAGGCAGCAGAACACCCAATCGACAGCGGGAGCGACTCAGACGCCTACAGAGACGCTGGAAGAGGCTGCGACGCCGACTGAGACGCCAAATGAGGCAGATAGGGATAGATATAGGCATAGAGAAGGCAGCAGACAACCCAATCGACAGCGGCAGCGACTGTGACGCCTACAGAGACGCTGACAGAGGCTGCGAAACCGACTAAGACGCCGTCTGAGGCAGATAGGGGTAGATATAGGCATACAGAAGGCAGCAGACTCCCCCAATCGACAGCGGCATCTGCTGAGACGGTGCCAGAGATGCAGACAGAGGCTGCGACGCCGGCTGAGACGCCGGCTGAGACACCTACTGAGGCAGATAGGGGAAGATATCGGTATCGAGAAGGCAGCAGACCCCCGATTCGACAGCGGCAGCGACTGAGACGCCTACAGAGACGCTGACAGAGGCTGCGACGCCGACTGAGATGCCTACAGAAATGCTGACAGAGGCTGCGACGGAGACTGAGGCAGATAGGGGTAGATATAGGCATAGAGAAGGCAGCTGACCCCCCAATCGACAGCGGCAGCGACTGTGACGCCTACAGAGACGCTGACAGAGGCTGCGAATCCGACTGAGACGCCGACTGAGGCAGATAGGGGTAGATATAGCCATACAGAAGGCAGCAGACTCCCCCAATCAACAGCGGCATCTGCTGAGACGGTTACAGAGACGCTGACAGAGGAGGCGACGCCGGCTGCGACGCCGACTGAAATGCCGACTGAGGCAGATAGGGGAAGATATCGGCATAGAGAAGGCAGCAGACCCCCGATTCGACAGCGGCAGCGACTGAGATGCCTACAGAGAAGCTGACAGAGGCTGCGACGCTGACTGAGGCAGATAGGGGTAGAAGTAGTTTTAGAGAAGGCAGCAGATAACCCAGTCGACAGCGGCAGCGACTGAGAAGCCGACTGAGGCAGATAGGGGTAGATATAGGCATAGAGAAGGCAGCAGACCCCCCAATCGACAGCGGCAGTGACTGAGACGCCTACAGAGACGCTGACAGAGGCTGCGACGCCGAATGAGACGCCGACTGAGGCAGAGACGGGTAGATATAGGCATAGAGAAGGCAGCAGACCTCCCAATCGACAGCGGCAGTGAGTGAGACGCCTACACAGACGCTGGCAGAGGCTGCGACGCCGGCTGAGACGCCGAATGAGGCAGATAGGGATAGATATAGGCATACAGAAGACAGTAGACCCCCCAATCGACAGCGGCATCTGCTGAGACGGTGCCAGAGATGCTGACAGAGTCTGCGACGCCGGCTGAGACGCCGACTGAGACGCCTACTGAGGCAGATAGGGGAAGATATCGGCATAGAGAAGGCAGCAGACCCCCAATCGACAGCGGCAGCGACTGAGACGCCTACAGAGACGTTGACAGAGGCTGTGACGCCGACTGAGACGCCGACTGAGGCAGATAGTGGTAGATATAGGCATAGAGAAGGCAGCAGACCCAAAATCGACAGCGGCAGCGACTGAGACGCCTACAGAAATGCTGACAGAGGCTGCGACGCAGACTGAGGCAGTTAGGGGCAGATATGGGCATAAAGAAGGCAGCAGACCCCCCAATCGACAGCGGCAGCGACTGTGACGCCTACAGAGACGCTGAGAGAGGCTGCGAAACCGACTGAGACGCCTTCTGAGGCAGATAGGGGTAGATATAGGCATACAGAAGGCAGCACACTCCCCCAATCGACAGCGGCATCTGCTGAGACGGTGCCAGAGATGCTGACAGAGTCTGCGACGCCGGCTGAGACGCCGACTGAGACGCCTACTAAGGCAGATAGGGGAAGATATCGGCATAGAGAAGGCAGCAGACCCCCAATCGACAGCGGCAGCGACTGAGACGCCTACAGAGACGCTGACAGAGGCTGCGACGCCGACTGAGACGCCTACAAAAATGCTGACAGAGGCTGCGACGGACACTGAGGCAGATAGGGGTAGATATAGGCATAGAGAAGGCAGCAGACCCCCCCAATCGACAGCGGCAGCGACTGTGACGCCTACAGAGACGCTGACATTGGCTGCGAATCCGACTGAGACGCCGACTGAGGCAGATAGGGGTAGATATAGGCATACAGAAGGCAGCAGACTCCCCCAATCAACAGCGGCATCTGCTGAGACGGTTACAGAGACGCTGACAGAGGCTGCGACGCCGGCTGCGACGACGGCTGCGACGCCGGCTGCGACGCCGACTGAGATGCCGACTGAGGCAGATAGGGGAAGATATCGGCATAGAGAAGGCAGCAGACCCCCCAATCGACAGCGGCAACGACTGACACGCCTACAGAGACGCTGGCAGAGGATGCGACGCTGACTGAGATTCCGACTGAGGTAAATAGGGGTAGATATAGGCATAGAGATGGCAGCAGACCCCCCAATCGACAGCGGCAGGGACTGAGACGCCTCCAGAGACGCTGACAGAGGCTGCGACGCCGGCTGAGACGCCGACTGAGACGCCTACTGAGGCATATAGGGGTAGATATAGGCATAGAGAATGCAGCAGACCCCAAATCGACAGCGGCAGTGAGTGAGACGCCTACAGAGACGCTGGTAGAGGATGCGACGCTGACTGAGATTTTGACTGAGGCAGATAGGGGTAGATATAGGCATAAAGAAGGCAGCATTCACCCCTATCGATAGCGGCAGCGACTGAGATGCCTACAGAGACGCTAACAGAGGCTGCTTCGCCGACTGAGACGCCGAATGAGGCAGATAGGGATAGATACAGGAATAGAGAAGGCAACAGACACCCCAATCGACAGCGGCAGCGACTGAGACGCCTACAGAGACATTGACAGAGGCTGTGACGCCGACTGAGACGCCGACTGAGGCAGATAGTGGTAGATATAGGCATAGAGAAGGCAGCAGACCCCCCAATCGACAGCGGCAGCGACTGAGACGCCTACAGAAATGCTGACAGAGGCTGCGACGCAGACTGAGGCAGTTAGGGGCAGATATAGGCATAGAGAAAGCAGCAGACCTCCCAATCGACAGCGGCAGCGACTGTGACGCCTACAGAGACGCTGACAGAGGCTGCGAATCTGACTGAGACGCCGACTGAGGCAGGTAGGGGTAGATATAGGCATACAGAAGGCAGCAGACTCCCCCAATCGACAGCGGCATCTGCTGAGACGGTTACAGAGACGCTGACAGAGGCTGCGACGCCGACTGAGATGCCTACTGAGGCAGATAGGGGAAGATATCGGCATAGAGAAGGCAGCAGACCCCCCAATCGACAGTGGAAGCGACTGAGTCGCCTACAGCGACGCTGACAGAGGCTGCGACGCCGACTGAGACGCCGAATGAGGCAGATAGGGATAGATACAGGCATAGAGAAGGCAACAGACACCCCAATCGACAGCGGCAGCGACTGAGACGCCTACAGAGACATTGACAGAGGCTGTGACGCCGACTGAGACGCCGACTGAGACGCCGACTGAGGCAGATAGTGGTAGATATAGGCATAGAGAAGGCAGCAGACCCCCCAATCGACAGCGGCAGCGACTGAGACGCCTACAGAAATGCTGACAGAGGCTGCGACGCAGACTGATGCAATTCGGGGCAGATATAGGCATACAGAAGGCAGCAGACTCCCCCAATCGACAGCGGCATATGCTGAAACGGTGCCAGAGATGCTGACAGAGGCTGCGACGCCGGCTGAGACGCCGACTGAGACGCCTACTGAGGCAGATAGGGGAAGATATCGGCATAGAGAAGGCAGCAGACCCCCCAATCGATAGCGGCAGCGACTGAGACGCCTACAGAGACGCTGACAGAGGCTGCGACGCCGACTGAGACGCCTACAGAAATGCTGACAGAGGCTGTGACGGAGACTGAGGCAGATAGGGGTAGATATAGGCATAGAGAAGGCAGCTGACCCCCCAATCGACAGCGGCAACGACTGTGACGCCTACAGAGACGCTGACAGAGGCTGCGAATCCGACTGAGACGCCGACTGAGGCAGATATGGGTAGATATAGGCATACAGAAGGCAGCAGACTCCCCCAATCAACAGCGGCATCTGCTGAGGCGGTTACAGAGACGCTGACAGAGGCTGCGACGCCGGCTGAGACGCCGACTGAGACGCCTACTGAGGTAGATAGCGGTTGATATAGGCATAGAGAATGCAGCAGACCCCAATCGACAGCGGCAGTGGCTGAGACGCCTACAGAAACGCTTACAGAGGCTGCGACGCCGACTGAGGCAGATAGGGGTAGATATAGGCATAAAGAAGGCAGCATTCACCCCTATCGATAGCGGCAGCGACTGAGATGAATACAGAGACGCTGACAGAGGCTGCGACGCCGACTGAGACGCCGAATGAGGCAGATAGGAATAGATATTGCCATAGAGAAGGCAGCAGACCCCCCAATCGACAGCGGCAGCGACTGAGACGCCTAATGAAATGCTGACAGAGGCTGCGACCCAGACTGAGGCAGATAGGGGTAGAGATAGGCATAGAGAAGGCAGCAGACCCCCCAATCGACAGCGGCAGCGACTGTGACGCCTACAGAGACGCTGACAGAGGCTTCGAAGCCGACTGAGATGCCTACTGAGGCAGATAGGGGAAGATATCGGCATAGAGAAAGCAGCAGACCCCCCTATCGACAGTGGAAGCGACTGAGACGCCTACAGCGACGCTGACAGAGGCTGCGACGCCGATTGAGACGCCGACTGAGGCAGATAGGTGTAGATATAGGCATAGAGAAGGCAGCAGACCCCCCAATCGACAGCGGCAGCGACTGATATGCCCACAGAGACGCTGAAATAGGCTACGAAGCCGACTGAGACGTACACTGAGACAGATATAGACAGATATATATGGGTAGATATAGGCATAGAGAAGACAGGAGACCCCCAATCGAGACGCCTACAGAAATGCTGACAGAGGCTGCGACGCAGACTGAGGCAGATAGGGGTAGATATAGGCATAGAGAAGGCAGCAGACCCCCTACTGAGACCCCCCAATCGACAGCGGCAACGACTGAGACGCCTACAGAGACGCTGACAGAGGCTGCGACGCCGACTGAGACGCCGACTGAGGCAGATATGGGTAGATATAGGCAGAGAGTAGGCAGCAGACTCCCCCAATCAACAGCGGCAGCGACTGAGATGCCTACAGAGAAGCTGACAGAGTCTGCGATGCCGACTGAGGCAGATAGGGGTAGATATTGGCTAAAGAAGGCAGCAGACCCCCCAATCGACAGCGGCAGCGACTGAGACGCCTACAGAGACGGTGACAGGGGCAGTGACACCTACTGAGACGCCGACTGAGAAAGATAGGGGTAGATATAGGCATAGAGAAGGTAGCAGACACCCCAATCGACAGCGGCAAGCGACTGAGACGCCTACAGAAACATTGATAGAGGCTGTGACGCCGACTGAGACGCCGAATGAGGCAGATAGGGGTAGATATAGGCATACAGAAGGCATCAGAGCCCCTAATCGACAGCGGCAGCGACTGAGACGCCTACAGAGATGCTGACAGAGGCTGTGACGCCGACTGAGGCAGATAGGTTTAGATACAGGCATAAAGAAGGCAGCAGGTCCCCCAATCGATGGCGGCAGCGACTGAGACGCCTACATAGAAGCTGACAGAAGCTGCGACGCCGACTGAGGCAGATAGGGGTAGATATAGGCACAGAGAAGGCAGCAGACCCCCCCAATCGACAACGGCAGCGACTGAAACGCCTACAGAAATGCTGACAGAGGCTGCGACGCAGACTGAGGCAGATAGGGGTAGATATAGGCATAGAGAAGGCAGCAGACCCCCTGCTGAGACCCCCCAATCGAAAGCGGCAGCGACTGAGACGCCTACAGAGACGCTGACAGAGGCTGCGACGCCGACTGAGACAGATATGTGTAGAAATAGGCAGAGAGTAGGCAGCAGACCCCCCAATCAACAGCGGCAGGGACTGAGATGCCTACAGAAATGCTGACAGAAGCTGCGACGCCGAGTGATGCAGATAGGAGTAGATATAGGCATAGAGAAGGCAGCAGACCCTCCAATTGACAGTGGCAGCGATTGAGACGCCTACAGAGACGCTGACAGGGGCTGTGACGCCTACTGAGACGCCGACTGAGGCAGCTAGGGGTAGGTATAGGCATAGAGAAGGCAGCAGACCCCCCAATCGACAGCGGGAGCGACTGAGACGCCTACAGAGACGTTGACAGAGGTTGTGACGCCGAATGAGACGCCGACTGAGGTAGATATGGGTAGATATAGGCAGAGAGTAGGCAGCAGACCCCCCAATCAACAGCGGGAGCGACTGAGACGCCTGCAGAGACGCTGGCAGAGGCTGCGACGCCGGCTGAGACGCCGAATGAGGCAGATAGGGATAGATATAGGCATAGAGAAGGCAGCAGAAACCCCAATCGACAGCTGCAGCGACTGAGACGCCTACAGAGACGTTGACAGAGGCTGTGACGCCGACTTAGACGCCCAATGAGGCAGATAGGGGTACATATAGGCATACAGAAGGCAGCAGACCCCCCATCGACAGCGGCAGCGACTGAGACGCCTACAGAGACGCTGGCAGAGGCTGCGACGCCGGCTGAGACGCCGAATGAGGCAGATAGGGATAGATATAGGCATACAGA
Organism: Clusia tigrina; assembly: GCA_920105625.2. Classification (NCBI taxonomy): domain Eukaryota; kingdom Metazoa; phylum Arthropoda; class Insecta; order Diptera; family Clusiidae; genus Clusia; species Clusia tigrina. The sequence continues at coordinate 76,691,254 of OV050031.1, read as the reverse complement.
AGGCAGCAGACCCCCCAATCGACAGCGGCAGCGACTGAGACGCCTACAGAGACGTTGACAGAGGTTGTGACGCCGAATGAGACACCGACTGAGGTAGATAGGAGTAGATATAGGCATAGAGAAGGCAGCAGACGCACCAATTGACAGCGACAGCGACTGAAACAGAGACGCTGACAGGAGCTGTGACGCCTACTGAGAGGCCGACTGAGGCAGATAGGTGTAGATATAGGCATAGAGAAGGCAGCAGAACCCCCAATCGACAGCGGGAGCGACTCAGACGCCTACAGAGACGCTGGAAGAGGCTGCGACGCCGACTGAGACGCCGACTGAGACGCCGACTGAGGCAGATAGGTGTAGATATAGGCATAGAGAAGGCAGCAGACCCCCCAATCGACAGCGGCAGCGACTGATATGCCCACAGAGACGCTGAAATAGGCTACGAAGCCGACTGAGACGCACACTGAGACAGATATAGACTGATATATATGGGTAGATATAGGCATAGAGAAGACAGGAGACCCCCAATCGAGACGCCTACAGAAATGCTGACAGAGGCTGCGACGCCGACTGAGGCAGATAGGGGTAGAAGTAGTTTTAGAGAAGGCAGCAGACAACCCAATCGACAGCGGCAGCGACTGAGAAGCCGACTGAGACGCCGAATGAGGCAGAGAGGGGTAGATATAGGCATAGAGAAGGTAGCAGACCCCCCAATCGACAGCGCCAGTGACTGAGACGCCTACAGAGACGCTGACAGAGGCTGCGACGGCGAATGAGACGCCGACTGAGGCAGATAGGGGTAGATATAGGCATAGAGAAGGCAGCAGACCCCCCAATCCACAGCGGCAGTGAGTGAGACGCCTACAGAGACGCTGGAAGACGCTGCGACGCCGACTGAGACGCCGAATGAGGCATATAGGGATAGATATAGGCATAGAGAAGGCAACAGACATCCCAATCGACAGCGGCAGCGACTGAGACGCCTACAGAGACGTTGACAGAGGCTGTGACGCCGACTGAGACGCCGACTGAGGCAGATAGGGGTAGATATAGGCATAAAGAAGGCAGCAGACCCCCCAAGCGACAGCGGCAGCGACTGTGACGCCTACAGAGACGCTGACAGAGGCTGCGACACCGACTGAGACGCCATCTGAGGCAGATAGGGGTAGATATAGGCATACAGAAGGCAGCAGACTCCCCCAATCGACAGCGGCATCTGCTGAGACGGTTACAGAGACGCTGACAGAGGCAGCGACGGCGGCTGCGACGCCAACTGAGATGCCGACTGAGGCAGATAGGGGAAGATATCGGCATAGATAAGGCAGCAGACCCCCCAATCGACAGCGGCAGCGACTGAGACGCCTACAGAGACGCTGGAAGAGGCTGCGACGCCGACTGAGACGCTGAATGAGGCAGATAGGGATAGCTATAGGCATAGAGAAGGCAACAGACTCCCCAATCGACAGCGTCAGCGACTGAGACGCCTACAGAGACGCTGACAGAGGATGCGACGCTGACTGAGATTCCGACTGAGGCAGATGGGGGTAGATATAGGCATACAGAAGGCAGCAGACTCCCCCAATCGACAGCGGCATCTGCTGAGACGGTTACAGAGACGCTGACAGAGGCTGCGACGCCGACTGAGATGCCGACTGAGGCAGATAGGGGAATATATCGGCATAGAGAAGGCAGCAGACCCCCCAATCGACAGCGGCAGCAACTGAGACGCCTACAGAGACGCTGATAGAAGCTGCGACGCCGACCGAGGCAGAAAGGGGTATATATAAGCGTAGAGACTGCAGCAAACCCCCCCAATCGAAAGCGGCAGTGACTGAGATGCCTACAGATAAGCTGACAGAGGCTGCGACGCCGAATGAGACGCCGACTGAGACAGATGGGGGTAGATATAGGCATAGAGAAGGCAGCAGACCCCCCCAATCGACAGCGGCAGTGAGTGAGACGCCTACAGAGACGCTGGCAGAGGCTGCGACGCCGACCGAGGCAGATAGGGGTATATATAGGCATAGATACTGCAGCAGACCCCCCAATGGACAGCGGCAGCGATTGTGACGCCTACAGAGACGCTGACAGAGGCTGCGAAACCGACTGAGACGCCGACTGAGGCAGATAGGGGAAGTTATCGGCATAGAGAAGGCAGCATACCCCCAATCGACAGCGCCAGGGACTGAGACGCCTCCAGAGACGCTGACAGAGGCTGCGCCGCCGACCGAGGCAGAAAGGGGTATATATAGGCGTAGAGACTGCAGCAAACCCCCCCAATCGACAGTGGCAGTGACTGAGATGCCTACAGAGAAGCTGACAGAGGCTGCGACGCCGAATGAGACGCCGACTGAGGCAGATGGGGGTAGATATAGGCATAGAGAAGGCAGCAGACCCCCCCAATCGACAGCGGCAGTGAGTGAGACGCCTACAGAGACGCTGGCAGAGGCTGCGACGCCGACCGAGGCAGATAGGGGTATATATAGGCATAGAGACTGCAGCAGACCCCCCAATGGACGGCGGCAGCGATTGTGACGCCTACAGAGACGCTGACAGAGGCTGCGAAACCGACTGAGACGCCGACTGAGGCATATAGGGGAAGTTATCGGCATAGAGAAGGCAGCATACCCCCCAATCGACAGCGCCAGGGACTGAGACGCCTCCAGAGACGCTGACAGAGGCTGCGCCGCCGACCGAGGCAGAAAGGGGTATATATAGGCGTAGAGACTGCAGCAAACCCCCCCAATCGACAGCGGCAGCGACTGCGAAGCCGACTGAGAAGCCGACTGAGGCAGATAGGGGTAGATATAGGCAGAGAGTAGGCAGCAGACCCCCCAATCAACAGCGGCAGCGACTGAGATGCCTACAGAAATGCTGACAGAAGCTGCGACGCCGAGTGATGCAGATAGGAGTAGATATAGGCATAGAGAAGGCAGCAGACCCTCCAATTGACAGCGGCAGCGACTGAGACGCCTACAGAGACGCTGACAGGGGCTGTGACGCCTACTGAGACGCCGACTGAGGCAGCTAGGGGTAGGTATAGGCATAGAGAAGGCAGCAGACCCCCCAATCGACAGCGGGAGCGACTGAGACGCCTACAGAGACGCTGGCAGAGGCTGCGACGCCGACTGAGACGCCGACTGATGCAGATAGTGGTAGATATAGGCATACAGAAGGCAGCAGTCCCCCCAATCGACAGCGGCAGCGACTGAGACGCCTACAGAGACGCTGGCAGAGGCTGCTACGCCGGCTGAGACGCCGAATGAGGCAGATAGGGATAGATATAGGCATACAGAAGGCAGCAGACCCCCCAATCGACAGCGGCAGCGACTGAGACGCCTACAGAGACGTTGACAGAGGTTGTGACGCCGAATGAGACACCGACTGAGGTAGATATGGGTAGATATAGGCAGAGAGTAGGCAGCAGACCCCCCAATCAAAAGCGGCAGCTTCTGAGATGCCTACAGAAATGCTGACAGAGGCTGCGACGCCGAATGAGACGCCGACTGAGGCAGATAGGAGTAGATATAGGCATAGAGAAGGCAGCAGACGCACCAATTGACAGCGACAGCGACTGAAATAGAGACGCTGACAGGGGCTGTGACGCCTACTGAGAGGCCGACTGAGGCAGATAGGTGTAGATATAGGCATAGAGAAGGCAGCAGAACCCCCAATCGACAGCGGGAGCGACTCAGACGCCTACAGAGACGCTGGAAGAGGCTGCGACGCCGACTGAGACGCCGAATGAGGCAGATAGGGATAGATATAGACATAGAGAAGGCAGCAGACCCCCCAATCGACAGCTGCAGCGACTGAGATGCCTACAGAGACGTTGACAGAGGCTGTGACGCCGACTGAGACACCGACTGAGGCAGATAGGGGTACATATAGGCATACAGAAGGCAGCCGGCCCCCCAATCGACAGCGGTAGCGACTGAGACGCCTACAGAGAAGCTGACAGAGGCTGCGACGCCGACTGAGGCAGATAGGGGTAGAAGTAGTTTTAGAGAAGGCAGCAGACAACCCAATCGACAGCGGCAGCGACTGAGAAGCCTACAGAGACGCTGACAGAGGCTGCGAAACCGACTGAGACGCCATCTGAGGCAGATAGGGGTAGATATAGGCATACAGAAGGCAGCAGACTCCCCCAATCGACAGCGGCATCTGCTGAGACGGTTACAGAGACGCTGACAGAGGCAGCGACGCCGGCTGCGACGCCAACTGAGATGCCGACTGAGGCAGATAGGGGAAGATATCGGCATAGATAAGGCAGCAGACCCCCCAATCGACAGCGGCAGCGACTGAGACGCCTACAGAGAAGCTGGAAGAGGCTGCGACGCCGACTGAGACGCCGAATGAGGCAGATAGGGATAGCTATAGGCATAGAGAAGGCAACAGACTCCCCAATCGACAGCGGCAGCGACTGAGATGCCTACAGAGACGCTGACAGAGGATGCGACGCTGACTGAGATTCCGACTGAGGCAGATGGGGGTAGATATAGGCATACAGAAGGCAGCAGACTCCCCCAATCGACAGCGGCATCTGCTGAGACGGTTACAGAGACGCTGACAGAGGCTGCGACGCCGACTGAGATGCCGACTGAGGCAGATAGGGGAATATATCGGCATAGAGAAGGCAGCAGACCCCCCAATCGACAGCGGCAGCGACAGAGACGCCTACAGAGACGCTGATAGAAGCTGCGACGCCGACCGAGGCAGATAGGGGTATATATAGGCATAGAGACTGCAGCAGACCCCCCAATGGACAGCGGCAGCGATTGTGACGCCTACAGAGACGCTGACAGAGGCTGCGAAACCGACTGAGACGCCGACTGAGGCAGATAGGGGAAGTTATCGGCATAGAGAAGGCAGCATACCCCCAATCGACAGCGCCAGGGACTGAGACGCCTCCAGAGACGCTGACAGAGGCTGCGCCGCCGACCGAGGCAGAAAGGGGTATATATAGGCGTAGAGACTGCAGCAAACCCCCCCAATCGACAGCGGCAGTGACTGAGATGCCTACAGAGAAGCTGACAGAGGCTGCGACGCTGACTGAGGCAGATAGGGGTAGAAGTAGTTTTAGAGAAGGCAGCAGACAACCCAATCGACAGCGGCAGCGACTGAGAAGCCGACTGAGACGCCGACTGAGGCAGATAGGGGTAGATATAGGCATAGAGAAGGCAGCAGACCCCCCAATCGACAGCGGCAGTGACTGAGACGCCTACAGAGACGCTGACAGAGGCTGCGACGCCGAATGAGACGCCGACTGAGGCAGAGACGGGTAGATATAGGCATAGAGAAGGCAGCAGACCCCCCAATCGACAGCGGCAGTGAGTTAGACGCCTACAGAGACGCTGACAGAGGCTGCGACGCCGGCTGAGACGCCGAATGAGGCAGATAGGGATAGATATAGGCATAGAGAAGGCAACAGACACCCCAATCGACAGCGGCAGCGACTGATACGGCTACAGAGACGTTGACAGAGGCTGTGACGCCGACTGAGACGCCGACTGAGGCAGATAGGGATAGATATACGCATAGAGAAGGCAGCAGACACCCCAACCGACAGCTGCAACGACTGAGACGCCTACAGAGACGTTGACAGAGGCTGTGCCGCCGACTGAGACGCCGAATGAGGCAGATTGGGTTACATATAGGCATACAGAAGGCAGCTGACCCCCCCAATCGACAGCGGCAGCGACTGAGATGCCTACAGAGATGCTGACAGAGGCTGCGACGCCGACTGAGGCAGATAGGTTTAGATATAGGCATAAAGAAGGCAGCAGACCCCCCAATCGACAGCGGCAGCGACTGAGACGATTACAGAGAAACTGACAGAGGCTGCGAAGCCGACTGAGGCAGATAGGGGTAGATATAGGCATAAAGAAGGCAGCAGACCCCACAATCGACAGCGGCAGCGACTGAGACGCCTACAGAGACGCTGACAGGGGCTGTGACGCCTACTGAGACGCCGACTGAGGCAGATAGGGGTAGATATAGGCATAGAGAAGGCAGCAGACACCCCAATCGACAGCGGCAGCGACTGAGACACCTACAGAGACATTGACAGAGGCTGTGACGCCGACTGAGACACCGACTGAGGCAGATAGGGATAGATATAGGCATACAGAAGGCAGCAGACCCCCCAATCGATAGCGGCAGCGACTGAAACGCCTACAGAGACGCTGACAGAGGCTGCGACGCCGAATGAGACGCCGACTGAGGCAGATAGGGGTAGATATAGGCATAGAAAAGGCAGCAGACCCCCCAATCGACAGTTGCAGTGAGTGAGACGCCTACAGAGACGCTGGAAGAGGCTGCGACGCCGACTGAGACGCCGAATGAGGCATATAGGGATAGATATAGGTGTCAAAGGGTAGGAAGCCCTGCCCTCTCATCTTACATTCTCTTATTGCACTTATATTTATGTTTATCTACTCTCACCCACTATGTAACATGAATATCGTCTAGCTCAATAAAGTTCAGTTTATACTCAACAATTGTCGCCTTCACTACATGGTGTCAGAAGTGGTGCCTAATAAAGATAAAAATTAATAAAGAATGGTAAATGAAGGTGAAGAAAGGTCATCAAATTCGGCGTCATCATTTGTAAGACCTCCCAAACCATTACAAGTCACGGGCAACAATGCATCAACAGCTTGGAAAAGCGGGATACAGCAATATAAATGGTTTTCCACAGCTGCACAGCTTGACCAAAAACCGGCAGAAATTCAAGTGGCGACGTTGATGTCGTGCATCGGTGCGGAAGCTATCAACATATACAACTCGTTCTCGCTAACGGGGGCAGAACAACTTAATGTGAAAAAAATAATACAAAAGTTCGACGAACACTTTGCTCCAAAAATAAGTCTTACTTTTGAGCGATATACATTCAACACAATGTTTCAGTCTGAGGGTGAAGCGTTTGATGAATATTTTACAAAAATAAAGAACCAAGCAAAAAAATGTGATTTCGGTGTTATTGAGGATTCTCTATTACGGGACAAAATTGTGGTTGGCATAGGTAGTGATTCAGTGAGAGAAAAATTACTCGCTGAAGACGATATCGGGTTGGAAAAAGCTATTAAAATTTGTAGAGCGAGTGAGATGGGTACACAGCAGCTTAAAGAACTCCATAAAAAAGAAGAATTAAAAGTAGAGGCAATTCGCAAATATGCAAAACCGAAACGGACGGCAAATAAATGGAACGAAAATAATAAAACAGTCTACGATTGCAAACGTTGCGGTCAACAGCATGAGAGTCGTAATTGCCCAGCATTTAACAGGACAATGAAAATCTGTCACCGTAAAGGGCATTTCTCTCAATGCAGCTTTCGATCTAAGCGCAGCGAACATAAACACGTTGACGCTCTGCAGCAGAATGCAAATACTGACTCTGACGCCGACATTGATCTCTTTGTTTTGACTGTTAACATAGCAGAAACAAACAAAGACGAAAAAGAAAATTGGTATGAAGAGATAATGGTCGACAACAACAAAATAAAATTCAAGCTGCACACAGCGGCTCAATGTAATGTTATTCCTCTAAGTCTGATAGACAATAATAAATCAAATAAAATGCAAGCCGTGAATAACAAATTAATTGCGTTTGGAGGTGGAAAAATCGATGTTTGTGGTGAAATTCTCATAAATTGTGCTGTGCGGAATAGAAAATTCAAAGCAAAATATTTGGTGGTAGAAGATTTTCCCAACTTTGAACCGCTTTTAGGCAAACAAGATTGCAAACGTTTTTTACTGATACTGAGTAAATGAGCTCAATTTTGATACAAAAATATTTGACGGATTAGGCAAGGTAAAAAACTTTGTATATGACATCGATTTGGTCGACAACCCGTCATTCGAACATTACGCTCCAAGAAAAATACCACATGATCTAAAAGAAGCGGTCAAAAAGGAAATAGACAACATGGTAAAGCTAGGAGTATTAACAAAGACAGACGAGATTACCCCTGCAGCGTCACCGATGGTTGTAGTTAAGCAAAAAGATAAGATCCGTGTTTGCATTGACCCAACAGACATAAACAAGAACATACACAGACGATATAACCCACTAAAAACAATCGACGAGATAACAGCAAATATTGAAAATTCTAAATGGTTTACTCTATTAGATTATAAAAAAGGATTTTGGCAGATTGAGGTCACGGATCGTACACGAAAATACTTAACGATGGCAACACCATGGGGGCGTTATTCTTATCAAAGGCTACCATTTGGACTAGCATCAGCGCCCGAGGTATATCAACAGCTAATGTCCCAACTATTAGAAAATGCGCAAAATACAGAAGTGTCAATGGACAATATTCTGATACACGCTGAAACAAAAAAACAGCTTGAAAAGAGAAATGTGGCTGTAATTAAAATATTAAAAGACGCAGGTTTGAAGCTAAACAAAGATAAATGTGTGTTTAATGTAAACAAAGTTAAATTTTTAGGTCACATTTTAACCTCTCATGGCCTTGAAGCAGACCCGGATAAGATAACGGACATAAATCAACTTAAACGACCAGAAAACAAAACGCAGCTTCAACGAATATTAGGTATAGCAACGTATTTATGTAAATTTATACAAAATTTTTCGGAATTAACAGCCCCACTTCGATCACTTTTAAAGAAAGATGTTCTTTGGACCTGGTCGCCTGAGCATGAAACATCATTTAAAAACCTCAAAACCGTTTCTCCTCAACCCCCGTGCTTCGCTATTTTGACCCGAATCTCGATGTAAAACTTCCAGTAGACGCCAGTAAATCCAGCGTAGGCGCCGCACTACTCCAAAATGACCAACCGGTAGCTTATGCGTCAAAATCACTTTCGAAAGCAGAGAAAAATTATGCGCAAATCGAGAAAGAGGCGACAGCGATTAGATTCGCTTGTGCGAAATTTCACGAGTACATATACGGCAAAAAACTGATTGTCGAAACTGACCACAAACCTCTAGAATCCATCTTTAAAAAACCTATTCATTCAGCCTCTCAGAGATTGCAAACAATTTTACTACGCTTTATACCATATTCTCCACAAGTAATATATAGGAAAGTGACAGAAATTAAATTAGCCGATACTCTAAGCAGAGACTGCGAAAATAAACAAAACGCAATCGACAGCTGCAGCGGCTGAGACGCCTACAGAGGCGTTGCGAGAGGCTGTGACGCCGACTGAGACGCCGAATGAGGCAGATAGGGGTACATATAGGCATATAGAAGGCAGCAGACCCCCCATCGACAGCGGCAGCGACTGAGACGCGTACAGAGACGCTGGCAGAGGCTGCGACGCCGGCTGAGGCGCCGACTGAGGCAGATAGGGATAGTTATAGGCATACAGAAGGCAGCAGACCCCCCAATCGACAGCGGCAGCGACTGAGAAGCCTACAGAGACGTTGACAGAGGTTGTGACGCCGAATGAGACACCGACTGAGGTAGATGTGGGTAGATATAGGCAGAGAGTAGGCAGCAGACCCCCCAATCAACAGCGGCAGCGACTGAGATGCCTACAGACAAACTGACAGAGGCTGCGAAGCCGACTGAGGCAGATAGGGGTAGATATAGGCATAAAGAAGGCAGCAGACCCCCCAATCGACAGTGGCAGCGACTGAGACGCCTACAGAGACGTTTACAGAGGCTGTGACGCCGACTGAGATGCCGAATGGGGCAGATAGGGATAGATATAGGCATAGAGAAGGCAGCAGACACCCCAATCGACAGCTGCAGCGACTGAGACGCCTACAGAGACGTTTACAGAGGCTGTGACGCCGACTGAGACGCCGAATGAGGCAGATAGGGGTACATATAGACATACAGAAGGCAGCAGACCCCCCAATCGACAGCGGCAGCGATTGAGACGCCTACAGAGATGCTGACAGAGGCTGCGACGCAGACTGAGGCAGATTGGTTTAGATATAGGCATAAAGAAGGCAGCAGACCCCCCAATCGACTGCGGTAGCGACTGAGACGCCTACAGACAAACTGACAGGGGCTGCGAAGCCGACTGAGGCAGATAGGGGTAGACATAGGCATAAAGAAGGCAGCAGACCCCCCAATCGACAGTGGCAGCGACTGAGACGCCTACAGAGACGCTGACAGGGTCTGTGACGGCTACTGAGACGCCGACTGAGGCAGATAGGGGTAGATATAGGCATAGAGAAGGCAGCAGACCCCCCCAATCGACTGCGGCAGCGACTGAGACGCCTACAGACAAACTGACAGAGGCTGCGAAGCCGACTGAGGCAGATAGTGGTAGATATAGGCATAGAGAAGGCAGCAGGTCCTTTAATCGACAGCCGCAGCGACTGAGACGCCTACAGAAATGCTGACAGAGGCTGCGACGCAGACTGAGGCAGATAGGGGTAGAAGTAGTTTTAGAGAATACAGCAGGCAACCCAATCGACAGCGGCAGGGATTGAGACGCCTCCAGAAACGCTGGCAGAGGCTGCGACGCCGAACGACGCAGATAGGGGTATATATAGGCATAGAGACTGCAGCAGACCCCCCAATCGACAGCGGCAGTGAGTGAGACGCCTACAGAGACGCTGGAAGAGGCTGCGACGCCGACTGAGACGCCGAATGAGGCAGATAGGGATAGATATAGGCATAGAGAAGGCAGCAGACACCCCAATCGACAGCTGCAGCGACTGAGACGCCTACAGACAAACTGACAGAGGCTGCGAAGCCGACTGAGGCAGATAGGGGTAGACATAGGCATAAAGAAGGCAGCAGACCCCCCAATCGACAGTGGCAGCGACTGAGACGCCTACAGAGACGCTGACAGGGTCTGTGACGGCTACTGAGACGCCGACTGAGGCATATAGGGGCAGATATAGGCATAGATAAGGCAGCAGACCCCCGAAGCGACAGCGGCAGCGACTGTGACGCCTACAGAGACGCTGACAGAGGCTATGAATCCGACTGAGCCGCCGACTGAGGCAGATAGGGGTAGAAATAGGCATACAGAAGGCAGCAGACTCCCCCAATCGACAGCGGCATCTGCTGAGACGGTTACAGAGACGCTGACAGAGGCTGCGACGCCAACTGAGATGCCGACTGAGGCAGATAGGGGAAGATATCGGCATAGAGAAGGCAGCCGACCCCTAAATCGACAGCGGCAGCGACTGAGACGCCTACAGAGACGCTGATAGAGGCTGCGACGCCGACTGAGACGCTGACTGAGGCAGATAGGGGAAGATATCGGCATAGAGAAGGCAGTAGACCCCCCAATCGACAGCGGCAGTGACTGAGATGCCTACAGAGAAGCTGACAGAGGCTGCGACGCCGACTGAGGCAGATAGGGGTAGAAGTAGTTTTATTGAAGGCAGCAGACAACCGAATCGACAGCGGCAGCGACTGAGAAGCCGACTGAGACGCCGACTGAGGCAGATAGGGGTAGATATAGGCATAGAGAAGGCAGCAGACCCCCCAATCGACAGCGGCAGTGACTGAGACGCCTACAGAAATGCTGTCAGAGGCTGCGACGCAGACTGAGGCAGATAGGGGTAGAAGTAGTTTTAGAGAATACAGCAGGCAACCCAATCGACAGCGGCAGGGATTGAGACGCCTCCAGAAACGCTGGCAGAGGCTGCGACGCCGAACGACGCAGATAGGGGTATATATAGGCATAGAGACTGCAGCAGACCCCCCAATCGACAGCGGCAGTGACTGAGACGCCTACAGAGATGCTGACAGAGGCTGCGACGCCGAATGAGACGCCGAATGAGGCAGATAGGGGTAGATATAGGCATAGAGAAGGCAGCAGACCACCCCAATCGACAGCTGCAGCGACTGAGACGCCTACAGAGACGTTGACAGAGGCTGTGACGCCGACTGAGATGCCGAATGAGGCAGATAGGGGTACATATAGGCATACAGAAGGCAGCAGATCTCCCCATCGACAGCGGCAGCGACTGAGACGCCTACAGAGACGTTGACAGAGGTTGTGACGCCGAATGAGACACCGACTGAGGTAGATATGGGTAGATATAGGCAGAGAGTAGGCAGCAGACGCCCCAATCAACAACGGCAGCTTCTGAGATGCCTACAGAAATGCTGACAGAGCCTGCGACGCCGACTGAGACGCCGAATGAGGCAGATAGGGATAGATATAGGCATAGAGAAGGCAACAGACACCCCAATCGACAGCGGCAGCGACTGAGACGCCTACAGAAATGCTGTCAGAGGCTGCGACGCAGACTGAGGCAGAAAGGGGCAGATATAGGCATAGAGAAGGCAGCAGATCCACCAATTGACAGCGACAGCGACTGAGACAGAGACGCTGACAGGGGCTGTGACGCCTACTGAGAGGCCGACTGAGGCAGATAGGTGAAGATATCGGCATAGAGAAGGCAGCCGACCCCTAAATCGACAGCGGCAGCGACTGAGACGCCTACAGAGACGCTGATAGAGGCTGCGACGCCGACTGAGACGCTGACTGAGGCAGATAGGGGAAGATATCGGCATAGAGAAGGCAGTAGACCCCCCAATCGACAGCGGCAGTGACTGAGATGCCTACAGAGAAGCTGACAGAGGCTGCGACGCCGACTGAGGCAGATAGGGGTAGAAGTAGTTTTAGAGAAGGCAGCAGACAACCCAATCGACAGCGGCAGCGACTGAGAAGCCGACTGAGACGCCGACTGAGGCAGATAGGGGTAGATATAGAGACGCATAGAGAAGGCAGCAGAACACCCAATCGACAGCGGGAGCGACTCAGACGCCTACAGAGACGCTGGAAGAGGCTGCGACGCCGACTGAGACGCCAAATGAGGCAGATAGGGATAGATATAGGCATAGAGAAGGCAGCAGACAACCCAATCGACAGCGGCAGCGACTGTGACGCCTACAGAGACGCTGACAGAGGCTGCGAAACCGACTAAGACGCCGTCTGAGGCAGATAGGGGTAGATATAGGCATACAGAAGGCAGCAGACTCCCCCAATCGACAGCGGCATCTGCTGAGACGGTGCCAGAGATGCAGACAGAGGCTGCGACGCCGGCTGAGACGCCGACTGAGACACCTACTGAGGCAGATAGGGGAAGATATCGGTATCGAGAAGGCAGCAGACCCCCGATTCGACAGCGGCAGCGACTGAGACGCCTACAGAAATGCTGACAGAGGCTGCGACGGAGACTGAGGCAGATAGGGGTAGATATAGGCATAGAGAAGGCAGCTGACCCCCCAATCGACAGCGGCAGCGACTGTGACGCCTACAGAGACGCTGACAGAGGCTGCGAATCCGACTGAGACGCCGACTGAGGCAGATAGGGGTAGATATAGCCATACAGAAGGCAGCAGACTCCCCCAATCAACAGCGGCATCTGCTGAGACGGTTACAGAGACGCTGACAGAGGAGGCGACGCCGGCTGCGACGCCGACTGAAATGCCGACTGAGGCAGATAGGGGAAGATATCGGCATAGAGAAGGCAGCAGACCCCCCAATCGACAGCGGCAGTGACTGAGACGCCTACAGAGACGCTTACAGAGGCTGCGACGACGACTGAGGCAGATAGGGGTAGATATAGGCATAAAGAAGGCAGCATTCACCCCTATCGATAGCGGCAGCGACTGAGATGCCTACAGAGACGCTGACAGAGGCTGCGACGCCGATTGAGACGCCGAAAGAGGCAGATAGGAAGAGATATTGGCATAGAGAAGGCAGCAGACCCCCCATCGACAGCGGCAGCGACTGAGACGCCTAATGAAATGCTGACAGAGGCTGTGACGCAGACTGAGGCAGATAGGAGTAGATATATTCATAGAGAAATCAGCAGAAACCCCCAATCGACAGCGGGATCTGCTGAGACGTTTACAAAGACGCTGACAGAGGAGGCGACGCCGGCTGCGACGCCGACTGAAATGCCGACTGAGGCAGATAGGGGAAGATATCGGCATAGAGAAGGCAGCAGACCCCCCAATCGACAGCGGCAGCGACTGTGACGCCTACAGAGACGCTGACAGAGGCTGCGAATCCGACTGAGACGCCGACTAAGGCAGGTAGGGGTAGATATAGGCATACAGAAGGCAGCAGAAACCCCCAATCGACAGCGGGATCTGCTGAGACGTTTACAAAGACGCTGACAGAGGCTGCGACGCCGACTGAGATGCCTACTGAGGCAGATAGGGGAAAATATCGGCATAGAGAAGGCAGCAGACCCCCCAATCGACAGTGGCAGCGACTGAGACGCCTACAGCGACGCTAACAGAGGCTGCGACGCCGACTGAGACGCCAAGTGAGGCAGATAGGTGTAGATATAGGCATAGAGATTGCTGCAGACCCCCCAATCGACAGTGGCAGGGTCTGAGACGCCTCCAGAGATGCTGACAGAGGCTGCGACGCCGAATGAGACGCCGACTGAGGCAGATGGGGGTATATATAGGCATAGAGAAGGCAGCAGATCCCCCAATCGACAGCGGCAGTGACTGAGACGCCTACAGATACGCTGGAAGAGGCTGCGACGCCGACTGAGACGCCGAATGAGGCAGATAGGGATAGATATAGGCATAGAGAAGGCAGCAGACACCCCAATCGACAGCTGCAGCGACTGAGACGCCTGCAGAGACGTTGACAGAAGCTGTGACGCCGACTGAGACGCAGACTGTGGCAGAGAGGTGTAGATATAGGCATAGAGAAGCCAGCATACTCCCCCAATCGACAGCGGCAACTGCTGAGACGCTTACAGAGACGCTGACAGAGGCTGCGACGGCGACTGAGATGCCGACTGAGGCAGATAGGTGAAGATATCAGCAAAGAGAAGGCAGCAGACCCCCCAATCGACAGCGGTAGCGACTGAGACGCCTACAGAGACGCTGACAGAGGCTGTAAATCCGACTGAGATGCCGAGTGAGGCAGATAGGTGTAGATATAGGCATAGAGATTGCTGCAGACCCCCCAATCGACAGCGGCAGGGTCTGAGACGCCTCCAGAGACGCTGACAGAGGCTGCGACGCCGAATGAGACGCCGACTGAGGCAGATAGGGGTATATATAGGCATAGAGAAGGCAGCAGACCCCCCAATCGACAGCGGCAGCGACTGAAACGCCTACAGAGACGCTGACAGAGGCTGCAAATCCGACTGAGATGCCGACTGAGGCAGAGACGGGTAGATATAGGCATAGAGAAGGCAGCAGATACCCCAATCGACGGCGGGAGCGACTCAGACGCCTACAGAGACGCTGACAGAGGCTGCGAATCCGACTGAGACGCCGATTAAGGCAGGTAGGGGTAGATATAGGCATAGAGAAGGCAGCAGACACCCCAATCGACAGCGGCAGCGACTGAGACGCCTACAGAGACGTTGACAGAGGTTGTGACGCCGACTCAGACACCGACTGAGGCAGATAGGGGTAGATATAGGCCTACAGAAGGCAGCAGACTCCCCCAATCGACAGCGGAAGCGGCTGAGACGCCTACAGAGACGCTGACAGAGGTTGGGACGCCGACTGAGACACCGACTGAGACGCCGACTGAGGCGCCGACTGCAACTGATGGGGTAGATATAGGCATAGAGAAGGCAGCAGACCCCCCCAATCGACAGCGGCAGCGACTGATATGCCTACAGAGACGCTGACATAGGCTGCGACACCGACTGAGACGCCGAAAGAGGCAGATAGGAGTAGATATAGGCATAGAGAGGGCAGCAGACCCCCCAATCGCCAGAGGCAGCGACTGAGACGCCTACAGCGACGCTGACAGAGGCTGCAAATCCGACTGAGATGCCGACTGAGGCAGAGACGGGTAGATATAGGCATAGAGAAGGCAGCAGATACCCCAATCGACGGCGGGAGCGACTCAGACGCCTACAGAGACGCTGGAAGAGGCTGCGACGCAGACTGATGCAGATAGGGGCAGATATAGGCATAAAGAAGGCAGCAGACCCCCCAATCGACAGCGGCAGCGACGGAGACGCCTACAGAGAAACTGACAGAGGCTGCGAAGCCGACTGAGGCAGATAGGGGTAGATATAGGCATAGAGAAGGCAGCAGACACCCCAATCGACAGCGGCAGCGACTGAGACGCCTACAGAGACGTTGACAGAGGTTGTGACGCCGACTGAGACACCGACTGAGGCAGATAGGGGTAGATATAGGCATACAGAAGGCAGCCGACCCCCCAATCGACAGCGGCAGCGACTGAGACGCCTACAGAGACGCTGGCAGAGGCTGCGACGCCGACTGAGACGCCGAATGAGGCAGATAGGGATAGATATAGGCATAGAGAAGGCAACAGACACCCCAATCGACAGCGGCAGCGACTGAGACGCCTACAGAGACGTTGGCAGAGGCTGTGACGCCGACTGAGACGCCGACTGAGGCAGATAGTGGTAGATATAGGCATAGAGAAGGCAGCAGACCCCCCAATCGACAGCGGCAGCGACTGAGACGCCTACAGAAATGCTGACAGAGGCTGCGACGCAGACTGATGCAGATAGGGGCAGATATAGGCATAAAGAAGGCAGCAGACCCCCCAATCGACAGCGGCAGCGACGGAGACGCCTACAGAGAAACTGACAGAGGCTGCGAAGCCGACTGAGGCAGATAGGGGTAGATATAGGCATAAAGAAGGCAGCAGACCCCCCAATCGACAGCGGCAGCGACTGAGACGCCTACAGAGACGTTGACAGAGGTTGTGACGCCGACTGAGACACCGACTGAGGCAGATAGGGGTAGATATTGGCATAGGGAAGGCAGCAGACCCCCCAATCGACGGCGGCAGCGACTGAGACGCCTACAGAAATGCTGACAGAGGCTGCGACGCAGACTGAGGCAGATAGGGGCAGATATAGGCATACAGAAGGCAGCAGACTCCCCCAATCGACAGCGGCATCTGCTGAGACGGTGCCAGAGATGCTGACAGAGGCTGCGACGCCAGCTGAGACGCCGATTGAGACGCCTACTGAGGCATATAGGGGAAGATATCGGCATAGAGAAGGCAGCAGACCCCCCAATCGACAGCGGCAGCGACTGAGACGCCTACAGAGACGCTGACAGAGGCTGCGACGCCGACTGAGACGCCTACAGAAATGCTGACAGAGGCTGCGACGGAGACTGAGGCAGATAGGGGTAGATATAGGCATAGAGAAGGCAGCTGACCCCCAATCGACAGCGGCAGGGACTGAGACGCCTCCAGAGACGCTGACAGAGGCTGCGACGCCGATTGAGACGCCGAAAGAGGCAGATAGGAATAGATATTGGCATAGAGAAGGCAGCAGACCCCCCAATCGACAGCGGCAGCGACTGAGACGCCTAATGAAATGCTGACAGAGGCTGCGACGCAGACTGAGGCAGATAGGAGTAGATATAGGCATAGAGAAGGCAGCAGACCCCCCAATCGACAGCGGCAGTGACTGAGACGCCTACAGAGACGCTGACAGAGGCTGCGAATCCGACTGAGACGCCGACTGAGGCAGATAGGGGTAGATATAGGCATACAGAAGGCAGCAGACTCCCTCAATCGACAGCGGCATCTGCTGAGACGGTGCCAGAGATACTGACAGAGGCTGCGACGCCGGCTGTGACGCCGACTGAGATGCCGACTGAGATGCCGACTGAGGCAGATAGGGGAAGATATCGGCATAGAGAAGGCAGCAGACCCCCCAATCGACAGCGGCAGTGACTTAGACGCCTACAGAGACGCTTACAGAGGCTGCGACGCCGACTGAGGCAGATAGGGGTAGATATAGGCATAAAGAAACCAGCATTCACCCCTATCGATAGCGGCAGCGACTGAGATGCCTACAGAGACACTGACAGAGGCTGCGACGCCGATTGAGACGCCGACTGAGGCAGATAGGGGAAGATATCGGCATAGAGAAGGCAGTAGACCCCCCAATCGACAGCGGCAGTGACTGAGATGCCTACAGAGAAGCTGACAGAGGCTGCGACGCCGACTGAGGCAGATAGGGGTAGAAGTAGTTTTAGAGAAGGCAGCAGACAACCCAATCGACAGCGGCAGCGACTGAGAAGCCGACTGAGACGCCGACTGAGGCAGATAGGGGTAGATATAGAGACGCATAGAGAAGGCAGCAGAACACCCAATCGACAGCGGGAGCGACTCAGACGCCTACAGAGACGCTGGAAGAGGCTGCGACGCCGACTAAGACGCCGTCTGAGGCAGATAGGGGTAGATATAGGCATACAGAAGGCAGCAGACTCCCCCAATCGACAGCGGCATCTGCTGAGACGGTGCCAGAGATGCAGACAGAGGCTGCGACGCCGGCTGAGACGCCGACTGAGACACCTACTGAGGCAGATAGGGGAAGATATCGGTATCGAGAAGGCAGCAGACCCCCGATTCGACAGCGGCAGCGACTGAGACGCCTACAGAAATGCTGACAGAGGCTGCGACGGAGACTGAGGCAGATAGGGGTAGATATAGGCATAGAGAAGGCAGCTGACCCCCCAATCGACAGCGGCAGCGACTGTGACGCCTACAGAGACGCTGACAGAGGCTGCGAATCCGACTGAGACGCCGACTGAGGCAGATAGGGGTAGATATAGCCATACAGAAGGCAGCAGACTCCCCCAATCAACAGCGGCATCTGCTGAGACGGTTACAGAGACGCTGACAGAGGAGGTGACGCCGGCTGCGACGCCGACTGAAATGCCGACTGAGGCAGATAGGGGAAGATATCGGCATAGAGAAGGCAGCAGACCCCCCAATCGACAGCGGCAGTGACTGAGACGCCTACAGAGACGCTTACAGAGGCTGCGACGACGACTGAGGCAGATAGGGGTAGATATAGGCATAAAGAAGGCAGCATTCACCCCCATCGGCAGCGGCAGCGACTGAGACGCCTAATGAAATGCTGACAGAGGCAGTGACGCAGACTGAGGCAGATAGGAGTAGATATATTCATAGAGAAATCAGCAGAAACCCCCCAATCGACAGCGGGATCTGCTGAGACGTTTACAAAGACGCTGACAGAGGAGGCGACGCCGGCTGCGACGCCGACTGAAATGCCGACTGAGGCAGATAGGGGAAGATATCGGCATAGAGAAGGCAGCAGACCCCCCAATCGACAGCGGCAGCGACTGTGACGCCTACAGAGACGCTGACAGAGGCTGCGAATCCGACTGAGACGCCGACTAAGGCAGGTAGGGGTAGATATAGGCATACAGAAGGCAGCAGAAACCCCCAATCGACAGCGGGATCTGCTGAGACGTTTACAAAGACGCTGACAGAGGCTGCGACGCCGACTGAGATGCCTACTGAGGCAGATAGGGGAAAATATCGGCATAGAGAAGGCAGCAGACCCCCCAATCGACAGTGGCAGCGACTGAGACGCCTACAGCGACGCTAACAGAGGCTGCGACGCCGACTGAGACGCCAAGTGAGGCAGATAGGTGTAGATATAGGCATAGAGATTGCTGCAGACCCCCCAATCGACAGTGGCAGGGTCTGAGACGCCTCCAGAGATGCTGACAGAGGCTGCGACGCCGAATGAGACGCCGACTGAGGCAGATGGGGGTATATATAGGCATAGAGAAGGCAGCAGATCCCCCAATCGACAGCGTCAGTGACTGAGACGCCTACAGATACGCTGGAAGAGGCTGCGACGCCGACTGAGACGCCGAATGAGGCAGATAGGGATAGATATAGGCATAGAGAAGGCAGCAGACACCCCAATCGACAGCTGCAGCGACTGAGACGCCTGCAGAGACGTTGACAGAAGCTGTGACGCCGACTGAGACGCAGACTGTGGCAGAGAGGTGTAGATATAGGCATAGAGAAGCCAGCATACTCCCCCAATCGACAGCGGCAACTGCTGAGACGCTTACAGAGACGCTGACAGAGGCTGCGACGGCGACTGAGATGCCGACTGAGGCAGATAGGTGAAGATATCAGCAAAGAGAAGGCAGCAGACCCCCCAATCGACAGCGGTAGCGACTGAGACGCCTACAGAGACGCTGACAGAGGCTGCAAATCCGACTGAGATGCCGAGTGAGGCAGATAGGTGTAGATATAGGCATAGAGATTGCTGCAGACCCCCCAATCGACAGCGGCAGGGTCTGAGACGCCTCCAGAGACGCTGACAGAGGCTGCGACGCCGAATGAGACGCCGACTGAGGCAGATAGGGGTATATATAGGCATAGAGAAGGCAGCAGACCCCCCAATCGACAGCGGCAGCGACTGAAACGCCTACAGAGATGCTGACAGAGGCTGCGACGCCGACCGAGGCATATTGGGGTAGATATAGGCATAGAGATGGCAGCAGACCCCCCAATCAACAGCGGCAGGGACTGAGACGCCTCCAGAGACGCTGACAGAGGCTGCAAATCCGACTGAGATGCCGACTGAGGCAGAGACGGGTAGATATAGGCATAGAGAAGGCAGCAGATACCCCAATCGACGGCGGGAGCGACTCAGACGCCTACAGAGACGCTGGAAGAGGCTGCGACGCCGACTGAGACGCCAAATGAGGCAGATAGGGATAGATATAGGCATAGATAAGGCAGCAGACACCCCAATCGACAGCTGCAGCGACTGAGATGCTTACAGAGATGCTGACAGAGGCTGCGACGCCGACTGAGACACCGACTGAGGCAGATAGGGGTAGATATAGGCATACAGAAGGCAGCCGACCCCCCAATCGACAGCGGCAGCGACTGAGACGCCTACAGAGACGCTGGCAGAGGCTGCGACGCCGACTGAGACGCCGAATGAGGCAGATAGGGATAGATATAGGCATAGAGAAGGCAACAGACACCCCAATCGACAGCGGCAGCGACTGAGACGCCTACAGAGACGTTGGCAGAGGCTGTGACGCCGACTGAGACGCCGACTGAGGCAGATAGTGGTAGATATAGGCATAGAGAAGGCAGCAGACCCCCCAATCGACAGCGGCAGCGACTGAGACGCCTACAGAAATGCTGACAGAGGCTGCGACGCAGACTGATGCAGATAGGGGCAGATATAGGCATAAAGAAGGCAGCAGACCCCCCAATCGACAGCGGCAGCGACGGAGACGCCTACAGAGAAACTGACAGAGGCTGCGAAGCCGACTGAGGCAGATAGGGGTAGATATAGGCATAAAGAAGGCAGCAGACCCCCCAATCGACAGCGGCAGCGACTGAGACGCCTACAGATACGTTGACAGAGGTTGTGACGCCGACTGAGACACCGACTGAGGCAGATAGGGGTAGATATTGGCATAGGGAAGGCAGCAGACCCCCCAATCGACGGCGGCAGCGACTGAGACGCCTACAGAAATGCTGACAGAGGCTGCGACGCAGACTGAGGCAGATAGGGGCAGATATAGGCATACAGAAGGCAGCAGACTCCCCCAATCGACAGCGGCATCTGCTGAGACGGTGCCAGAGATGCTGACAGAGGCTGCGACGCCAGCTGAGACGCCGATTGAGACGCCTACTGAGGCATATAGGGGAAGATATCGGCATAGAGAAGGCAGCAGACCCCCCAATCGAAAGCGGCAGCGACTGAGACGCCTACAGAGACGCTGACAGAGGCTGCGACGCCGACTGAGACGCCTACAGAAATGCTGACAGAGGCTGCGACGGAGACTGAGGCAGATAGGGGTAGATATAGGCATAGAGAAGGCAGCTGACCCCCAATCGACAGCGGCAGGGACTGAGACGCCTCCAGAGACGCTGACAGAGGCTGCGACGCCGATTGAGACGCCGAAAGAGGCAGATAGGAATAGATATTGGCATAGAGAAGGCAGCAGACCCCCCAATCGACAGCGGCAGCGACTGAGACGCCTAATGAAATGCTGACAGAGGCTGCGACGCAGACTGAGGCAGATAGGAGTAGATATAGGCATAGAGAAGGCAGCAGACCCCCCAATCGACAGCGGCAGTGACTGAGACGCCTACAGAGACGCTGACAGAGGCTGCGAATCCGACTGAGACGCCGACTGAGGCAGATAGGGGTAGATATAGGCATACAGAAGGCAGCAGACTCCCTCAATCGACAGCGGCATCTGCTGAGACGGTGCCAGAGATACTGACAGAGGCTGCGACGCCGGCTGTGACGCCGACTGAGATGCCGACTGAGGCAGATAGGGGAAGATATCGGCATAGAGAAGGCAGCAGACCCCCCAATCGACAGCGGCAGTGACTTAGACGCCTACAGAGACGCTTACAGAGGCTGCGACGCCGACTGAGGCAGATAGGGGTAGATATAGGCATAAAGAAACCAGCATTCACCCCTATCGATAGCGGCAGCGACTGAGATGCCTACAGAGACACTGACAGAGGCTGCGACGCCGATTGAGACGCCGACTGAGGCAGATAGGGGAAGATATCGGCATAGAGAAGGCAGTAGACCCCCCAATCGACAGCGGCAGTGACTGAGATGCCTACAGAGAAGCTGACAGAGGCTGCGACGCCGACTGAGGCAGATAGGGGTAGAAGTAGTTTTAGAGAAGGCAGCAGACAACCCAATCGACAGCGGCAGCGACTGAGAAGCCGACTGAGACGCCGACTGAGGCAGATAGGGGTAGATATAGAGACGCATAGAGAAGGCAGCAGAACACCCAATCGACAGCGGGAGCGACTCAGACGCCTACAGAGACGCTGGAAGAGGCTGCGACGCCGACTGAGACGCCAAATGAGGCAGATAGGGATAGATATAGGCATAGAGAAGGCAGCAGACAACCCAATCGACAGCGGCAGCGACTGTGACGCCTACAGAGACGCTGACAGAGGCTGCGAAACCGACTAAGACGCCGTCTGAGGCAGATAGGGGTAGATATAGGCATACAGAAGGCAGCAGACTCCCCCAATCGACAGCGGCATCTGCTGAGACGGTGCCAGAGATGCAGACAGAGGCTGCGACGCCGGCTGAGACGCCGACTGAGACACCTACTGAGGCAGATAGGGGAAGATATCGGTATCGAGAAGGCAGCAGACCCCCGATTCGACAGCGGCAGCGACTGAGACGCCTACAGAAATGCTGACAGAGGCTGCGACGGAGACTGAGGCAGATAGGGGTAGATATAGGCATAGAGAAGGCAGCTGACCCCCCAATCGACAGCGGCAGCGACTGTGACGCCTACAGAGACGCTGACAGAGGCTGCGAATCCGACTGAGACGCCGACTGAGGCAGATAGGGGTAGATATAGCCATACAGAAGGCAGCAGACTCCCCCAATCAACAGCGGCATCTGCTGAGACGGTTACAGAGACGCTGACAGAGGAGGCGACGCCGGCTGCGACGCCGACTGAAATGCCGACTGAGGCAGATAGGGGAAGATATCGGCATAGAGAAGGCAGCAGACCCCCCAATCGACAGCGGCAGTGACTGAGACGCCTACAGAGACGCTTACAGAGGCTGCGACGACGACTGAGGCAGATAGGGGTAGATATAGGCATAAAGAAGGCAGCATTCACCCCTATCGATAGCGGCAGCGACTGAGATGCCTACAGAGACGCTGACAGAGGCTGCGACGCCGATTGAGACGCCGAAAGAGGCAGATAGGAAGAGATATTGGCATAGAGAAGGCAGCAGACCCCCCCATCGGCAGCGGCAGCGACTGAGACGCCTAATGAAATGCTGACAGAGGCAGTGACGCAGACTGAGGCAGATAGGAGTAGATATATTCATAGAGAAATCAGCAGAAACCCCCAATCGACAGCGGGATCTGCTGAGACGTTTACAAAGACGCTGACAGAGGAGGCGACGCCGGCTGCGACGCCGACTGAAATGCCGACTGAGGCAGATAGGGGAAGATATCGGCATAGAGAAGGCAGCAGACCCCCCAATCGACAGCGGCAGCGACTGTGACGCCTACAGAGACGCTGACAGAGGCTGCGAATCCGACTGAGACGCCGACTAAGGCAGGTAGGGGTAGATATAGGCATACAGAAGGCAGCAGAAACCCCCAATCGACAGCGGGATCTGCTGAGACGTTTACAAAGACGCTGACAGAGGCTGCGACGCCGACTGAGATGCCTACTGAGGCAGATAGGGGAAAATATCGGCATAGAGAAGGCAGCAGACCCCCCAATCGACAGTGGCAGCGACTGAGACGCCTACAGCGACGCTAACAGAGGCTGCGACGCCGACTGAGACGCCAAGTGAGGCAGATAGGTGTAGATATAGGCATAGAGATTGCTGCAGACCCCCCAATCGACAGTGGCAGGGTCTGAGACGCCTCCAGAGATGCTGACAGAGGCTGCGACGCCGAATGAGACGCCGACTGAGGCAGATGGGGGTATATATAGGCATAGAGAAGGCAGCAGATCCCCCAATCGACAGCGTCAGTGACTGAGACGCCTACAGATACGCTGGAAGAGGCTGCGACGCCGACTGAGACGCCGAATGAGGCAGATAGGGATAGATATAGGCATAGAGAAGGCAGCAGACACCCCAATCGACAGCTGCAGCGACTGAGACGCCTGCAGAGACGTTGACAGAAGCTGTGACGCCGACTGAGACGCAGACTGTGGCAGAGAGGTGTAGATATAGGCATAGAGAAGCCAGCATACTCCCCCAATCGACAGCGGCAACTGCTGAGACGCTTACAGAGACGCTGACAGAGGCTGCGACGGCGACTGAGATGCCGACTGAGGCAGATAGGTGAAGATATCAGCAAAGAGAAGGCAGCAGACCCCCCAATCGACAGCGGTAGCGACTGAGACGCCTACAGAGACGCTGACAGAGGCTGCAAATCCGACTGAGATGCCGAGTGAGGCAGATAGGTGTAGATATAGGCATAGAGATTGCTGCAGACCCCCCAATCGACAGCGGCAGGGTCTGAGACGCCTCCAGAGACGCTGACAGAGGCTGCGACGCCGAATGAGACGCCGACTGAGGCAGATAGGGGTATATATAGGCATAGAGAAGGCAGCAGACCCCCCAATCGACAGCGGCAGCGACTGAAACGCCTACAGAGATGCTGACAGAGGCTGCGACGCCGACCGAGGCATATTGGGGTAGATATAGGCATAGAGATGGCAGCAGACCCCCCAATCAACAGCGGCAGGGACTGAGACGCCTCCAGAGACGCTGACAGAGGCTGCAAATCCGACTGAGATGCCGACTGAGGCAGAGACGGGTAGATATAGGCATAGAGAAGGCAGCAGATACCCCAATCGACGGCGGGAGCGACTCAGACGCCTACAGAGACGCTGACAGAGGCTGCGAATCCGACTGAGACGCCGATTAAGGCAGGTAGGGGTAGATATAGGCATAGAGAAGGCAGCAGACACCCCAATCGACAGCGGCAGCGACTGAGACGTCTACAGAGACGTTGACAGAGGTTGTGACGCCGACTCAGACACCGACTGAGGCAGATAGGGGTAGATATAGGCCTACAGAAGGCAGCAGACTCCCCCAATCGACAGCGGAAGCGGCTGAGACGCCTACAGAGACGCTGACAGAGGTTGGGACGCCGACTGAGACGCCGACTGAGGCGCCGACTGCAACTGATGGGGTAGATATAGGCATAGAGAAGGCAGCAGACCCCCCCAATCGACAGCGGCAGCGACTGATATGCCTACAGAGACGCTGACATAGGCTGCGACACCGACTGAGACGCCGAAAGAGGCAGATAGGAGTAGATATAGGCATAGAGAGGGCAGCAGACCCCCCAATCGCCAGAGGCAGCGACTGAGACGCCTACAGCGACGCTGACAGAGGCTGCAAATCCGACTGAGATGCCGACTGAGGCAGAGACGGGTAGATATAGGCATAGAGAAGGCAGCAGATACCCCAATCGACGGCGGGAGCGACTCAGACGCCTACAGAGACGCTGGAAGAGGCTGCGACGCCGACTGAGACGCCAAATGAGGCAGATAGGGATAGATATAGGCATAGATAAGGCAGCAGACACCCCAATCGACAGCTGCAGCGACTGAGATGCTTACAGAGATGCTGACAGAGGCTGCGACGCCGACTGAGGGAGGTAGGTTTAGATATAGGCATAAAGAAGGCAGCAGACCCCCCCACTCGACAGCGGCAGCGACTGAGACGCCTACAGAGACGCTGACAGGGGCTGTGACGCCTACTGAGACGCCGACTGAGGCAGATAGGGGTAGATATAGGCATAGAGAAGGCAGCAGACACCCCAATCGACAGCGGCAGCGACTGAGACGCCTACAGAGACGTTGACAGAGGTTGTGACGCCGACTGAGACACCGACTGAGGCAGATAGGGGTAGATATAGGCATACAGAAGGCAGCCGACCCCCCAATCGACAGCGGCAGCGACTGAGACGCCTACAGAGACGCTGGCAGAGGCTGCGACGCCGACTGAGACGCCGAATGAGGCAGATAGGGATAGATATAGGCATAGAGAAGGCAACAGACACCCCAATCGACAGCGGCAGCGACTGAGACGCCTACAGAGACGTTGGCAGAGGCTGTGACGCCGACTGAGACGCCGACTGAGGCAGATAGTGGTAGATATAGGCATAGAGAAGGCAGCAGACCCCCCAATCGACAGCGGCAGCGACTGAGACGCCTACAGAAATGCTGACAGAGGCTGCGACGCAGACTGAGGCAGATAGGGGCAGATATAGGCATAAAGAAGGCAGCAGACCCCCCAATCGACAGCGGCAGCGACGGAGACGCCTACAGAGAAACTGACAGAGGCTGCGAAGCCGACTGAGGCAGATAGGGGTAGATATAGGCATAAAGAAGGCAGCAGACCCCCCAATCGACAGCGGCAGCGACTGAGACGCCTACAGAGACGTTGACAGAGGTTGTGACGCCGACTGAGACACCGACTGAGGCAGATAGGGGTAGATATTGGCATAGGGAAGGCAGCAGACCCCCCAATCGACGGCGGCAGCGACTGAGACGCCTACAGAAATGCTGACAGAGGCTGCGACGGAGACTGAGGCAGATAGGGGTAGATATAGGCATAGAGAAGGCAGCTGACCCCCAATCGACAGCGGCAGGGACTGAGACGCCTCCAGAGACGCTGACAGAGGCTGCGACGCCGATTGAGACGCCGAAAGAGGCAGATACGAATAGATATTGGCATAGAGAAGGCAGCAGACCCCCCAATCGACAGCGGCAGCGACTGAGACGCCTAATGAAATGCTGACAGAGGCTGCGACGCAGACTGAGGCAGATAGGAGTAGATATAGGCATAGAGAAGGCAGCAGACCCCCCAATCGACAGCGGCAGTGACTGAGACGCCTACAGAGACGCTGACAGAGGCTGCGAATCCGACTGAGACGCCGACTGAGGCAGATAGGGGTAGATATAGGCATACAGAAGGCAGCAGACTCCCTCAATCGACAGCGGCATCTGCTGAGACGGTGCCAGAGATACTGACAGAGGCTGCGACGCCGGCTGTGACGCCGACTGAGATGCCGACTGAGGCAGATAGGGGAAGATATCGGCATAGAGAAGGCAGCAGACCCCCCAATCGACAGCGGCAGTGACTTAGACGCCTACAGAGACGCTTACAGAGGCTGCGACGCCGACTGAGGCAGATAGGGGTAGATATAGGCATAAAGAAACCAGCATTCACCCCTATCGATAGCGGCAGCGACTGAGATGCCTACAGAGACACTGACAGAGGCTGCGACGCCGATTGAGACGCCGAAAGAGGCAGATAGGAATAGATATTGGCATAGAGAAGGCAGCAGACCCCCCAATCGACAGCGGCAGCGACTGAGACGCCTAATGAAATGCTGACAGAGGCTGCGACGCAGACTGAGGCAGATAGGAGTAGATATAGGCATAGAGAAGGCAGCAGACCCCCCAATCGACAGCGGCAGCGACTGTGACGCCTACAGAGACACTGACAGAGGCTGCGAATCCGACTGAGACGCCGATTAAGGCAGGTAGGGGTAGATATAGGCATACAGAAGGCAGCAGACTCCCCCAATCGACAGCGGAAGCGGCTGAGACGCCTACAGAGACGCTGACAGAGGTTGGGACGCCGACTGAGACGCCGACTGAGACGCCGACTGAGGCGCCGACTGCAACTGATGGGGTAGATATAGGCATAGAGAAGGCAGCAGACCCCCCCAATCGACAGCGGCAGCGACTGATATGCCTACAGAGACGCTGACATAGGCTGCGACACCGACTGAGACGCCGAAAGAGGCAGATAGGAGTAGATATAGGCATAGAGAGGGCAGCAGACCCCCCAATCGCCAGAGGCAGCGACTGAGACGCCTACAGCGACGCTGACAGAGGCTGCAAATCCGACTGAGATGCCGACTGAGGCAGAGACGGGTAGATATAGGCATAGAGAAGGCAGCAGATACCCCAATCGACGGCGGGAGCGACTCAGACGCCTACAGAGACGCTGGAAGAGGCTGCGACGCCGACTGAGACGCCAAATGAGGCAGATAGGGATAGATATAGGCATAGATAAGGCAGCAGACACCCCAATCGACAGCTGCAGCGACTGAGATGCTTACAGAGATGCTGACAGAGGCTGCGACGCCGACTGAGGGAGGTAGGTTTAGATATAGGCATAAAGAAGGCAGCAGACCCCCCACTCGACAGCGGCAGCGACTGAGACGCCTACAGAGACGCTGACAGGGGCTGTGACGCCTACTGAGACGCCGACTGAGGCAGATAGGGGTAGATATAGGCATAGAGAAGGCAGCAGACACCCCAATCGACAGCGGCAGCGACTGAGACGCCTACAGAGACGTTGACAGAGGTTGTGACGCCGACTGAGACACCGACTGAGGCAGATAGGGGTAGATATAGGCATACAGAAGGCAGCCGACCCCCCAATCGACAGCGGCAGCGACTGAGACGCCTACAGAGACGCTGGCAGAGGCTGCGACGCCGACTGAGACGCCGAATGAGGCAGATAGGGATAGATATAGGCATAGAGAAGGCAACAGACACCCCAATCGACAGCGGCAGCGACTGAGATGCCTACAGAGACGTTGGCAGAGGCTGTGACGCCGACTGAGACGCCGACTGAGGCAGATAGTGGTAGATATAGGCATAGAGAAGGCAGCAGACCCCCCCAATCGACAGCGGCAGCGACTGAGACGCCTACAGAAATGCTGACAGAGGCTGCGACGCAGACTGAGGCAGATAGGGGCAGATATAGGCATAAAGAAGGCAGCAGACCCCCCAATCGACAGCGGCAGCGACTGAGACGCCTACAGAGAAACTGACAGAGGCTGCGAAGCCGACTGAGGCAGATAGGGGTAGATATAGGCATAAAGAAGGCAACAGACACCCCAATCGACAGCGGCAGCGACTGAGACGCCTACAGAGACGTTGACAGAGGTTGTGACGCCGACTGAGACACCGACTTAGGCAGATAGGGGTAGATATTGGCATAGAGAAGGCAGCAGACCCCCCAATCGACGGCGGCAGCGACTGAGACGCCTACAGAAATGCTGACAGAGGCTGCGACGCAGACTGAGGCAGATAGGGGCAGATATAGGCATACAGAAGGCAGCAGACTCCCCCAATCGACAGCGGCATCTGCTGAGACGGTGCCAGAGATGCTGACAGAGGCTGCGACGCCGGCTGTGACGCCGACTGAGATGCCGACTGAGGCAGATAGGGGAAGATATCGGCATAGAGAAGGCAGCAGACCCCCCAATCGACAGCGGCAGCGACTGAGACGCCTACAGAGACGCTGACAGAGGCTGCGACGCCGACTGAGACGCCTACAGAAATGCTGACAGAGGCTGCGACGGAGACTGAGGCAGATAGGGGTAGATATAGGCATAGAGAAGGCAGCTGACCCCCAATCGACAGCGGCAGGGACTGAGACGCCTCCAGAGACGCTGACAGAGGCTGCGACGCCGATTGAGACGCCGAAAGAGGCAGATAGGAATAGATATTGGCATAGAGAAGGCAGCAGACCCCCCAATCGACAGCGGCAGCGACTGAGACGCCTAATGAAATGCTGACAGAGGCTGCGACGCAGACTGAGGCAGATAGGAGTAGATATAGGCATAGAGAAGGCAGCAGACCCCCCAATCGACAGCGGCAGTGACTGAGACGCCTACAGAGACGCTGACAGAGGCTGCGAATCCGACTGAGACGCCGACTGAGGCAGATAGGGGTAGATATAGGCATACAGAAGGCAGCAGACTCCCTCAATCGACAGCGGCGTCTGCTGAGACGGTGCCAGAGATGCTGACAGAGGCTGCGACGCCGGCTGTGACGCCGACTGAGATGCCGACTGAGGCAGATAGGGGAAGATATCGGCATAGAGAAGGCAGCAGACCCCCCAATCGACAGCGGCAGTGACTTAGACGAATACAGAGACGCTTACAGAGGCTGCGACGCCGACTGAGGCAGATAGGGGTAGATATAGGCATAAAGAAACCAGCATTCACCCCTATCGATAGCGGCAGCGACTGAGATGCCTACAGAGACACTGACAGAGGCTGCGACGCCGATTGAGACGCCGAAAGAGGCAGATAGGAATAGATATTGGCATAGAGAAGGCAGCAGACCCTCCAATCGACAGCGGCAGCGACTGTGACGCCTAATGAAATGCTGACAGAGGCTGCGACGCAGACTCAGGCAGATAGGAGTAGATATAGGCATAGAGAAGGCAGCAGACCCCCCAATCGACAACGGCAGCGACTGTGACGCCTACAGAGACACTGACAGAGGCTGCGAATCCGACTGAGACGCCGATTAAGGCAGGTAGGGGTAGATATAGGCATACAGAAGGCAGCAGACTCCCCCAATCGACAGCGGAAGCGGCTGAGACGCCTACAGAGACGCTGACAGAGGTTGGGACGCCGACTGAGACGCCGACTGAGACGCCGACTGAGGCGCCGACTGCAACTGATGGGGTAGATATAGGCATAGAGAAAGCAGCAGACCCCCCAATCGACAGCGGCAGCGACTGATATGCCTACAGAGACGCTGACATAGGCTGCGACACCGACTGAGACGCCGAAAGAGGCAGATAGGAGTAGATATAGGCATAGAGAGGGCAGCAGACCCCCCAATCGCCAGAGGCAGCGACTGAGACGCCTACAGCGACGCTGACAGAGGCTGCGACGCCGACTGAGACGCCGAGTGAGGCAGATAGGTGTTGATATAGGCATAGAGATTGCAGCAGACCCCCCAATCGACAGCGGCAGCGACTGAGACGCCTCCAGAGACGCTGACACAGGCTGCGACGCCGACCGAGGCAGATAGGGGTATATATAGGCATAGAGACTGCAGCAGACCCCCCAATCGACAGCGTGAGTGACTGAGACGCCTACAGAGACGCTGACAGAGGCTGCGACGCCGAATGAGGCAGATAGGGGTAGATATAGTTATAGAGAAGGCAGCAGACAACCCAATCGACAGCGGCAGCGACTGAGAAGCCGACTGAGACGCCGACTGAGGCAGATAGGGGTAGATATAGGCATAGAGAAGGCAGCAGACCCCCCAATCGACAGCGGCAGTGACTGAGACGCCTACAGAGACGCTGACAGAGACTGCGACGCCGAATGAGACGCCGACTGAGGCAGATAGGGGTATATATAGGCATAGAGAAGGCAGCAGACCCCCAATCGACAGCGGCAGTGACTGAGACGCCTACAGATACGCTGGAAGAGGCTGCGACGCCGACTGAGACGCCAAATGAGGTAGATAGGGATAGATATAGGCATAGAGAAGGCAGCAGACACCCCAATCGACAGCGGCAGCGACTGTGACGCCTACAGAGACGCTGACAGAGGCTGCGAATCCGACTGAGACGCCGACTGAGGCAGATAGGGGTAGATATAGGCATACAGAAGGCAGCAGACTCCCTCAATCGACAGCGGCATCTGCTGAGACGGTGCCAGAGATGCTGACAGAGGCTGCGACGCCGGCTGTGACGCCGACTGAGATGCCGACTGAGGCAGATAGGGGAAGATATCGGCATAGAGAAGGCAGCAGACCCCCCAATCGACAGCGGCAGTGACTTAGACGCCTACAGAGACGCTTACAGAGGCTGCGACGCCGACTGAGGCAGATAGGGGTAGATATAGGCATAAAGAAACCAGCATTCACCCCTATCGATAGCGGCAGCGACTGAGATGCCTACAGAGACACTGACAGAGGCTGCGACGCCGATTGAGACGCCGAAAGAGGCAGATAGGAATAGATATTGGCATAGAGAATGAAGCAGACCCCCCAATCGACAGCGGCAGCGACTGAGACGCCTAATGAAATGCTGACAGAGGCTGCGACGCAGACTCAGGCAGATAGGAGTAGATATAGGCATAGCGAAGGCAGCAGACCCCCCAATCGACAGCGGCAGCGACTGTGACGCCTACAGAGACACTGACAGAGGCTGCGAATCCGACTGAGACGCCGATTAAGGCAGGTAGGGGTAGATATAGGCATACAGAAGGCAGCAGACTCCCCCAATCGACAGCGGAAGCGGCTGAGACGCCTACAGAGACGCTGACAGAGGTTGGGACGCCGACTGAGACGCCGACTGAGACGCCGACTGAGGCGCCGACTGCAACTGATGGGGTAGATATAGGCATAGAGAAAGCAGCAGACCCCCCAATCGACAGCGGCAGCGACTGATATGCCTACAGAGACGCTGACATAGGCTGCGACACCGACTGAGACGCCGAAAGAGGCAGATAGGAGTAGATATAGGCATAGAGAGGGCAGCAGACCCCCCAATCGCCAGAGGCAGCGACTGAGACGCCTACAGCGACGCTGACAGAGGCTGCGACGCCGACTGAGACGCCGAGTGAGGCAGATAGGTGTTGATATTGGCATAGAGATTGCAGCAGACCCCCCCAATCGACAGCGGCAGGGACTGAGACGCCTCCAGAGACGCTGACACAGGCTGCGACGCCGACCGAGGCAGATAGGGGTATATATAGGCATAGAGACTGCAGCAGACCCCCCAATCGACAGCGTGAGTGACTGAGACGCCTACAGAGACGCTGACAGAGGCTGCGACGCCGAATGAGGCAGATAGGGGTAGATATAGTTATAGAGAAGGCAGCAGACAACCCAATCGACAGCGGCAGCGACTGAGAAGCCGACTGAGACGCCGACTGAGGCAGATAGGGGTATATATAGGCATAGAGAAGGCAGCAGACACCCCAATCGACAGCGGCAGCGACTGAGACGCCTACAGAAATGCTGTCAGAGGCTGCGAATCCGACTGAGACGCCTACTGAGGCAGATAGGGGTAGATATAGGCATACAGAAGGCAGCAGAAACCCCCAATCGACAGCGGCAGCGACTGTGACGCCTACAGAGACACTGACAGAGGCTGCGAATCCGACTGAGACGCCGATTAAGGCAGGTAGGGGTAGATATAGGCATAGAGAAGGCAGCAGACCCACCAATTGACAGCGATAGCGACTGAGACAGAGACGCTGACAGGGGCTGTGACGCCTACTGAGAGGCCGACTGAGGCAGATAGGTGTAGATATAGGCATAGAAAAGGCAGCAGAACACCCAATCGACAGCGGGAGCGACTCAGACGCCTACAGATACGCTGGAAGAGGCTGCGACGCCGACTGAGACGCCAAATGAGGCAGATAGGGATAGATATAGGCATAGAGAAGGCAGCAGACACCCCAATCGACAGCGGCAGCGACTGTGACGCCTACAGAGACGCTGACAGAGGCTGCGAATCCGACTGAGACGCCGACTGAGGCAGATAGGGGTAGATATAGCCATACAGAAAGCAGCAGACTCCCCCAATCAATAGCGGCATCTGCTGAGACGGTTACAGAGACGCTGACAGAGGCGGCGACGCCGGTTGCGACGCCGACTGAAATGCCGACTGAGGCAGATAGGGGAAGATATCGGCATAGAGAAGGCAGCAGACCCCCCAATCGATATCGGCAGCGACTGAGATGCCTACAGAGACGCTGACAGAGGCTGCGACGCCGATTGAGACGCCGAAAGAGGCAGATAGGAAGAGATATTGGCATAGAGAAGGCAGCAGACCCCCCCCCCCCCCCCCATCGACAGCGGCAGTGACTGAGACGCCTAATGAAATGCTGACAGAGACTGTGACGCAGACTGAGGCAGATAGGAGTAGATATAGGCATAGAGAAATCAGCAGACCCCCCAATCGACAGCGGCAGCGACTGTGACGCCTACAGAGACGCTGACAGAGGCTGCGAATCCGACTGAGACGCCGACTGAGGCAGATAGGGGTAGATATAGCCATACAGAAAGCAGCAGACTCCCCCAATCAATAGCGGCATCTGCTGAGACGGTTACAGAGACGCTGACAGAGGCGGCGACGCCGGTTGCGACGCCGACTGAAATGCCGACTGAGGCAGATAGGGGAAGATATCGGCATAGAGAAGGCAGCAGACCCCCCAATCGATATCGGCAGCGACTGAGATGCCTACAGAGACGCTGACAGAGGCTGCGACGCCGATTGAGACGCCGAAAGAGGCAGATAGGAAGAGATATTGGCATAGAGAAGGCAGCAGACCCCCCCCCCCCCCATCGACAGCGGCAGTGACTGAGACGCCTAATGAAATGCTGACAGAGGCTGTGACGCAGACTGAGGCAGATAGGAGTAGATATAGGCATAGAGAAATCAGCAGACCCCCCAATCGACAGCGGCAGCGACTGTGACGCCTACAGAGACGCTGACAGAGGCTGCGAATCCGACTGAGACGCCGACTAAGGCAGGTAGGGGTAGATATAGGCATAGAGAAGGCTGCTGACCCCCAATCGACAGCGGCAGGGACTGAGACGCCTCCAGAGACGCTGACAGAGGCTGCGACGCCGATTGAGACGCCGAAAGAGGCAGATAGGAATAGATATTGGCATAGAGAAGGCAGCAGACCCCCCAATCGACAGCGGCAGCGACTGAGACGCCTAATGAAATGCTGACAGAGGCTGCGACGCAGACTGAGGCAGATATGAGTAGATATAGGCATAGAGAAGGCAGCAGACCCCCCAATCGACAGCGGCAGTGACTGAGACGCCTACAGAGACGCTGACAGAGGCTGCAAATCCGACTGAGACGCCGACTGAGGCAGATAGGGGTAGATATAGGCATACAGAAGGCAGCAGACTCCCTCAATCGACAGCGGCATCTGCTGAGACGGTGCCAGAGATGCTGACAGAGGCTGCGACGCCGGCTGTGACGCCGACTGAGATGCCGACTGAGGTAGATAGGGGAAGATATCGGCATAGAGAAGGCAGCAGACCCCCCAATCGACAGCGGCAGTGACTTAGACGCCTACAGAGACGCTTACAGAGGCTGCGACGCCGACTGAGGCAGATAGGGGTAGATATAGGCATAAAGAAACCAGCATTCACCCCTATCGATAGCAGCAGCGACTGAGATGCCTACAGAGACACTGACAGTGGCTGCGACGCCGATTGAGACGCCGAAAGAGGCAGATAGGAATAGATATTGGCATAGAGAAGGCAGCAGACCCCCCAATCGACAGCGGCAGCGACTGAGACGCCTAATGAAATGCTGACAGAGGCTGCGACGCAGACTGAGGCAGATAGGAGTAGATATAGGCATAGAGAAGGCAGCAGACCCCCCAATCGACAGCGGCAGCGACTGTGACGCCTACAGAGACACTGACAGAGGCTGCGAATCCGACTGAGACGCCGATTAAGGCAGGTAGGGGTAGATATAGGCATACAGAAGGCAGCAGACTCCCCCAATCGACAGCGGAAGCGGCTGAGACGCCTACAGAGACGCTGACAGAGGTTGGGACGCCGACTGAGACGCCGACTGAGACGCCGACTGAGGCGCCGACTTCAACTGATGGGGTAGATATAGGCATAGAGAAAGCAGCAGACCCCCCCCAATCGACAGCGGCAGCGACTGTGACGCCTACAGAGACGCTGACAGAGGCTGCGAATCCGACTGAGACGCCGACTGAGGCAGATAGGGGTAGATATAGCCATACAGAAGGCAGCAGACTCCCCCAATCAACAGCGGCATCTGCTGAGACGGTTACAGAGACGCTGACAGAGGAGGCGACGCCGGCTGCGACGCCGATTGAAATGCCGACTGAGGCAGATAGGGGAAGATATCGGCATAGAGAAGGCAGCAGACCCCCCAATCGACAGCGGCAGTGACTGAGACGCCTACAGAGACGCTTACAGAGGCTGCGACGACGACTGAGGCAGATAGGGGTAGATATAGGCATAAAGAAGGCAGCATTCACCCCTATCGATAGCGGCAGCGACTGAGATGCCTACAGAGACGCTGACAGAGGCTGCGACGCCGATTGAGACGCCGAAAGAGGCAGATAGGAAGAGATATTGGCATAGAGAAGGCAGCAGACCCCCCCCATCGACAGCGGCAGCGACTGAGACGCCTAATGAAATGCTGACAGAGGCTGTGACGCAGACTGAGGCAGATAGGAGTAGATATAGGCATAGAGAAATCAGCAGAAACCCCCAATCGACAGCGGGATCTGCTGAGACGTTTACAAAGACGCTGACAGAGGAGGCGACGCCGGCTGCGACGCCGACTGAAATGCCGACTGAGGCAGATAGGGGAAGATATCGGCATAGAGAAGGCAGCAGACCCCCCAATCGACAGCGGCAGCGACTGTGACGCCTACAGAGACGCTGACAGAGGCTGCGAATCCGACTGAGACGCCGACTAAGGCAGGTAGGGGTAGATATAGGCATACAGAAGGCAGCAGAAACCCCCAATCGACAGCGGGATCTGCTGAGACGTTTACAAAGACGCTGACAGAGGCTGCGACGCCGACTGAGATGCCTACTGAGGCAGATAGGGGAAAATATCGGCATAGAGAAGGCAGCAGACCCCCCAATCGACAGTGGCAGCGACTGAGACGCCTACAGCGACGCTAACAGAGGCTGCGACGCCGACTGAGACGCCAAGTGAGGCAGATAGGTGTAGATATAGGCATAGAGATTGCTGCAGACCCCCAATCGACAGTGGCAGGGTCTGAGACGCCTCCAGAGATGCTGACAGAGGCTGCGACGCCGAATGAGACGCCGACTGAGGCAGATAGGGGTATATATAGGCATAGAGAAGGCAGCAGATCCCCCAATCGACAGCGGCAGTGACTGAGACGCCTACAGATACGCTGGAAGAGGCTGCGACGCCGACTGAGACGCCGAATGAGGCAGATAGGGATAGATATAGGCATAGAGAAGGCAGCAGACACCCCAATCGACAGCTGCAGCGACTGAGACGCCTGCAGAGACGTTGACAGAAGCTGTGACGCCGACTGAGACGCAGACTGTGGCAGAGAGGTGTAGATATAGGCATAGAGAAGCCAGCATACTCCCCCAATCGACAGCGGCAACTGCTGAGACGCTTACAGAGACGCTGACAGAGGCTGCGACGGCGACTGAGATGCCGACTGAGGCAGATAGGTGAAGATATCAGCAAAGAGAAGGCAGCAGACCCCCCAATCGACAGCGGTAGCGACTGAGACGCCTACAGAGACGCTGACAGAGGCTGCAAATCCGACTGAGACGCCAAGTGAGGCAGATAGGTGTAGATATAGGCATAGAGATTGCTGCAGACCCCCAATCGACAGTGGCAGGGTCTGAGACGC
Organism: Clusia tigrina; assembly: GCA_920105625.2. Lineage (NCBI taxonomy): Eukaryota > Metazoa > Arthropoda > Insecta > Diptera > Clusiidae > Clusia > Clusia tigrina. Next base: position 76,653,843 of record OV050031.1, on the reverse strand, counting down.
CTCCAGAGATGCTGACAGAGGCTGCGACGCCGAATGAGACGCCGACTGAGGCAGATAGGGGTATATATAGGCATAGAGAAGGCAGCAGACCCCCCAATCGACAGCGGCAGCGACTGAAACGCCTACAGAGATGCTGACAGAGGCTGCGACGCCGACCGAGGCATATTGGGGTAGATATAGGCATAGAGATGGCAGCAGACCCCCCAATCAACAGCGGCAGGGACTGAGACGCCTCCAGAGACGCTGACAGAGGCTGCAAATCCGACTGAGATGCCGACTGAGGCAGAGACGGGTAGATATAGGCATAGAGAAGGCAGCAGATACCCCAATCGACGGCGGGAGCGACTCAGACGCCTACAGAGACGCTGACAGAGGCTGCGAATCCGACTGAGACGCCGATTAAGGCAGGTAGGGGTAGATATAGGCATAGAGAAGGCAGCAGACACCCCAATCGACAGCGGCAGCGACTGAGACGCCTACAGAGACGTTGACAGAGGTTGCGACGCCGACTGAGACACCGACTGAGGCAGATAGGGGTAGATATAGGCCTACAGAAGGCAGCAGACTCCCCCAATCGACAGCGGAAGCGGCTGAGACGCCTACAGAGACGCTGACCGAGGTTGGGACGCCGACTGAGACGCCGACTGAGACGCCGACTGAGGCGCCGACTGCAACTGATGGGGTAGATATAGGCATAGAGAAGGCAGCAGACCCCCCCAATCGACAGCGGCAGCGACTGATATGCCTACAGAGACGCTGACATAGGCTGCGACACCGACTGAGACGCCGAAAGAGGCAGATAGGAGTAGATATAGGCATAGAGAGGGCAGCAGACCCCCCAATCGCCAGAGGCAGCGACTGAGACGCCTACAGCGACGCTGACAGTGGCTGCAAATCCGACTGAGATGCCGACTGAGGCAGAGACGGGTAGATATAGGCATAGAGAAGGCAGCAGATACCCCAATCGACGGCGGGAGCGACTCAGACGCCTACAGAGACGCTGGAAGAGGCTGCGACGCCGACTGAGACGCCAAATGAGGCAGATAGGGATAGATATAGGCATAGATAAGGCAGCAGACACCCCAATCGACAGCTGCAGCGACTGAGATGCTTACAGAGATGCTGACAGAGGCTGCGACGCCGACTGAGGGAGGTAGGTTTAGATATAGGCATAAAGAAGGCAGCAGACCCCCCCACTCCACAGCGGCAGCGACTGAGACGCCTACAGAGACGCTGACAGGGGCTGTGACGCCTACTGAGACGCCGACTGAGGCAGATAGGGGTAGATATAGGCATAGAGAAGGCAGCAGACACCCCAATCGACAGCGGCAGCGACTGAGACGCCTACAGAGACGTTGACAGAGGTTGTGACGCCGACTGAGACACCGACTGAGGCAGATAGGGGTAGGTATAGGCATACAGAAGGCAGCCGACCCCCCAATCGACAGCGGCAGCGACTGAGACGCCTACAGAGACGCTGGCAGAGGCTGCGACGCCGACTGAGACGCCGAATGAGGCAGATAGGGATAGATATAGGCATAGAGAAGGCAACAGACACCCCAATCGACAGCGGCAGCGACTGAGACGCCTACAGAGACGTTGGCAGAGGCAGTGACGCCGACTGAGACGCCGACTGAGGCAGATAGTGGTAGATATAGGCATAGAGAAGGCAGCAGACCCCCCAATCGACAGCGGCAGCGACTGAGACGCCTACAGAAATGCTGACAGAGGCTGCGACGCAGACTGAGGCAGATAGGGGCAGATATAGGCATAAAGAAGGCAGCAGACCCCCCAATCGACAGCGGCAGCGACTGAGACGCCTACAGAGAAACTGACAGAGGCTGCGAAGCCGACTGAGGCAGATAGGGGTAGATATAGGCATAAAGAAGGCAGCAGACTCCCCCAATCGACAGCGGCATCTGCTGAGACGGTGCCAGAGATGCTGACAGAGGCTGCGACGCCAGCTGAGACGCCGATTGAGACGCCTACTGAGGCATATAGGGGAAGATATCGGCATAGAGAAGGCAGCAGACCCCCCAATCGACAGCGGCAGCGACTGAGACGCCTACAGAGACGCTGACAGAGGCTGCGACGCCGACTGAGACGCCTACAGAAATGCTGACAGAGGCTGCGACGGAGACTGAGGCAGATAGGGGTAGATATAGGCATAGAGAAGGCAGCTGACCCCCAATCGACAGCGGCAGGGACTGAGACGCCTCCAGAGACGCTGACAGAGGCTGCGACGCCGATTAAGACGCCGAAAGAGGCAGATAGGAATAGATATTGGCATAGAGAAGGCAGCAGACCCCCCAATCGACAGCGGCAGCGACTGAGACGCCTAATGAAATGCTGACAGAGGCTGCGACGCAGACTGAGGCAGATAGGAGTAGATATAGGCATAGAGAAGGCAGCAGACCCCCCAATCGACAGCGGCAGTGACTGAGACGCCTACAGAGACGCTGACAGAGGCTGCGAATCCGACTGAGACGCCGACTGAGGCAGATAGGGGTAGATATAGGCATACAGAAGGCAGCAGACTCCCTCAATCGACAGCGGCATCTGCTGAGACGGTGCCAGAGATGCTGACAGAGGCTGCGACGCCGGCTGTGACGCCGACTGAGATGCCGACTGAGGCAGATAGGGGAAGATATCGGCATAGAGAAGGCAGCAGACCCCCCAATCGACAGCGGCACTGACTTAGACGCCTACAGAGACGCTTACAGAGGCTGCGACGCCGACTGAGGCAGATAGGGGTAGATATAGGCATAAAGAAACCAGCATTCACCCCTATCGATACCGGCAGCGACTGAGATGCCTACAGAGACACTGACAGAGGCTGCGACGCCGATTGAGACGCCGAAAGAGGCAGATAGGAATAGATATTGGCATAGAGAAGGCAGCATACCCCCCAATCGACAGCGGCAGCGACTGAGACGCCTAATGAAATGCTGACAGAGGCTGCGACGCAGACTGAGGCAGATAGGAGTAGATATAGGCATAGAGAAGGCAGCAGACCCCCCAATCGACAGCGGCAGCGACTGTGACGCCTACAGAGACACTTACAGAGGCTGCGAATCCGACTGAGACGCCGATTAAGGCAGGTAGGGGTAGATATAGGCATACAGAAGGCAGCAGACTCCCCCAATCGACAGCGGAAGCGGCTGAGACGCCTACAGAGACGCTGACAGAGGTTGGGACGCCGACTGAGACGCCGACTGAGGCGCCGACTGCAACTGATGGGGTAGATATAGGCATAGAGAAGGCAGCAGACCCCCCCAATCGACAGCGGCAGCGACTGATATGCCTACAGAGACGCTGACATAGGCTGCGAAACCGACTGAGACGCCGAAAGAGGCAGATAGGAGTAGATATAGGCATAGAGAGGGCAGCAGACCCCCCAATCGCCAGAGGCAGCGACTGAGACGCCTACAGCGACGCTGACAGAGGCTGCAAATCCGACTGAGATGCCGACTGAGGCAGAGACGGGTAGATATAGGCATAGAGAAGGCAGCAGATACCCCAATCGACGGCGGGAGCGACTCAGACGCCTACAGAGACGCTGGAAGAGGCTGCGACGCCGACTGAGACGCCAAATGAGGCAGATAGGGATAGATATAGGCATAGATAAGGCAGCAGACACCCCAATCGACAGCTGCAGCGACTGAGATGCTTACAGAGATGCTGACAGAGGCTGCGACGCCGACTGAGACGCCGAAAGAGGCAGATAGGAGTAGATATAGGCATAAAGAAGGCAGCAGACCCCCCCACTCGACAGCGGCAGCGACTGAGACGCCTACAGAGACGCTGACAGGGGCTGTGACGCCTACTGAGACGCCGACTGAGGCAGATAGGGGTAGATATAGGCATAGAGAAGGCAGCAGACACCCCAATCGACAGCGGCAGCGACTGAGACGCCTACAGAGACGTTGACAGAGGTTGTGACGCCGACTGACACCGACTGAGGCAGATAGGGGTAGATATAGGCATACAGAAGGCAGCCGACCCCCCAATCGACAGCGGCAGCGACTGAGACGCCTACAGAGACGCTGGCAGAGGCTGCGACGCCGACTGAGACGCCGAATGAGGCAGATAGGGATAGATATAGGCATAGAGAAGGCAACAGACACCCCAATCGACAGCGGCAGCGACTGAGATGCCTACAGAGACGTTGGCAGAGGCTGTGACGCCGACTGAGACGCCGACTGAGGCAGATAGTGGTAGATATAGGCATAGAGAAGGCAGCAGACCCCCCCAATCGACAGCGGCAGCGACTGAGACGCCTACAGAAATGCTGACAGAGGCTGCGACGCAGACTGAGGCAGATAGGGGCAGATATAGGCATAAAGAAGGCAGCAGACCCCCCAATCGACAGCGGCAGCGACTGAGACGCCTACAGAGAAACTGACAGAGGCTGCGAAGCCGACTGAGGCAGATAGGGGTAGATATAGGCATAAAGAAGGCAGCAGACCCCCCAATCGACAGCGGCAGCGACTGAGACGCCTACAGAGACGTTGACAGAGGTTGTGACGCCGACTGAGACACCGACTGAGGCAGATAGGGGTAGATATTGGCATAGAGAAGGCAGCAGACCCCCCAATCGACGGCGGCAGCGACTGAGACGCCTACAGAAATGCTGACAGAGGCTGCGACGCAGACTGAGGCAGATAGGGGCAGATATAGGCATACAGAAGGCAGCAGACTCCCCCAATCGACAGCGGCATCTGCTGAGACGGTGCCAGAGATGCTGACAGAGGCTGCGACGCCGGCTGTGACGCCGACTGAGATGCCGACTGAGGCAGATAGGGGAAGATATCGGCATAGAGAAGGCAGCAGACCCCCCAATCGACAGCGGCAGCGACTGAGACGCATAGGGGTAGATATAGGCAGATAGGGGTAGATATAGGCATAGAGAAGGCAGCTGACCCCCAATCGAGAGCGGCAGGGACTGAGACGCCTCCAGAGACGCTGGCAGAGGCTGCGACGCCGATTGAGACGCCGAAAGAGGCAGATAGGAATAGATATTGGCATAGAGAAGGCAGCAGACCCCCCAATCGACAGCGGCAGCGACTGAGACGCCTAATGAAATGCTGACAGAGGCTGCGACGCAGACTGAGGCAGATAGGAGTAGATATAGGCATAGAGAAGGCAGCAGACCCCCCAATCGACAGCGGCAGTGACTGAGACGCCTACAGAGACGCTGACAGAGGCTGCGAATCCGACTGAGACGCCGACTGAGGCAGATAGGGGTAGATATAGGCATACAGAAGGCAGCAGACTCCCTCAATCGACAGCGGCATCTGCTGAGACGGTGCCAGAGATGCTGACAGAGGCTGCGACGCCGGCTGTGACGCCGACTGAGATGCCGACTGAGGCAGATAGGGGAAGATATCGGCATAGAGAAGGCAGCAGACCCCCCAATCGACAGCGGCAGTGACTTAGACGCCTACAGAGACGCTTACAGAGGCTGCGACGCCGACTGAGGCAGATAGGGGTAGATATAGGCATAAAGAAACCAGCATTCACCCCTATCGATAGCGGCAGCGACTGAGATGCCTACAGAGACACTGACAGAGGCTGCGACGCCGATTGAGACGCCGAAAGAGGCAGATAGGAATAGATATTGGCATAGAGAAGGCAGCAGACCCTCCAATCGACAGCGGCAGCGACTGAGACGCCTAATGAAATGCTGACAGAGGCTGCGACGCAGACTCAGGCAGATAGGAGTAGATATAGGCATAGAGAAGGCAGCAGACCCCCCAATCGACAACGGCAGCGACTGTGACGCCTACAGAGACACTGACAGAGGCTGCGAATCCGACTGAGACGCCGATTAAGGCAGGTAGGGGTAGATATAGGCATACAGAAGGCAGCAGACTCCCCCAATCGACAGCGGAAGCGGCTGAGACGCCTACAGAGACGCTGACAGAGGTTGGGACGCCGACTGAGACGCCGACTGAGACGCCGACTGAGGCGCCGACTGCAACTGATGGGGTAGATATAGGCATAGAGAAAGCAGCAGACCCCCCAATCGACAGCGGCAGCGACTGATATGCCTACAGAGACGCTGACATAGGCTGCGACACCGACTGAGACGCCGAAAGAGGCAGATAGGAGTAGATATAGGCATAGAGAGGGCAGCAGACCCTACAATCGCCAGAGGCAGCGACTGAGACGCCTACAGCGACGCTGACAGAGGCTGCGACGCCGACTGAGACGCCGAGTGAGGCAGATAGGTGTTGATATAGGCATAGAGATTGCAGCAGACCCCCCAATCGACAGCGGCAGGGACTGAGACGCCTCCAGAGACGCTGACACAGGCTGCGACGCCGACCGAGGCAGATAGGGGTATATATAGGCATAGAGACTGCAGCAGACCCCCCAATCGACAGCGTGAGTGACTGAGACGCCTACAGAGACGCTGACAGAGGCTGCGACGCCGAATGAGGCAGATAGGGGTAGATATAGTTATAGAGAAGGCAGCAGACAACCCAATCGACAGCGGCAGCGACTGAGAAGCCGACTGAGACGCCGACTGAGGCAGATAGGGGTATATATAGGCATAGAGAAGGCAGCAGACACCCCAATCGACAGCGGCAGCGACTGAGACGCCTACAGAAATGCTGTCAGAGGCTGCGAATCCGACTGAGACGCCTACTGAGGCCGATAGGGGTAGATATATGCATACAGAAGGCAGCAGAAACCCCCAATCGACAGCGGCAGCGACTGTGACGCCTACAGAGACACTGACAGAGGCTGCGAATCCGACTGAGACGCCGATTAAGGCAGGTAGGGGTAGATATAGGCATAGAGAAGGCAGCAGACCCCCCAATCGACAGCGGCAGTGACTGAGACGCCTACAGAGACGCTGACAGAGACGGCGACGCCGAATGAGACGCCGACTGAGGCAGATAGGGATAGATATAGGCATAGAGAAGGCAGCAGACACCCCAATCGACAGCGGCAGCGACTGTGACGCCTACAGAGACGCTGACAGAGGCTGCGAAACCGACTAAGACGCCGTCTGAGGCAGATAGGGGTAGATATAGGCATACAGAAGGCAGCAGACTCCCCCAATCAACAGCGGCATCTGCTGAGACGGTTACAGAGACGCTGACAGAGGCGGCGACGCCGGCTGCGACGCCGACTGAAATGCCGACTGAGGCAGATAGGGGAAGATATCGGCATAGAGAAGGCAGCAGACCCCCCAATCGACAGCTGCAGCGAATGAGACGCCTGCAGAGACGTTGACAGAAGCTGAGACGCCGACTGAGACGCAGACTGTGGCAGAGAGGTGTAGATATACGCATAGAGAAGGCAGCAGACACCCCAATCGACAGCGGCAGCGACTGTGACGCCTACAGAGACGCTGACAGAGGCTGCGAAACCGACTAAGACGCCGTCTGAGGCAGATAGGGGTAGATATAGGCATACAGAAGGCAGCAGACTCCCCCAATCGACAGCGGCATCTGCTGAGACGGTGCCAGAGATGCAGACAGAGGCTGCGACGCCGGCTGAGACGCCGACTGAGACACCTACTGAGGCAGATAGGGGAAGATATCGGTATCGAGAAGGCAGCAGACCCCCGATTCGACAGCGGCAGCGACTGAGACGCCTACAGAGACGCTGACAGAGGCTGCGAATCCGACTGAGACGCCGACTAAGGCAGGTAGGGGTAGATATAGGCATACAGAAGGCAGCAGAAACCCCCAATCGACAGCGGGATCTGCTGAGACGTTTACAAAGACACTGACAGAGGCTGCGACGTCGACTGAGATGCCTACTGAGGCAGATAGGGGAAAATATCGGCATAGAGAAGGCAGCAGACCCCCCAATCGACAGTGGCAGCGACTGAGACGCCTACAGCGACGCTAACAGAGGCTGCGACGCCGACTGAGACGCCGAGTGTGGCAGATAGGTGTAGATATAGGCATAGAGATTGCTGCAGACCCCCCAATCGACAGCGGCAGGGTCTGAGACGCCTCCAGAGACGCTGACAGAGGCTGCGACGCCGAATGAGACGCCGACTGAGGCAGATAGGGGTATATATAGGCATAGAGAAGGCAGCAGACCCCTCAATCGACAGCGGCAGTGACTGAGACGCCTACAGATACGCTGGAAGAGGCTGCGACGCCGACTGAGTCGCCGAATGAGGCAGATAGGGATAGATATAGGCATAGAGAAGGCAGCAGACACCCCAATCGACAGCTGCAGCGACTGAGACGCCTGCAGAGACGTTGACAGAAGCTGTGACGCCGACTGAGACGCAGACTGTGGCAGAGAGGTGTAGATATAGGCATAGAGAAGCCAGCATACTCCTCCAATCGACAGCGGCAACTGCTGAGACGCTTACAGAGACGCTGACAGAGGCTGCGACGGCGACTGAGATGCCGACTGAGGCAGATAGGGGAAGATATCAGGAAAGAGAAGGCAGCAGACCCCCCAATCGACAGCGGCAGCGACTGAGACGCCTACAGAGACGCTGACAGAGGCTGCAAATCCGACTGAGATGCCGAGTGAGGCAGATAGGTGTAGATATAGGCATAGAGATTGCTGCAGACCCCCCAATCGACAGCGGCAGGGTCTGAGACGCCTCCAGAGACGCTGACAGAGGCTGCGACGCCGAATGAGACGCCGACTGAAGCAGATAGGGGTATATATAGGCATAGAGAAGGCAGCAGACCCCCCAATCGACAGCGGCAGCGACTGAAACGCCTACAGAGATGCTGACAGAGGCTGCGACGCCGACCGAGGCATATTGGGGTAGATATAGGCATAGAGATGGCAGCAGACCCCCCAATCAACAGCTGCAGGGACTGAGACGCCTCCAGAGACGCTGACAGAGGCTCCAAATCCGACTGAGATGCCGACTGAGGCAGAGAGGGGTAGATATAGGCATACAGAAGGCAGCAGACTCCCCCAATCGACAGCGGAAGCGGCTGAGACGCCTACAGAGACGCTGACAGAGGTTGGGACGCCGACTGAGACGCCGACTGAGACGCCGACTGAGACGCCGACTGAGGCGCCGACTGCAACTGATGGGGTAGATATAGGCATAGAGAAGGCAGCAGACCCCCCCAATCGACAGCGGCAGCGACTGATATGCCTACAGAGACGCTGACATAGGCTGCGACACCGACTGAGACGCCGAAAGAGGCAGATAAGAGTAGATATAGGCATAGAGAGGGCAGCAGACCCCCCAATCGCCAGAGGCAGCGACTGAGACGCCTACAGCGACGCTGACAGAGGCTGCGACGCCGACTGAGACGCCGAGTGAGGCAGATAGGTGTTGATATAGGCATAGAGATTGCAGCAGACCCCCCAATCGACAGCGGCAGGGACTGAGACGCCTCCAGAGACGCTGACACAGGCTGCGACGCCGACCGAGGCAGATAGGGGTATATATAGGCATAGAGACTGCAGCAGACCCCCCAATCGACAGCGTCAGTGACTGAGACGCCTACAGAGACGCTGACAGAGGCTGCGACGCCGAATGAGGCAGAGAGGGGTAGATATAGTTATAGAGAAGGCAGCAGACAACCCAATCGACAGCGGCAGCGACTGAGATGCCGACTGAGACGCCGACTGAGGCAGATAGGGGTAGATATAGGCATAGAGAAGGCAGCAGACCCCCCAATCGACAGCGGCAGTGACTGAGACGCCTACAGAGACGCTGACAGAGACTGCGACGCCGAATGAGACGCCGACTGAGGCAGATAGGGGTATATATAGGCATAGAGAAGGCAGCAGACCCCCCAATCGACAGCGGCAGTGACTGAGACGCCTACAGATACGCTGGAAGAGGCTGCGACGCCGACTGAGACGCCAAATGAGGCAGATAGGGATAGATATAGGCATAGAGAAGGCAGCAGACACCCCAATCGACAGCTGCAGCGAATGAGACGCCTGCAGAGACGTTGACAGAAGCTGAGACGCCGACTGAGACGCAGACTGTGGCAGAGAGGTGTAGATATACGCATAGAGAATGCAGCATACTCCACCAATCGACAGCGGCAACTGCTGAGACGCTTACAGAGACGCTGACAGAGACTGCGACGCCAAATGAGACGCCGACTGAGGCAGATAGGGGTATATATAGGCATAGAGAAGGCAGCAGACACCCCAATCGACAGCGGCAGCGACTGAGACGCCTACAGAAATGCTGTCAGAGTCTGCGACGCAGACTGAGGCAGAAAGGGGTAGATATAGGCATAGAGAAGGCAGCAGACCCACCAATTGACAGCGACAGCGACTGAGACAGAGACGCTGACAGGGGCTGTGACGCCTACTGAGAGGCCGACTGAGGCAGATAGGTGTAGATATAGGCACAGAGAAGGCAGCAGAACACCCAATCGACAGCGGGAGCGACTCAGACGCCTACAGAGACGCTGGAAGAGGCTGCGACGCCGACTGAGACGCCAAATGAGGCAGATAGGGATAGATATAGGCATAGAGAAGGCAGCAGACACCCCAATCGACAGCGGCAGCGACTGTGACGCCTACAGAGACGCTGACAGAGGCTGCGAAACCGACTAAGACGCCGTCTGAGGCAGATAGGGGTAGATATAGGCATACAGAAGGCAGCAGACTCCCCCAATCGACAGCGGCATCTGCTGAGACGGTGCCAGAGATGCAGACAGAGGCTGCGACGCCGGCTGAGACGCCGACTGAGACACCTACTGAGGCAGATAGGGGAAGATATCGGTATCGAGAAGGCAGCAGACCCCCGATTCGACAGCGGCAGCGACTGAGACGCCTACAGAGACGCTGACAGAGGCTGCGACGCCGACTGAGATGCCTACAGAAATGCTGACAGAGGCTGCGACGGAGACTGAGGCAGATAGGGGAAGATATAGGCATAGAGAAGGCAGCTGACCCCCCAATCGACAGCGGCAGCGACTGTGACGCCTACAGAGACGCTGACAGAGGCTGCGAATCCGACTGAGACGCCGACTGAGGCAGATAGGGGTAGATATAGCCATACAGCAGGCAGCAGACTCCCCCAATCAACAGCGGCATCTGCTGAGACGGTTACAGAGACGCTGACAGAGGCGGCGACGCCGGCTGCGACGCCGACTGAAATGCCGACTGAGGCAGATAGGGGAAGATATCGGCATAGAGAAGGCAGCAGACCCCCCAATCGACAGCGGCAGTGACTGAGACGCCTACAGAGACGCTTACAGAGGCTGCGACGCCGACTGAAGCAGATAGTGGTAGATATAGGCATAAAGAAGGCAGCATTCACCCCTATCGATAGCGGCAGCGACTGAGATGCCTACAGAGACGCTGACAGAGGCTGCGACGCCGATTGAGACGCCGAAAGAGGCAGATAGGAAGAGATATTGGCATAGAGAAGGCAGCAGACCCCCCCCCCCCCCCATCGACAGCGGCAGTGACTGAGACGCCTAATGAAATGCTGACAGAGGCTGTGACGCAGACTGAGGCAGATAGGAGTAGATATAGGCATAGAGAAATCAGCAGACCCCCCAATCGACAGCGGCAGCGACTGTGACGCCTACAGAGACGCTGACAGAGGCTGCGAATCCGACTCAGACGCCGACTAAGGCAGGTAGGGGTAGATATAGGCATTCAGAAGGCAGAAGACGCTGACAGAGGCTGCGACGCCGACTGAGATGCCTACTGAGGCAGATAGGGGAAAATATCGGCATAGAGAAGGCAGCAGACCCCCCAATCGACAGTGGCAGCGACTGAGACGCCTACAGCGACGCTAACAGAGGCTGCGACGCCGACTGAGACGCCGAGTGAGGCAGATAGGTGTAGATATAGGCATAGAGATTGCTGCAGACCCCCCAATCGACAGCGTGAGTGACTGAGACGCCTACAGAGACGCTGACAGAGGCTGCGACGCCGAATGAGGCAGATAGGGGTAGATATAGTTATAGAGAAGGCAGCAGACAACCCAATCGACAGCGGCAGCGACTGAGAAGCCGACTGAGACGCCGACTGAGGCAGATAGAGGTAGATATAGGCATAGAGAAGGCAGCAGACCCCCCAATCGACAGCGGCAGTGACTGAGACGCCTACAGAGACGCTGACAGAGACGGCGACGCCGAATGAGACGCCGACTGAGGCAGAGAGGTGTAGATATACGCATAGAGAAGGCAGCATACTCCCCCAATCGACAGCGGCAACTGCTGAGACGCTTACAGAGACGCTGACAGAGACGGCGACGCCGAATGAGACGCCGACTGAGGCAGATAGAGGTAGATATAGGCATAGAGAAGGCAGCAGACCCCCCAATCGACAGCGGCAGTGACTGAGACGCCTACAGAGACGCTGACAGAGGCGGCGACGCCGGCTGCGACGCCGACTGAAATGCCGACTGAGGCAGATAGGGGAAGATATCGGCATAGAGAAGGCAGCAGACCCCCCAATCGACAGCTGCAGCGAATGAGACGCCTGCAGAGACGTTGACAGAAGCTGAGACGCCGACTGAGACGCAGACTGTGGCAGAGAGGTGTAGATATACGCATAGAGAAGGCAGCATACTCCCCCAATCGACAGCGGCAACTGCTGAGACGCTTACAGAGACGCTGACAGAGACTGCGACGCCGAATGAGACGCCGACTGAGGCAGATAGGGGTATATATAGGCATAGAGAAGGCAGCAGACACCCCAATCGACAGCGGCAGCGACTGAGACGCCTACAGAAATGCTGTCAGAGGCTGCGAATCCGACTGAGACGCTTACTGAGGCAGATAGGGGTAGATATAGGCATACAGAAGGCAGCAGAAACCCCCAATCGACAGCGGCAGCGACTGTGACGCCTACAGAGACACTGACAGAGGCTGCGAATCCGACTGAGACGCCGATTAAGGCAGGTAGGGGTAGATATAGGCATAGAGAAGGCAGCAGACCCACCAATTGACAGCGATAGCGACTGAGACAGAGACGCTGACAGGGGCTGTGACGCCTACTGAGAGGCCGACTGAGGCAGATAGGTGTAGATATAGGCATAGAAAAGGCAGCAGAACACCCAATCGACAACGGGAGCGACTCAGACGCCTACAGAGACGCTGGAAGAGGCTGCGACGCCGACTGAGACGCCAAATGAGGCAGATAGGGATAGATATAGGCATAGAGAAGGCAGCAGACACCCCAATCGACAGCGGCAGCGACTGTGACGCCTACAGAGACGCGTACAGAGGCTGCGAAACCGACTAAGACGCCGTCTGAGGCAGATAGGGGTAGATATAGGCATACAGAAGGCAGCAGACTCCCCCAATCGACAGCGGCATCTGCTGAGACGGTGCCAGAGATGCAGACAGAGGCTGCGACGCCGGCTGAGACGCCGACTGAGACACCTACTGAGGCAGATAGGGGAAGATATCGGTATCGAGAAGGCAGCAGACCCCCGATTCGACAGCGGCAGCGACTGAGACGCCTACAGAGACGCTGACAGAGGCTGCGACGCCGACTGAGATGCCTACAGACATGCTGACAGAGGCTGCGACGGAGACTGAGGCAGATAGGGGTAGATATAGGCATAGAGAAGGCAGCTGACCCCCCAATCGACAGCGGCAGCGACTGTGACGCCTACAGAGACGCTGACAGAGGCTGCGAATCCGACTGAGACGCCGACTGAGGCAGATAGGGGTAGATATAGCCATACAGAAGGCAGCAGACTCCCCCAATCAACAGCGGCATCTGCTGAGACGGTTACAGAGACGCTGACAGAGGCGGCGACGCCGGCTGCGACGCCGACTGAAATGCCGACTGAGGCAGATAGGGGAAGATATCGGCATAGAGAAGGCAGCAGACCCCCCAATCGATAGCGGCAGCGACTGAGATGCCTACAGAGACGCTGACAGAGGCTGCGACGCCGATTGAGACGCCGAAAGAGGCAGATAGGAAGAGATATTGGCATAGAGAAGGCAGCAGTCCCCCCCCCCCATCGACAGCGGCAGTGACTGAGACGCCTAATGAAATACTGACAGAGGCTGTGACGCAGACTGAGGCAGATAGGAGTAGATATAGGCATAGAGAAATCAGCAGACCCCCCAATCGACAGCGGCAGCGACTGTGACGCCTACAGAGACGCTGACAGAGGCTGCGAATCCGACTGAGACGCCGACTAAGGCAGGTAGGGGTAGATATAGGCATACAGAAGGCAGCAGAAACCCCCAATCGACAGCGGGATCTGCTGAGACGTTTACAAAGACACTGACAGAGGCTGCGACGTCGACTGAGATGCCTACTGAGGCAGATAGGGGAAAATATCGGCATAGAGAAGGCAGCAGACCCCCCAATCGACAGTGGCAGCGACTGAGACGCCTACAGCGACGCTAACAGAGGCTGCGACGCCGACTGAGACGCCGAGTGTGGCAGATAGGTGTAGATATAGGCATAGAGATTGCTGCAGACCCCCCAATCGACAGCGGCAGGGTCTGAGACGCCTCCAGAGACGCTGACAGAGGCTGCGACGCCGAATGAGACGCCGACTGAGGCAGATAGGGGTATATATAGGCATAGAGAAGGCAGCAGACCCCTCAATCGACAGCGGCAGTGACTGAGACGCCTACAGATACGCTGGAAGAGGCTGCGACGCCGACTGAGACGCCGAATGAGGCAGATAGGGATAGATATAGGCATAGAGAAGGCAGCAGACACCCCAATCGACAGCTGCAGCGACTGAGACGCCTGCAGAGACGTTGACAGAAGCTGTGACGCCGACTGAGACGCAGACTGTGGCAGAGAGGTGTAGATATAGGCATAGAGAAGCCAGCATACTCCTCCAATCGACAGCGGCAACCGCTGAGACGCTTACAGAGACGCTGACAGAGGCTGCGACGGCGACTGAGATGCCGACTGAGGCAGATAGGGGAAGATATCAGGAAAGAGAAGGCAGCAGACCCCCCAATCGACAGCGGCAGCGACTGAGACGCCTACAGAGACGCTGACAGAGGCTGCAAATCCGACTGAGATGCCGAGTGAGGCAGATAGGTGTAGATATAGGCATAGAGATTGCTGCAGACCCCCCAATCGACAGCGGCAGGGTCTGAGACGCCTCCAGAGACGCTGACAGAGGCTGCGACGCCGAATGAGACGCCGACTGAAGCAGATAGGGGTATATATAGGCATAGAGAAGGCAGCAGACCCCCCAATCGACAGCGGCAGCGACTGAAACGCCTACAGAGATGCTGACAGAGGCTGCGACGCCGACCGAGGCATATTGGGGTAGATATAGGCATAGAGATGGCAGCAGACCCCCCAATCAACAGCTGCAGGGACTGAGACGCCTCCAGAGACGCTGACAGAGGCTCCAAATCCGACTGAGATGCCGACTGAGGCAGAGAGGGGTAGATATAGGCATACAGAAGGCAGCAGACTCCCCCAATCGACAGCGGAAGCGGCTGAGACGCCTACAGAGACGCTGACAGAGGTTGGGACGCCGACTGAGACGCCGACTGAGACGCCGACTGAGACGCCGACTGAGGCGCCGACTGCAACTGATGGGGTAGATATAGGCATAGAGAAGGCAGCAGACCCCCCCAATCGACAGCGGCAGCGACTGATATGCCTACAGAGACGCTGACATAGGCTGCGACACCGACTGAGACGCCGAAAGAGGCAGATAGGAGTAGATATAGGCATAGAGAGGGCAGCAGACCCCCCAATCGCCAGAGGCAGCGACTGAGACGCCTACAGCGACGCTGACAGAGGCTGCGACGCCCACTGAGACGCCGAGTGAGGCAGATAGGTGTTGATATAGGCATAGAGATTGCAGCAGACCCCCCAATCGACAGCGGCAGGGACTGAGACGCCTCCAGAGACGCTGACACAGGCTGCGACGCCGACCGAGGCAGATAGGGGTATATATAGGCATAGAGACTGCAGCAGACCCCCCAATCGACAGCGTCAGTGACTGAGACGCCTACAGAGACGCTGACAGAGGCTGCGACGCCGAATGAGGCAGAGAGGGGTAGATATAGTTATAGAGAAGGCAGCAGACAACCCAATCGACAGCGGCAGCGACTGAGATGCCGACTGAGACGCCGACTGAGGCAGATAGGGGTATATATAGGCATAGAGAAGGCAGCAGACCCCCCAATCGACAGCGGCAGTGACTGAGACGCCTACAGATACGCTGGAAGAGGCTGCGACGCCGACTGAGACGCCAAATGAGGCAGATAGGGATAGATATAGGCATAGAGAAGGCAGCATAAACCCCAATCGACAGCTGCAGCGAATGAGACGCCTGCAGAGACGTTGACAGAAGCTGAGACGCCGACTGAGACGCAGACTGTGGCAGAGAGGTGTAGATATACGCATAGAGAATGCAGCATACTCCACCAATCGACAGCGGCAACTGCTGAGACGCTTACAGAGACGCTGACAGAGACTGCGACGCCGAATGAGACGCCAACTGAGGCAGATAGGGGTATATATAGGCATAGAGAAGGCAGCAGACACCCCAATCGACAGCGGCAGCGACTGAGACGCCTACAGAAATGCTGTCAGAGTCTGCGACGCAGACTGAGGCAGAAAGGGGTAGATATAGGCATATAGAAGGCAGCAGAACACCCAATCGACAGCGGGAGCGACTCAGACGCCTACAGAGACGCTGGAAGAGGCTGCGACGCCGACTGAGACGCCAAATGAGGCAGATAGGGATAGATATAGGCATAGAGAAGGCAGCAGACACCCCAATCGACAGCGGCAGCGACTGTGACGCCTACAGAGACGCTGACAGAGGCTGCGAAACCGACTAAGACGCCGTCTGAGGCAGATAGGGGTAGATATAGGCGTACAGAAGGCAGCAGACTCCCCCAATCGACAGCGGCATCTGCTGAGACGGTGCCAGAGATGCAGACAGAGGCTGCGACGCCGGCTGAGACGCCGACTGAGACACCTACTGAGGCAGATAGGGGAAGATATCGGTATCGAGAAGGCAGCAGACCCCCGATTCGACAGCGGCAGCGACTGAGACGCCTACAGAGACGCTGACAGAGGCTGCGACGCCGACTGAGATGCCTACAGAAATGCTGACAGAGGCTGCGACGGAGACTGAGGCAGATAGGGGAAGATATAGGCATAGAGAAGGCAGCTGACCCCCCAATCGACAGCGGCAGCGACTGTGACGCCTACAGAGACGCTGACAGAGGCTGCGAATCCGACTGAGACGCCGACTGAGGCAGATAGGGGTAGATATAGCCATACAGCAGGCAGCAGACTCCCCCAATCAACAGCGGCATCTGCTGAGACGGTTACAGAGACGCTGACAGAGGCGGCGACGCCGGCTGCGACGCCGACTGAAATGCCGACTGAGGCAGATAGGGGAAGATATCGGCATAGAGAAGGCAGCAGACCCCCTAATCGACAGCGGCAGTGACTGAGACGCCTACAGAGACGCTTACAGAGGCTGCGACGCCGACTGAAGCAGATAGTGGTAGATATAGGCATAAAGAAGGCAGCATTCACCCCTATCGATAGCGGCAGCGACTGAGATGCCTACAGAGACGCTGACAGAGGCTGCGACGCCGATTGAGACGCCGAAAGAGGCAGATAGGAAGAGATATTGGCATAGAGAAGGCAGCAGACCCCCCCCCCCCCATCGACAGCGGCAGTGACTGAGACGCCTAATGAAATGCTGACAGAGGCTGTGACGCAGACTGAGGCAGATAGGAGTAGATATAGGCATAGAGAAATCAGCAGACCCCCCAATAGACAGCGGCAGCGACTGTGACGCCTACAGAGACGCTGACAGAGGCTGCGAATCCGACTCAGACGCCGACTAAGGCAGGTAGGGGTAGATATAGGCATACAGAAGGCAGCAGAAACCCCCAATCGACAGCGGGATCTGCTGAGACGTTTACAAAGACGCTGACAGAGGCTGCGACGCCGACTGAGATGCCTACTGAGGCAGATAGGGGAAAATATCGGCATAGAGAAGGCAGCAGACCCCCCAATCGACAGTGGCAGCGACTGAGACGCCTACAGCGACGCTAACAGAGGCTGCGACGCCGACTGAGACGCCGAGTGAGGCAGATAGGTGTAGATATAGGCATAGAGATTGCTGCAGACCCCCCAATCGACAGCGGCAGGGTCTGAGACGCCTCCAGAGACGCTGACAGAGGCTGCGACGCCGACCGAGGCATATTGGGGTAGATATTGGCATAGAGATGGCAGCAGACCCCCCAATCAACAGCGGCAGGGACTGAGACGCCTCCAGAGACGCTGACAGAGGCTGCAAATCCGACTGAGATGCCAACTGAGGCAGAGAGGGGTAGATATAGGCATAGAGAAGGCAGCAGATACCCCAATCGATGGCGGGAGCGACTCAGACGCCTACAGAGACGCTGGAAGAGGCTGCGACGCCGACTGAGACGCCAAATGAGGCAGATAGGGATAGATATAGGCATAGATAAGGCAGCAGACACCCCAATCGACAGCTGCAGCGACTGAGATGCTTACAGAGATGCTGACAGAGGCTGCGACGCCGACTGAGGGAGGTAGGTTTAGATATAGGCATAAAGAAGGCAGCAGACCCCCCCAATCGACAGCGGCAGCGACTGAGACGCCTACAGAGAAACTGACAGAGGCTGCGAAGCCGACTGAGGCAGATAGGGGTAGATATAGGCATAAAGAAGGCAGCAGACCCCCCAGTCGACAGCGGCAGCGACTGAGACGCCTACAGAGACGCTGACAGGGGCAGTGACGCCTACTGAGACGCCGACTGAGGCAGATAGGGGTAGATATAGGCATAGAGAAGGCAGCAGACACTCCAATCGACAGCGGCAGCGACTGAGACGCCTACAGAGACGTTGACAGAGGTTGTGACGCCGACTGAGACACCGACTGAGGCAGATAGGGGTAGATATGGGCATACAGAAGGCAGCCGACCCCCCAATCGACAGCGGCAGCGACTGAGACGCCTACAGAGACGCTGGCAGAGGCTGCGACGCCGACTGAGACGCCGAATGAGGCAGATAGGGATAGATATAGGTATAGAGAAGGCAACAGACACCCCAATCGACAGCCGCAGCGACTGAGACGCCTACAGAGACGTTGGCAGAGGCTGTGACGCCGACTGAGATGCAGACTGAGGCAGATAGTGGTAGATATAGGCATAGAGAAGGCAGCAGACCCCCCAATCGACAGCGGCAGCGACTGAGACGCCTACAGAAATGCTGACAGAGGCTGCGACGCAGACTGAGGCAGATAGGGGCAGATATAGGCATAAAGAAGGCAGCAGACTCCCCAATCGACAGCGGCAGCGACTGAGACGCCTACAGAGAAACTGACAGAGGCTGCGTAGCCGACTGAGGCAGATAGGGGTAGATATAGGCATAAAGAAGGCAGCAGACCCCCCAATCGACAGCGGCAGCGACTGAGACGCCTACAGAAATGCTGACAGAGGCTGCGACGCAGACTGAGGCAGATAGGGGCAGATATAGGCATACATAAGGCAGCAGACTCCCCCAATCGACAGCGGCATCTGCTGAGACGGTGCCAGAGATGCTGACAGAGGCTGCGACGCCGGCTGAGACGCCGATTGAGATGCCTACTGAGGCATATAGGGGAAGATATCGGCATAGAGAAGGCAGCAGACCCCCCAATCGACAGCGGCAGCGACTGAGACGCCTAATGAAATGCTGACAGAGGCTGCGACGCAGACTGAGGCAGATAGGAGTAGATATAGGCATAGAGAAGGCAGCAGACCCCCCAATCGACAGCGGCAGTGACTTAGACGCCTACAGAGACGCTTACAGAGGCTGCGACGCCGACTGAGGCAGATAGGGGTAGATATAGGCATAAAGAAACCAGCATTCACCCCTATCGATAGCGGCAGCGACTGAGATGCCTACAGAGACACTGGCAGAGGCTGCGACGCCGATTGAGACGCCGAAAGAGGCAGATAGGAATAGATATTGGCATAGAGAAGGCAGCAGACCCCCCAATCGACAGCGGCAGCGACTGAGACGCCTAATGAAATGCTGACAGAGGCTGCGACGCAGACTGAGGCAGAAAGGGGTAGATATAGGCATAGAGAAGGCAGCAGACCCACCAATTGACAGCGACAGCGACTGAGACAGAGACGCTGACAGGGGCTGTGACGCCTACTGAGAGGCCGACTGAGGCAGATAGGTGTAGATATAGGCACAGAGAAGGCAGCAGAACACCCAATCGACAGCGGGAGCGACTCAGACGCCCACAGAGACGCTGGAAGAGGCTGCGACGCCGACTGAGACGCCAAATGAGGCAGATAGGGATAGATATAGGCATAGAGAAGGCAGCAGACACCCCAATCGACAGCGGCAGCGACTGTGATGCCTACAGAGACGCTGACAGAGGCTGCGAAACCGACTAAGACGCCGTCTGAGGCAGATAGGGGTAGATATAGGCATACAGAAGGCAGCAGACTCCCCCAATCGACAGCGGCATCTGCTGAGACGGTGCCAGAGATGCAGACAGAGGCTGCGACGCCGGCTGAGACGCCGACTGAGACACCTACTGAGGCAGATAGGGGAAGATATCGGTATCGAGAAGGCAGCAGACCCCCGATTCGACAGCGGCAGCGACTGAGACGCCTACAGAGACGCTGACAGAGGCTGCGACGCCGACTGAGATGCCTACAGAAATGCTGACAGAGGCTGCGACGGAGACTGAGGCAGATAGGGGAAGATATAGGCATAGAGAAGGCAGCTGACCCCCCAATCGACAGCGGCAGCGACTGTGACGCCTACAGAGACGCTGACAGAGGCTGCGAATCCGACTGAGACGCCGACTGAGGCAGATAGGGGTAGATATAGCCATACAGCAGGCAGCAGACTCCCCCAATCAACAGCGGCATCTGCTGAGACGGTTACAGAGACGCTGACAGAGGCGGCGACGCCGGCTGCGACGCCGACTGAAATGCCGACTGAGGCAGATAGGGGAAGATATCGGCATAGAGAAGGCAGCAGACCCCCCAATCGACAGCGGCAGTGACTGAGACGCCTACAGAGACGCTTACAGAGGCTGCGACGCCGACTGAAGCAGATAGTGGTAGATATAGGCATAAAGAAGGCAGCATTCACCCCTATCGATAGCGGCAGCGACTGAGATGCCTACAGAGACGCTGACAGAGGCTGCGACGCCGATTGAGACGCCGAAAGAGGCAGATAGGAAGAGATATTGGCATAGAGAAGGCAGCAGACCCCCCCCCCCCCCATCGACAGCGGCAGTGACTGAGACGCCTAATGAAATGCTGACAGAGGCTGTGACGCAGACTGAGGCAGATAGGAGTAGATATAGGCATAGAGAAATCAGCAGACCCCCCAATCGACAGCGGCAGCGACTGTGACGCCTACAGACACGCTGACAGAGGCTGCGAATCCGACTCAGACGCCGACTAAGGCAGGTAGGGGTAGATATAGGCATACAGAAGGCAGCAGAAACCCCCAATCGACAGCGGGATCTGCTGAGACGTTTACAAAGACGCTGCCAGAGGCTGCGACGCCGACTGAGATGCCTACTGAGGCAGATAGGGGAAAATATCGGCATAGAGAAGGCAGCAGACCCCCCAATCGACAGTGGCAGCGACTGAGACGCCTACAGCGACGCTAACAGAGGCTGCGACGCCGACTGAGACGCCGAGTGAGGCAGATAGGTGTAGATATAGGCATAGAGATTGCTGCAGACCCCCCAATCGACAGCGGCAGGGTCTGAGACGCCTCCAGAGACGCTGACAGAGGCTGCGACGCCGACCGAGGCATATTGGGGTAGATATTGGCATATAGATGGCAGCAGACCCCCCCAATCAACAGCGGCAGGGACTGAGACGCCTCCAGAGACGCTGACAGAGGCTGCAAATCCGACTGAGATGCCAACTGAGGCAGAGAGGGGTAGATATAGGCATAGAGAAGGCAGCAGATACCCCAATCGATGGCGGGAGCGACTCAGACGCCTACAGAGACGCTGGAAGAGGCTGCGACGCCGACTGAGACGCCAAATGAGGCAGATAGGGATAGATATAGGCATAGATAAGGCAGCAGACACCAAAATCGACAGCTGCAGCGACTGAGATGCTTACAGAGATGCTGACAGAGGCTGCGACGCCGACTGAGGGAGGTAGGTTTAGATATAGGCATAAAGAAGGCAGCAGACCCCCCCAATCGACAGGGGCAGCGACTGAGACGCCTACAGAGAAACTGACAGAGGCTGCGAAGCCGACTGAGGCAGATAGGGGTAGATATAGGCATAAAGAAGGCAGCAGACCCCCAGTCGACAGCGGCAGCGACTGAGACGCCTACAGAGACGCTGACAGGGGCAGTGACGCCTACTGAGACGCCGACTGAGGCAGATAGGGGTAGATATAGGCATAGAGAAGGCAGCAGACACCCCAATCGACAGCGGCAGCGACTGAGACGCCTACAGAGACGTTGACAGAGGTTGTGACGCCGACTGAGACACCGACTGAGGCAGATAGGGGTAGATATGGGCATACAGAAGGCAGCCGACCCCCCAATCGACAGCGGCAGCGACTGAGACGCCTACAGAGACGCTGGCAGAGGCTGCGACGCCGACTGAGACGCCGAATGAGGCAGATAGGGATAGATATAGGCATAGAGAAGGCAACAGACACCCCAATCGACAGCGGCAGCGACTGAGACGCCTACAGAAATGCTGACAGAGGCTGCGACGCAGACTGAGGCAGATAGGGGCAGATATAGGCATAAAGAAAGCAGCAGACCCCCCAATCGACAGCGGCAGCGACTGAGACGCCTACAGAGAAACTGACAGAGGCTGCGTAGCCGACTGAGGCAGATAGGGGTAGATATAGGCATAAAGAAGGCAGCAGACCCCCCAATCGACAGCGGCAGCGACTGAGACGCCTACAGAAATGCTGACAGAGGCTGCGACGCAGACTGAGGCAGATAGGGGCAGATATAGGCATACATAAGGCAGCAGACTCCCCCAATCGACAGCGGCATCTGCTGAGACGGTGCCAGAGATGCTGACAGAGGCTGCGACGCCGGCTGAGACGCCGATTGAGACGCCTACTGAGGCATATAGGGGAAGATATCGGCATAGAGAAGGCAGCAGACCCCCCAATCGACAGCGGCAGCGACTGAGACGCCTAATGAAATGCTGACAGAGGCTGCGACGCAGACTGAGGCAGATAGGAGTAGATATAGGCATAGAGAAGGCAGCAGACCCCCCAATCGACAGCGGCAGTGACTTAGACGCCTACAGAGACGCTTACAGAGGCTGCGACGCCGACTGAGGCAGATAGGGGTAGATATAGGCATAAAGAAACCAGCATTCACCCCTATCGATAGCGGCAGCGACTGAGATGCCTACAGAGACACTGGCAGAGGCTGCGACGCCGATTGAGACGCCGAAAGAGGCAGATAGGAATAGATATTGGCATAGAGAAGGCAGCAGACCCCCCAATCGACAGCGGCAGCGACTGAGACGCCTAATGAAATGCTGACAGAGGCTGCGACGCAGACTGAGGCAGATAGGAGTAGATATAGGCATAGAGAAGGCAGCAGACCCCCCAATCGACAGCGGCAGCGACTGTGACGCCTACAGAGACACTGACAGAGGCTGCGAATCCGACTGAGACGCCGATTAAGGCAGGTAGGGGTAGATATAGGCATACAGAAGGCAGCAGACTCCCCCAATCGACAGCGGAAGCGGCTGAGACGCCTACAGAATACGCTGACAGAGGTTGGGACGCCGACTGAGACGCCGACTGAGACGCCGACTGAGGCGCCGACTGCAACTGATGGGGTAGATATAGGCATAGAGAAGGCAGCAGACCCCCCAATCGACAGCGGCAGCGACTGATATGCCTACAGAGACGCTGACGTAGGCTGCGACACCGACTGAGACGCCGAAAGAGGCAGATAGGAGTAGATATAGGCATAGAGAGGGCAGCAGACCCCCCAATCGCCAGAGGCAGCGACTGAGACGCCTACAGCGACGCTGACAGAGGCTGCGACGCCGACTGAGACGCCGAGTGAGGCAGATAGGTGTTGATATAGGCATAGAGATTGCAGCAGACCCCCCAATCGAAAGCGGCAGGGACTGAGACGCCGCCAGAGACGCTGACACAGGCTGCGACGCCGACCGAGGCAGATTGGGGTATATATAGGCATAGAGACTGCAGCAGACCCCCCAATCGACAGCGTCAGTGACTGAGACGCCTACAGAGACGCTGACAGAGGCTGCGACGCCCAATGAGGCAGATAGGGGTAGATATAGTTATAGAGAAGGCAGCAGACAACCCAATCGACAGCGGCAGTGACTGAGACGCCTACAGAGACGCTGACAGAGACTGAGAAGCCGACTGAGACGCCGACTGAGGCAGATAGGGGTAGATATAGGCATAGAGAAGGCAGCAGACCCCCCAATCGACAGCAGCAGTGACTGAGACGCCTACAGAGACGCTGACAGAGACTGCGACGCCGAATGAGACGCCGACTGAGGCAGATAGGGGTATATATAGGCATAGAGAAGGCAGCAGACCCCCCAATCGACAGCGGCAGTGACTGAGACGCCTACAGATACGCTGGAAGAGGCTGCGACGCCGACTGAGACGCCAAATGAGGCAGATAGGGATAGATATAGGCATAGAGAAAGCAGCAGACACCCCAATCGACAGCTGCAGCGAATGAGACGCCTGCAGAGACGTTGACAGAAGCTGAGACGCCGACTGAGACGCAGACTGTGGCAGAGAGGTGTAGATATACGCATAGAGAAGGCAGCATACTCCCCCAATCGACAGCGGCAACTGCTGAGACGCTTACAGAGACGCTGACAGAGGTTGGGACGCCGACTGAGATGCCGACTGAGACGCCGACTGAGGCGCCGACTGAAGCTGATGGGGTAGATATAGGCATAGAGAAGGCAGCAGACTCCCCCAATCGACAGCGGAAGCGGCTGAGATGCCTACAGAGACGCTGACAGAGGTTGGGAAGCCGACTGAGACGCCGACTGAGACGCCAACTGAGGCGCCGACTGAAGCTGATGGGGTAGATATAGGCATAGAGAAGGCAGCAGACCCCCCCCAATCGACAGTGGCAGCGACTGATATGCCTACAGAGACGCTGACATAAGCTGCGACGCCGACTGAGACGCACAGTGAGACAGATAGGGGTAGATATAGGCATAGAGAAGGAAGAAGACCTCCCCAATCGACAGCGGCAGCGACTGAGACGCCTACAGATACGCTGGAAGAGGCTGCGACGCCGACTGAGATGCCTACTGAGGCAGATATGGGTTGATATAGGCATAAAGAAAGCAGCAGAACCCCCCAATCGACAGCGGCAGCGACTGAGACGCCTACAGATACGCTGACAGAGGCTGCGACGCCGACTGAGACGCCGACTGAGACGCCGACTGAGACGCCGACTGAGGCTGAGCGGGGTAGATATAGGCATAGAGAAGGAAGCAGACCTCCCCAATCGACAGCGGCAGCGACTGAGACACCTACAGAGACGCTGACAGAGGCTGCGACGCTTACTGAGGCGCCGACTGAGGCAGATAGGGGTAGATATAGGCATAGAGAAGACAGGAGACCCCCCAATCGACAGCGGCAGCGACTGAGACGCCTACAGAGACGCTGACAGAGGCTGCGACGCAGACTGAGACGCCGAATTTGACGCCGACTGAGGCAGATATGGGTAGATATAGGCAGAGAGCAGGCAGCAGACCCCCTACTGAGACCCCCCCAATCGACAGCGGCAGCGACTGAGACGCCTACAGAGTCGCTGACAGAGGTTGCGACGCCGACTGAGGCAGATAGGAGTAGATATAAGCATAGAGAAGGCAGCAGCGACTGAGACGCCTACAGAGACGCTGGCAGAGGCTGCGACGCCGACTGAGACTCCGAATGAGACAGATAGAGATAGATATAGGCATAGAGAAGGCAGCAGACACCCCAATCGACAGCGGCAGCGACTGATACGCCTACAGAGACGTTGACAGAGGCTGTGACGCCGACTGAGACGCCGACTGAGGCAGATAGGGGTAGATATAGGCATAGAGAAGGCAGCTGACCCCCAATCGACAGTGGCAGCGACTGAGACGCCTACAGCGACGCTAACAGAGGTTGCGACGCCGACTGAGACGCCGAGTGAGGCAGATAGGTGTAGATATAGGCATAGAGATTGCTGCAGACCCCCCAATCGACAGCGGCAGGGACTGAGACGCCTCCAGAGAGGCTGCGACGCCGAATGAGACGCCGACTAAGGCAGATAGGGGTATATATAGGCATAGAGAAGGCAGCAGACCCCCAATCGACAGCGGCAGTGACTGAGACGCCTACAGATACGCTGGAAGAGGCTGCGACGCCGACTGAGACGCCGAATGAGGCAGATAGGGATAGATATAGGCATAGAGAAGGCAGCAGACACCCCAATCGACAGCTGCAGCGACTGAGACGCCTGCAGAGACGTTCACAGAAGCTGTGACGCCGACTGAGACGCAGACTGTGGCAGAGAGGTGTAGAAATAGGCATAAAAAAGCCAGCATACTCCCCCAATCGACAGCGGCAACTGCTGAGACGCTTACAGAGACGCTGACGGAGGCTGCGACGCCGACTGAGATGCCGACTGAGGCAGATAGGGGAAGATATCAGGAAAGAGAAGGCAGCAGACCCCCCAATCGACAGCGGTAGCGACTGAGACGCCTACAGAGACGCTGACAGAGGCTGCAAATCCGACTGAGATGCCGACTGAGGCAGATAGGGGTAGATATAGGCAAAGAGAAGGCAGCAGACCCCCCAATCGACAGCGGCAGCGACTGAAACGCCTACAGAGATGCTGACAGAGGCTGCGACGCCGACCGAGGCAGATTGGGGTAGATATAGGCATAGAGATGGCAGCAGACCCCCCAATCGACAGCGGTAGCGACTGAGACGCCTACAGAGACGCTGACAGAGGCTGCAAATCCGACTGAGATGCCGACTGAGGCAGATAGGGGTAGATATAGGCATAGAGAAGGCAGCAGACACCCCAATCGACAGCGGGAGCGACTCAGACGCCTACAGAGACGCTGGAAGAGGCTGCGACGCCGACTGAGACGCCAAATGAGGCAGATAGGGATAGATATAGGCATAGATAAGGCAGCAGACACCCCAATCGACAGCTGCAGCGACTGAGATGCCTACAGAGATGCTGACAGAGGCTGCGACGCCGACTGAGGGAGATAGGTTTAGATATAGGCATAAAGAAGGCAGCAGACCCCCCAATCGACAGCGGCAGCGACTGAGACGCCTACAGAGAAACTGACAGAGGCTGCGAAGCCGACTGAGGCAGATAGGGGTAGATATAGGCATAAAGAAGGCAGCAGACCCCCCAATCGACAGCGGCAGCGACTGAGACGCCTACAGAGACGTTGCCAGAGGCTGTGACGCCGACTGAGACGCCGACTGAGGCAGATAGTGGTAGATATAGGCATAGAGAAGGCAGCAGACACCCCAATCGACAGCGGCAGCGACTGAGACGCCTACAGAGAAACTGACAGAGGCTGCGAAGCCGACTGAGGCAGATAGGGGTAGATATAGGCATAAAGAAGGCAGCAGACCCCCCAATCGACAGCGGCAGCGACTGAGACGCCTACAGAGACGCTGACAGGGGCTGTGACGCCTACTGAGACGCCGACTGAGGCAGATAGGGGTAGATATAGGCATAGAGAAGGCAGCAGACACCCCAATCGACAGCGGCAGCGACTGAGACGCCTACAGAGACGTTGACAGAGGTTGTGACGCCGACTGAGACACCGACTGAGGCAGATAGGGGTAGATATAGGCATACAGAAGGCAGCCGACCCCCAAATCGACAGCGGCAGCGACTGAGACGGCTACAGAGACGCTGGCAGAGGCTGCGACGCCGACTGAGGCGGCGAATGAGGCAGATAGGGATAGATATAGGCATAGAGAAGGCAACAGACACCCCAATCGACAGCGACAGCGACTGAGACGCCTACAGAGACGTTGACAGAGGCTGTGACGCCGACTGAGACGCCGACTGAGGCAGATAGTGGTAGATATAGGCATAGAGAAGGCTGCAGACCCCCCAATCGACAGCGGCAGCGACTGAGACGCCTACAGAAATGCTGACAGAGGCTGCGACGCAGACTGAGGCAGATAGGGGCAGATATAGGCATAGAGAAGGCAGCAGACCCCCCAATCGACAGCGGCAGCGACTGTGACGCCTACAGAGACGCTGACAGAGGCTGCGACGCAGACTGAGGCAGATAGGGGCAGATATAGTCATACAGAAGGCAGCAGACTCCCCCAATCGACAGCGGCATCTGCTGAGACGGTGCCAGAGATGCTGACAGAGGCTGCGACGCCGGCTGAGACGCCGATTGAGACGCCTACTGAGGCATATAGGGGAAGATATCGGCATAGAGAAGGCAGCAGACCCCTCCAATCGACAGCGGCAGCGACTGAGACGCCTACAGAGACGCTGACAGAGGCTGCGACGCCGACTGAGACGCCTACAGAAATGCTGACAGAGGCTGCGACGGAGACTGAGGCAGATAGGGGTAGATATAGCCATAGAGAAGGCAGCTGACCCCCAATCGACAGCGGCAGCGACTGTGACGCCTACAGAGACGCTGACAGAGGCTGCGAATCCGACTGAGACGCCGACTGAGGCAGATAGGGGTAGATATAGGCATACAGAAAGCAGCAGACTCCCCCAATCGACAGCGGCATCTGCTGAGACGGTGCCAGAGATGCTGACAGAGGCTGTGACGCCGGCTGTGACGCCGACTGAGATGCCGACTGAGGCAGATAGGGGAAGATATCGGCATAGAGAAGGCAGCAGACCCCCCAATCGACAGCGGCAGTGACTTAGACGCCTACAGAGACGCTTACAGAGGCTGCGACGCCGACTGAGGCAGATAGGGGTAGATATAGGCATAAAGAAATCAGCATTCACCCCTATCGATAGCGGCAGCGACTGAGATGCCTACAGAGACACTGACAGAGGCTGCGACGCCGACTGAGACTCCGAATGAGACAGATAGAGATAGATATAGGCATAGAGAAGGCAGCAGACACCCCAATCGACAGCGGCAGCGACTGATACGCCTACAGAGACGTTGACAGAGGCTGTGACGCCGACTGAGACGCCGACTGAGGCAGATAGGGGTAGATATAGGCATAGAGAAGGCAGCTGACCCCCAATCGACAGTGGCAGCGACTGAGATGCCTACAGCGACGCTAACAGAGGTTGCGACGCCGACTGAGACGCCGAGTGAGGCAGATAGGTGTAGATATAGGCATAGAGATTGCTACAGACCCCCCAATCGACAGCGGCAAGGACTGAGACTCCTCCAGAGAGGCTGCGACGCCGAATGAGACGCCGACTAAGGCAGATAGGGGTATATATAGGCATAGAGAAGGCAGCAGACCCCCAATCGACAGCGGCAGTGACTGAGACGCCTACAGATACGCTGGAAGAGGCTGCGACGCCGACTGAGACGCCGAATGAGGCAGATAGGGATAGATATAGGCATAGAGAAGGCAGCAGACACCCCAATCGACAGCTGCAGCGACTGAGACGCCTGCAGAGACGTTCAGAGAGAAGCTGTGACGCCGACTGAGACGCAGACTGTGGCAGAGAGGTGTAGAAATAGGCATAAAAAAGCCAGCATACTCCCCCAATCGACAGCGGCAACTGCTGAGACGCTTACAGAGACGCTGACGGAGGCTGCGACGCCGACTGAGATGCCGACTGAGGCAGATAGGGGAAGATATCAGCAAAGAGAAGGCAGCAGACCCCCCAATCGACAGCGGTAGCGACTGAGACGCCTACAGAGACGCTGACAGAGGCTGCAAATCCGACTGAGATGCCGACTGAGGCAGATAGGGGTAGATATAGGCAAAGAGAAGGCAGCAGACCCCCCAATCGACAGCGGCAGCGACTGAAACGCCTACAGAGATGCTGACAGAGGCTGCGACGCCGACCGAGGCAGATTGGGGTAGATATAGGCATAGAGATGGCAGCAGACCCCCCAATCAACAGCGGCAGGGACTGAGACGCCTCCAGAGACGCTGACAGAGGCTGCAAATCCGACTGAGATGCTGACTGAGGCAGAGAGGGGTAGATATAGGCATAGAGAAGGCAGCAGACACCCCAATCGACAGCGGGAGCGACTCAGACGCCTACAGAGACGCTGGAAGAGGCTGCGACGCCGACTGAGACGCCAAATGAGGCAGATAGGGATAGATATAGGCATAGATAAGGCAGCAGACACCCCAATCGACAGCTGCAGCGACTGAGATGCCTACAGAGATGCTGACAGAGGCTGCGACGCCGACTGAGGGAGATAGGTTTAGATATAGGCATAAAGAAAGCAGCAGACCCCCCAATCGACAGCGGCAGCGACTGAGACGCCTACAGAGAAACTGACAGAGGATGCGAAGCCGACTGAGGCAGATAGGGGTAGATAAAGGCATAAAGAAGGCAGCAGACCCCCCAATCGACAGCGGCAGCGACTGAGACGCCTACAGAGACGTTGGCTGAGGCTGTGACGCCGACTGAGACGCCGACTGAGGCAGATATAGGCATAGAGTGGTAGATATAGGCATATAGTGGTAGATATAGGCATATAGTGGTAGATATAGGCATAGAGAAGGCAGCAGACACCCCAATCGACAGCGGCAGCGACTGAGACGCCTACAGAGAAACTGACAGAGGCTGCGAAGCCGACTGAGGCAGATAGGGGTAGATATAGGCATAAAGAAGGCAGCAGACCCCCCAATCGACAGCGGCAGCGACTGAGACGCCTACAGAGACGCTGACAGGGGCTGTGACGCCTACTGGGACGCCGACTGAGGCAGATAGGGGTAGATATAGGCATAGAGAAGGCAGCAGACACCCCAATCGACAGCGGCAGCGACTGAGACGCCTACAGAGACGTTGACAGAGGTTGTGACGCCGACTGAGACACCGACTGAGGCAGATAGGGGTAGATATAGGCATACAGAAGGCAGCCGACCCCCCAATCGACAGCGGCAGCGACTGAGACGCCTACAGAGACGCTGGCAGAGGCTGCGACGCCGACTGAGGCGCCGAATGAGGCAGATAGGGATAGATATAAACATAGAGAAGGCAACAGACACCCCAATCGACAGCGGCAGCGACTGAGACGCCTACAGAGACGTTGACAGAGGCTGTGACGCCGACTGAGACGCCGACTGAGGCAGATAGTTGTAGATATAGGCATAGAGAAGGCAGCAGACCCCCCAATCGACAGCGGCAGCGACTGTGACGCCTACAGAGACGCTGACAGAGGCTGCGAAACCGACTGAGACGCCGTCTGAGGCAGATAGGGGTAGATATAGTCATACAGAAGGCAGCAGACTCCCCCAATCGACAGCGGCATCTGCTGAGACGGTGCCAGAGATGCTGACAGACTCTGCGACGCCGGCTGAGACGCCGATTGAGACGCCTACTGAGGCATATAGGGGAAGATATCGGCATAGAGAAGGCAGCAGACCCCTCCAATCGACAGCGGCAGCGACTGAGACGCCTACAGAGACGCTGACAGAGGCTGCGACGCCGACTGAGAAGCCTACAGAAATGCTGACAGAGGCTGCGACGGAGACTGAGGCAGATAAGGGTAGATATAGGCATAGAGAAGGCAGCTGACCCCCAATCGACAGCGGCAGCGACTGTGACGCCTACAGAGACGCTGACAGAGGCTGCGAATCCGACTGAGACGCCGACTGAGGCAGATAGGGGTAGATATAGGCATACAGAAAGCAGCAGACTCCCCCAATCGACAGCGGCATCTGCTGAGACGGTGCCAGAGATGCTGACAGAGGCTGTGACGCCGGCTGTGACGCCGACTGAGATGCCGACTGAGGCAGATAGGGGAAGATATCGGCATAGAGAAGGCAGCAGACCCCCCAATCGACAGCGGCAGTGACTTAGACGCCTACAGAGACGCTTACAGAGGCTGCGACGCCGACTGAGGCAGATAGGGGTAGATATAGGCATAAAGAAATCAGCATTCACCCCTATCGATAGCGGCAGCGACTGAGATGCCTACAGAGACACTGACAGAGGCTGCGACGCCGATTAAGACGCCGAAAAAGGCAGATAGGAATAGATATTGGCATAAAGAAGGCAGCAGACCGCCCAATCGACAGCGGCAGCGACTGAGACGCCTAATGAAATGCTGACAGAGGCTGCGACGCAGACTGAGGCAGATAGGAGTAGATATAGGCATAGAGAAGGCAGCAGACCCCCCAATCGACAGCGGCAGCGACTGTGACGCCTACAGAGACACTGACAGCGGCTGCGAATCCGACTGAGACGCCGACTAAGGCAGGTAGGGGTAGATATAGGCATACAGAAGGCAGCAGACTCCCCCAATCGACAGCGGAAGCGGCTGAGACGCCTACAGAGACGCTGACAGAGGTTGGGACGCCGACTGAGACGCCGACTGAGACGCCGACTGAGGCGCCGACTGAAACTGATGGGGTAGATATAGGCATAGAGAAGGCAGCAGACCCCCCCAATCGACAGCGGCAGCGACTGATATGCCTACAGAGACGCTGACATAGGCTGCGACACCGACTGAGACGCCGAAAGAGGCAGATAGGAGTAGATATAGGCATAGAGAGGGCAGCAGACCCCCAATCGACAGAGGCAGCGACTGAGACGCCTACAGCGACGCTGACAGAGGCGGCGACGCCTACTGAGACGCCGAGTGAGGCAGATAGGTGTTGATATAGGCATAGAGATTGCAGCAGACCCCCCAATCGACAGCGGCAGGGACTGAGACGCCTCCAGAGACGCTGACACAGGCTGCGACGCCGACCGAGGCAGATAGGGGTATATATAGGCATAGAGACTGCAGCAGACCCCCCAATCGACAGCGGCAGTGACTGAGACGCCTACAGAGACGCTGACAGAGGCTGCGACGCCGAATGAGGCAGATAGGGGTAGATATAGTTATAGAGAAGGCAGCAGACAACCCAATCGACAGCGGCAGCGACTGAGAAGCCGACTGAGACGCCGACTGAGGCAGATAGGGGTAGATATAGGCATATTGAAGGCAGCAGACCCCCCAATCGACAGCGGCAGTGACTGAGACGCCTACAGAGACGCTGACATAGGCTGCGACACCGACTGAGACGCCGAAAGAGGCAGATAGGAGTAGATATAGGCATAGAGAGGGCAGCAGACCCCCAATCGACAGAGGCAGCGACTGAGACGCCTACAGCGACGCTGACAGAGACTGCGACGATGAATGAGACGCCGACTGAGGCAGATAGGGGTATATATAGGCATAGAGAAGGCAGCAGACCCCCCAATCGACAGCGGCAGAGACTGAGACGCCTACAGATACGCTGGAAGAGGCTGCGACGCCGACTGAGACGCCGAATGAGGCAGATAGGGATAGATATAGGCATAGAGAAGGCAGCAGACACCCCAATCGACAGCTGCAGCGAATGAGACGCCTGCAGAGACGTTGACAGAAGCTGAGACGCCGACTGAGACGCAGACTGTGGCAGAGAGGTGTAGATATACGCATAGAGAAGGCAGCATACTCCCCCAATCGACAGCGGCAACTGCAGAGACGCTTACAGAGATGCTGACAGAGGCTGCGACGCCGACCGAGGCAGATTGGGGTAGATATAGGCATAGTGATGGCAGCAGACCCCCCCAATAAACAGCTGCATGACTGAGACGCCTCCAGAGACGCTGACAGAGGCTGCGAATCCGACTGAGACGCCGACTGAGGCAGATAGGGGTAGATATAGGCAAAGAGAAGGCAGCAGACCCCCCAATCGACAGCGGTAGCGACTGAGACGAATACAGAGACGCTGACAGAGGCTGCGACGCCGACTGAGACGCCTACTGAGGCAGAGAGGGGTAGATAGAGGCATAGAGAAGGAAGCAGACCTCCTCAATCGACAGCGGCAGCGACTGAGACACCTACAGAGACGCTGACAGAGGCTGCGAGGCCGACTGAGACGGCGACTGAGACGCCGACTGAGACGCCGACTGAGACGCCGACTGAAACGCCAACTGAGACGCCGACTGAGGCAGAGAGGGGTAGATATAGGCATAGAGAAGGCAGCAGACTCCCCCAATCGACAGCGGAAGCGGCTGAGACGCCTACAGAGACGCTGACAGAGGTTGGGACGCCGACTGACACGCCGACCGAGACGCCGACTGAGGCGCCGACTGAAGCTGATGGGGTAGATATAGGCATAGAGAAGGCAGCAGACCCCCCCCCAATCGACAGCGGCAGCGACTGATATGCCTACAGAGACGCTGACATAGGCTGCGACGCCGACTGAGACGCACAGTGAGACAGATAGGGGTAGATATAGGCATAGAGAAGGAAGAAGACCTCCCCAATCGACAGCGGCAGCGACTGAGACACCTACAGAGACGCTGACAGAGGCTGCGACGCCGACTGAGATTCCTACTGAGGCAGATAGGGGTTGATATAGGCATAAAGAAAGCAGCAGAACCCCCCAATCGACAGCGGCAGCGACTGAGACGCCTACAAATACGCTGACAGAGGCTGCGACGCCGACTGAGACGCCGACTGAGACGCCGACTGAGGCGGAGGGGGGTAGATATAGGCATAGAGAAGGAAGCAGACCTCCCCAATCGACAGCGGCAGCGACTGAGACACCTACAGAGTCGCTGACAGAGGCTGCGACGCTGACTGAGACGCCGACTGAGGCAGATAGGGGTAGATATAGGCATAGAGAAGACAGGAGACCCCCCCAATCGACAGCGGCAGCTACTGAAACGAATACAGAGACGCTGACAGAGGCTGCGACGCAGACTGATGCAGATAGGGGTAGATATAGGCATAGAGAAGGCAGCAGACCCCCTACTGAGACCCCCCCAATCGACAGCGGCAGCGACTGAAACGCCTACAGAGACGCTGGCAGAGGCTGCGACGCCGACTGAGATGCCTACTGAGGCAGATAGGGGTTGATATAGGCATAAAGAAAGCAGCAGAACCCCCCAATCGACAGCGGCAGCGACTGAGACGCCTACAAATACGCTGACAGAGGCTGCGACGCAGACTGAGACGCCGAATTTGACGCCGACTGAGGCAGATATGGGTAGATATAGGCAGAGAGCAGGCAGCAGACCCCCAACTGAGACCCCCCCCCAATCGACAGCGGCAGCGACTGAGACGCCGACAGAGTCGCTGACAGAGGTTGCGACGCCGACTGAGGCAGATAGGAGTAGATATAAGCATAGAGAACGCAGCAGCGACTGAGACGCCTACAGAGACGCTGGCAGAGGCTGCGACGCCGACTGAGACGCCGAATGAGACAGATAGGGATAGATATAGGCATAGAGAAGCAGCAGACACCCCAATCGACAGCGGCAGCGACTGAGACGCCTACAGAGACGTTGACAGAGGCTGTGACGCCGACTGAGGCAGATAGGGGTAGATATACGCATACAGAAGGCAGCAGACCCCCCCAATCGACAGTGGCAGCGACTGAGACGCCTACAGAGATGCTGACAGAGGCTGCGACGCCGACTAAGGCAGATAGGTTTAGATATAGGCATAAAGAAGGCAGCAGACCCCCCCAATCGACAGCGGCAGCGACTGAGACGCCTACAGAAACGCTGACAGAGGCTGCGACGCCGACTGAGGCAGAGAGGGGTAGATATAGGCATAGAGAAGGCAGCAGACTCCCCAATCGACAGCGGCAGTGACTGAGACGCCTACAGAGACGCTGAAAGAGGCTGCGACGCCGACTGTGGCAGAAGGGGGTAGATATAGGCATAGAGAAGGCAGCATACTCCCCCAATCGACAGCGGTAGTGTCTGAGACGCCTACAGAGACGCTGACCGAGGCTGCGAATCCGACTGAGATGCCGACTGAGGCAGATAGGGGTAGATATAGGCAAAGAGAAGGCAGCAGACCCCCCAATCGACAGCGGTAGTGACTGAGACGCCTACAGAGACGCTGAAAGAGGCTGCGACGCCGACTGTGGCAGAGAGGGGTAGATATAGGCATAGAGAAGGCAGCATACTCCCCCAATCGACAGCTGTAGCGTCTGAGACGCCTACAGAGACGCTGACCGAGGCTGCGAATCCGACTGAGATACCGACTGAGGCAGATAGGGGTAGATATAGGCATAGAGATGGCAGCAGACCCCCCAATCGACAGCGGCAGGGACTGAGACGCCTCCAGAGACGCTGACAGAGGCTGCGACGCCGACTGAGACGTTTACTGAGGCAGAGAGGGGTAGATAGAGGTATAGAGAAGGAAGCAGACCTACCCAATCGACAGCGGCAGCGACTGAGACACCTACAGAGACGCTGACAGAGGCTGCGACGCCGACTGAGATGCCTACTGAGGCAGATAGGGGTTGATATAGGCATAGAGAAGGCAGCAGACCCCCCAATCGACAGTGGCAGCGACTGAGACGCCTACAGAGACGCTAACAGAAGCTGCGACGCCGACTGAGACGCCGACTGAGACGCCGACTGAGACGTCGACTGAGGCAGAGAGGGGTAGATATAGGCATAGAGAAGGCAGCAGACTCCCCCAATCGACAGCGGAAACGGCTGAGACGCTTACAGAGACGCTGACAGAGGTTGGGACGCCGACTAAAGCTGATGGGGTAGATATAGGCATAGAGAAAGCAGCAGACCCCCCAATCGACAGCGGCAGCGACAGAGACACCTACAGAGACGCTGACAAAGTCTGCGACACCGACTGAGATGCTTACTGAGGCAGATAGGGGTTGATATACTCATAGAGAAGGCAGCAGACCACCCAATCGACGGCGTCAGTGACTGAGACGCCTACAGATACGCTTACAGAGGCTGCGACGCTGACTGAGACGCCGACTGAGGCAGATAGGGGTAGATATAGGCATAGAGAAGACAGAAGACCCCCCAATCGACAGCGGCAGCAACTGAGACTCCTACAGAAATGCTGACAGAGGCTGCGACGCAGACTCAGGCAGATAGGGGTAGATATAGGCATAGAGAAGGCAGCAGACCCCCTACTGAGGCCCCCCCAATCGACAGCGGCAGCGACTGAGACGCCTACAGAGACGCTGACAGAGTCTTCGACGCCGACTGAGACGCCGAATGAGACGCCGACTGAGGCAGATATGGGTAGATATAGGCAGAGAGTAGGCAGCAGACCCCCCAATCAACAGCGGCAGCGACAGAGACGCCTACAGAGACGCTTACAGAGGCTGCGATGCTGACTGAGACGCCGACTGAGGCAGATAGGGGTAGATATAGGCATAGAGAAGACAGGAGACCCCCCAATCAACAGCGGCAGCGACTGAGACGCCTACAGAGACGCTTACAGAGGCTGCGACGCTGACTAAGACGCCGTCTGAGGCAGATAGGGGTAGATATAGGCATACAGAAGGCAGCAGACTCCCCCAATCGACAGCGGCATCTGCAGAGACGGTGCCAGAGATGCAGACAGAGGCTGCGACGCCGGCTGAGACGCCGACTGAGACGCCTACTGAGGCAGATAGGGGAAGATATCGGTATAGAGAAGGCAGCAGACTCCCCCAATCGACAGCGGAAACGTCTGAGACGCCTACAGAGACGCTGACAGAGGTTGGGACGCCGACTGACACGCCGACCGAGACGCCGACTGAGGCGCCGACTGAAGCTGATGGGGTAGATATAGGCATATAGAAGGCAGCAGACCCCCCCAATCGACAGCGGAAGCGGCTGAGACGCCTCCAGAGACGCTGACAGAGGCTGCGACGCCGACTGAGACGTTTACTGAGGCAGAGAGGGGTAGATAGAGGTATAGAGAAGGAACCAGACCTACCCAATCGACAGCGGCAGCGATTGAGACACCTACCGAGACGCTGACAGAGGCTGCGACGCCGACTGAGATGCCTACTGAGGGAGATAGGGGTTGATATAGGCATAGAGAAGGCAGCAGAACCCCCCAATCGACAGTGGCAGCGACTGAGACGCCTACAGAGACGCTAACAGAAGCTGCGACGCCGACTGAGACGCCGACTGAGACGCCGACTGAGACGCCGACTGAGGCAGAGAGGGGTAGATATAGGCATAGAGAAGGCAGCAGACTCCCCCAATCGACAGCGGAAATGGCTGAGACGCTTACAGAGACGCTGACAGAGGTTAGGACGCCGACTAAAGCTGATGGGGTAGATATAGGCATAGAGAAAGCAGCAGACCCCCCAATCGACAGCGGCAGCGACAGAGACACCTACAGAGACGCTGACAGAGGCTGCGACACCGACTAAGATGCTTACTGAGGCAGATAGGGGTTGATATACTCATAGAGAAGGCAGCAGACCACCCAATCGACGGCGTCAGTGACTGAGACGCCTACAGAGACGCTTACAGAGAATGCGACGCTGACTGAGACGCCGACTGAGGCAGATAGGGGTAGATATAGGCATAGAGAAGACAGGATACCCCCCAATCAACAGCGGCAGCGACTGAGACGCCTACAGAGACGCTTACAGAGGCTGCGACGCTGACTGAGACGCCGACTGAGGCAGATAGGGGTAGATATAGGCATAGAGAAGACAGGATACCCCCCAATCAACAGCGGCAGCGACTGAGACGCCTACAGAGACGCTTACAGAGGCTCCGACGCTGACTAAGACGCCGTCTGAGGCAGATAGTGGTAGATATAGGCATACAGAAGGCAGCAGACTCCCCCAATCGACAGCGGCATCTGCTGAGACGGTGCCAGAGATGCAGACAGAGGCTGCGACGCCGGCTGAGACGAAGACTGAGACGCCTACTGAGGCAGATAGGGGAAGATATCGGTATAGAGAAGGCAGCAGACCCCCAATCGACAGCGGCAGCGACTGAGACGCCTACAGAGACGCTGACAGAGGCTGCGACGCCGACTGAGATGCATACAGAAATGCTGACAGAGGCTGCGACGGAGACTGAAGCAGATAGGGGTAGATTTAGGCATAGAGAAGGCAGCTGACCCCCCAATCGACAGCCGCAGCGACTGTGACGCCTACAGAGACGCGGACAGAGGCTGCGAATCCGACTGAGACGCCGACTGAGGCAGATAGGGGTAGATATAGCCATACAGAAGGCAGCAGACTCCCCCAATCAACAGCGGCATCTGCTGAGACGGTTACAGAGACGCTGACAGAGGCTGCGACGCCAGCTGCGACGCCGACTGAAATGCCGACTGAGGCAGATAGGGGAAGATATCGGCATAGAGAAGGCAGCAGACCCCCCAATCGACAGCGGCAGTGACTGAGACGCCTACAGAGACGCTTACAGAGGCTGCGACGCCGACTGAGGCAGATAGGGGTAGATATAGGCATAAAGAAGGCAGCATTCACCCCTATCGATAGCAGCAGCGACTCAGATGCCTACAGAGACGCTGACAGAGGCTGCAGATAGGAAGAGATATTGGCATACAGAAGGCAGCAGACCCCCCAATCGACAGCGGCAGCGACTGAGACGCCTAATGAAATGCTGACAGAGGCTGTGACGCAGACTGAGGCAGATAGGGGTAGATATAGGCATAGAGAAGGCAGCAGACACCCCAATCGGCAGCTGCAGCGAATGAGACGCCTGCAGAGACGTTGACAGAAGCTGAGACGCCGACTGAGACGCAGACTGTGGCAGAGAGGTGTAGATATACGCATAGAGAAGGCAGCATACTCCCCCAATCGACAGCGGCAACTGCTGAGACGCTTACAGAGACGCTGACAGAGGCTGCGACGCCGACTGAGATTCGGACTGAGGCAGATAGGGGTAGATATAGGCATAGAGAAGGCAGCAGACACCCCAATCGACAGCGGCAGCGACTGAGACGCCTACAGAGACGTTGACAGAGGTTGTGACGCCGACTGAGACACCGACTGAGGCAGATAGGGGTAGATATAGGCATACAGAAGGCAGCCGACCCCCCAATCGACAGCGGCAGCGACTGAGACGGCTACAGAGACGCTGGCAGAGGCTGCGACGCCGACTGAGGCGCCGAATGAGGCAGATAGGGATAGATATAGGCATAGAGAAGGCAACAGACACCCCAATCGACAGCGGTAGCGACTGAGACGCCTACAGAGACGCTGACAGAGGCTGCGAATCCGACTGAGACGCCGACTGAGGCAGATAGGGGTAGATATAGGCAAAGAGAAGGCAGCAGACGCCCCAATCGACAGCGGCAGCGACTGAAACGCCTACAGAGATGCTGACAGGGGCTGCGACGCCGACCGAGACAGATTGGGGTAGATATAGGCATAGAGATGGCAGCAGACCCCCCAATAAACAGCTGCAGGGACTGAGACGCCTCCAGAGACGCTGACAGAGGCTGCGACGCCGACTGAGACGCCTACTGAGGCAGAGAGGGGTAGATAGAGGCATAGAGAAGGAAGCAGACCTCCCCAATCGACAGCGGCAGCGACTGAGACACCTACAGAGACGCTGACAGAGGCTGCGACGCCGACTGAGACGCCGAATGAGACGCCGACTGAGACGCCGACTGAAACGCCAACTGAGACGCCGACTGAGGCAGAGAGGGGTAGATATAGGCATAGAGAAGGCAGCAGACTCCCCCAATCGACAGCGGAAGCGGCTGAGACCCCTACAGAGACGCTGACAGAGGTTGGGACGCCGACTGACACGCCGACCGAGACGCCGACTGAGGCGCCGACTGAAGCTGATGGGGTAGATATAGGCATAGAGAAGGCAGCAGACCCCCCCAATCGACAGCGGCAGCGACTGATATGCCTACAGAGACGCTGACATAGGCTGCGACGCCGACTGAGACGCACAGTGAGACAGATAGGGGTTGATATAGGCATAAAGAAAGCAGCAGAACCCCCCAATCGCCAGCGGCAGCGACTGAGACGCCTACAGATACACTGACAGAGGCTGCGACGCCGACTGCGACGCCGACTGAGACGCCGACTGAGACGCCGACTGAGGCTGAGCGGGGTAGATATAGGCATAGAGATGGAAGCAGACCTCCCCAATCGACAGCGGCAGCGACTGAGACACCTACAGAGACGCTGACAGAGGCTGCGACGCTGACTGAGACGCCGACTGAGGCAGATAGGGGTAGATATAGGCATAGAGAAGACAGGAGACCCCCCAATCGACAGCGGCAGCTACTGAGACGCCTACAGAAATGCTGACAGAGGCTGCGACGAAGACTGATGCAGATAGGGGTAGATATAGGCATAGAGAAGGCAGCAGACCCCCTACTGAGACCCCCCCAATCGACAGCGGCAGCGACTGAAACGCCTACAGAGACGCTCACAGAGGCTGCGACGCAGACTGAGACGCCGAATTTGACGCCGACTGAGGCAGATATGGGTAGGTATAGGCAGAGAGCAGGCAGCAAACCCCCAACTGAGACCCCCCCCAATCGACAGCGGCAGCGACTGAGACGCCTACAGAGTCGCTGACAGAGGTTGCGACGCCGACTGAGGCAGATAGGAGTAGATATAAGCATAGAGAAGGCAGCAGCGACTGAGACGCCTACAGAGACGCTGGCAGAGGCTGCGACGCCGACTGAGACGCCGACTGAGGCAGATAGGGGTAGATATAGGCAAAGAGAAGGCAGCAGACCCCCCAATCGACAGCGGTAGCGTCTGAGACGCCTACAGAGACGCTGACCGAGGCTGCGAATCCGACTGAGATGCCGACTGAGGCAGATAGGGGTAGATATAGGCAAAGAGAAGGCAGCAGACCACCCAATCGACAGCGGCAGCGACTGAAACGCCTACAGAGATGCTGACAGAGGCTGCGAAGCCGACCGAGGCAGATAAGGGTAGATATAGGCATAGAGATGGCAGCAGACACCCAATCGACAGCGGCAGGGACTGAGACGCCTCCAGAGACGCTGACAGAGGCTGCGACGCCGACTGATACGTTTACTGAGGCAGAGAGGGGTAGATAGAGGTATAGAGAAGGAAGCAGACCTACCCAATCGACAGCGGCAGTGACTGAGACACCTACAGAGACGCTGACAGATGCTGCGACGCCGACTGAGATGCCTACTGAGGCAGATAGGGGTTGATATAGGCATAGAGAAGGCAGCAGAACCCCCCAATCGACAGTGGCAGCGACTGAGGCGCCTACAGAGACGCTAACAGAAGCTGCGACGCCGACTGAGACGCCGACTGAGACGCCGACTGAGACGCCGACTGAGGCAGAGAGGGGTAGATATAGGCATAGAGAAGGCAGCAGACTCCCCCAATCGACAGCGGAAACGGCTGAGACGCTTACACAGACGCTGACAGAGGTTGGGACGCCGACTAAAGCTGATGGGGTAGATATAGGCATAGAGAAAGCAGCAGACCCCCCAATCGACAGCGTCAGCGACAGAGACGCCTACAGAAATGCTGACAGAGGCTGCGACGAAGACTGATGCAGATTGGGGTAGATATAGGCATAGAGAAGGCAACAGACCCCCTAGTGAGACCCCCCCAATCGACAGCGGCAGCGACTGAAACGCCTACAGAGACGCTGACAGAGGCTGCGACGCAGACTGAGACGGCGAATTTGACGCCGACTGAGGCAGATATGGGTAGATATAGGCAGAGAGCAGGCAGCAGACCCCCTACTGAGACCCCCCCAATCGACAGCGGCAGCGACTGAGACGCCTACAGAGTCGCTGACAGAGGTTGCGACGCCGACTGAGGCAGATAGGAGTAGATATAAGCATATAGAAGGCAGCAGCGACTGAGACGCCTACAGAGACGCTGGCAGAGGCTGCGACGCCGACTGAGACGCCGACTGAGGCAGATAGGGATAGATATAGGCAAAGAGAAGGCAGCAGACCCCCCAATCGACAGCGGTAGCGACTGAAACGCCTACAGAGATGCTGACAGAGGCTGCGAAGCCGACCGAGGCAGATAAGGGTAGATATAGGCATAGAGATGGCAGCAGACCCCCCAATCGACAGCGGAAGGGACTGAGACGCCTCCAGAGACGCTGACAGAGGCTGCGACGCCGACTGAGACGTTTACTGAGGCAGAGAGTGGTAGATAGAGGTATAGAGAAGGAAGCAGACCTACCCAATCGACAGCGGCAGCGACTGAGACACCTACAGAGACGCTGACAGAGGCTGCTACGCCGACTGAGATGCCTACTGAGGCAGATAGGGGTTGATATAGGCATAGAGAAGGCAGCAGAACCCCCAATCAACAGTGGCAGCGACTGAGACGCCTACAGAGACGCTAACAGAAGCTGCGACGCCGACTGAGACGCCGACTGAAACGCCAACTGAGACGCCGACTGAGGCAGAGAGGGGTAGATATAGGCATAGAGAAGGCAGCAGACCCCCTACTGAGACCCCCCAATCGACCGCGGCAGCGACTGAAACGCCTACAGAGACGCTGACAGAGGCTGCGACGCAGACTGAGACGCCGAATTTGACGCCGACTGAGGCAGATATGGGTAGATATAGGCAGAGAGCAGGCAGCAGACCCCCTACTGAGACCCCCCCCCCCCAATCGACAGCGGCAGCGACTGAGACGCCTACAGAGTCGCTGACAGAGGTTGCGACGCCGACTGAGGCAGATAGGAGTAGATATAAGCATAGAGAAGGCAGCAGCGACTGAGACGCCTACAGAGACGCTGGCAGAGGCTGCGACGCCGACTGAGACGCCAAATGAGACAGATAGGGATAGATATAGGCATACAGAAGGCAGCAGACCCCCCAATCGACAGTGGCAGCGACTGAGACACCTACAGAGATGCTGACAGAGGCTGTGACGCCGACTGAGACGCCGACTGAGGCAGATAGGGGTAGATATACGCATACAGAAGGCAGCAGACCCCCCAATCGACAGTGGCAGCGACTGAGACACCTACAGAGATGCTGACAGAGGCTGCGACGCCGACTGAGGCAGATAGGTTTAGATATAGGCATAAAGAAGGCAGCAGACCCCCCCAATCGACAGCGGCAGCGACTGAGACGCCTACAGAAACGCTGACAGACG
Organism: Clusia tigrina; assembly: GCA_920105625.2. Classification (NCBI taxonomy): domain Eukaryota; kingdom Metazoa; phylum Arthropoda; class Insecta; order Diptera; family Clusiidae; genus Clusia; species Clusia tigrina. Next base: position 76,609,928 of record OV050031.1, on the reverse strand, counting down.
CTGCGACGCCGACTGAGGCAGAGAGGGGTAGATATAGGCATAGAGAAGGCAGCAGAACCCCCAATCGACAGCGGCGCTGCCTGAGACGCCTACAGAGACGCTGAAAGAGGCTGCGACGCTGACTGTGGCAGAGAGGGGTAGATATAGACTTAGAGAAGGCAGCATACTCACCCAATCGACAGCGGTAGCGTCTGAGACGCCTACAGAGACGCTGACCGAGGCTGCGAATCCGACTGAGATGCCGACTGAGACAGATAGGGGTAGATATAGGCAAAGAGAAGGCAGCAGACCCCCCAATCGACAGCGGCAGTGACTGAGACGCCTACAGAGACGCTGAAAGAGGCTGCGACGCCGACTGTGGCAGAGAGGGGTAGATATAGGCATAGAGAAGGCAGCATACTCCCCCAATCGACAGCGGTAGCGTCTGAGACGCCTACAGAGACGCTGACAGAGGCTGCGACGCCGACTGAGACGTTTACTGAGGCAGAGAGGGGTAGATAGAGGTATAGAGAAGGAAGCAGACCTACCCAATCGACAGCGGCAGCGACTGAGACACCTACAGAGACGCTGACAGAGGCTGCGACGCCGACTGAGATGCCTACTGAGGCAGAGAGGGGTAGATATAGGCATAGAGAAGGCAGCAGACTCCCCCAATCGACAGTGGAAACGGCTGAGACGCTTACAGAGACGCTGACAGAGGTTGGGACGCCGACTAAAGCTGATGGGGTAGATATAGGCATAGAGAAAGCAACAGACCCCCTAATCGACAGCGGCAGCGACAGAGACACCTACAGAGACGCTGACAGAGGCTGCGACACCGACTGAGATGCTTACTGAGGTAGATAGGGGTTGATATACTCATAGAGAAGGCAGCAGACCACCCAATCGACGGCGGCAGTGACTGAGACGCCTACAGAGACGCTTACAGAGGCTGCGACGCTGACTGAGACGCCGACTGAGGCAGATAGGGGTAGATATTGGCATAGAGAAGACAGGAGACCCCCCCAATCGACAGCGGCAGCGACTGAGACGCCTACAGAAATGCTGACAGAGGCTGCGACGCAGACTCAGGCAGATAGGGGTAAATATAGGCATAGAGAAGGCAGCAGACCCCCTACTGAAACTCCCCCACTCGACAGCGGCAGCGACTGAGACGTCTACAGAGACGCTGACAGAGTCTTCGACGCCGACTGAGACGCCGAATGAGACGCCGACTGAGGCAGATATGGGTAGATATAGGCAGAGAGTAGGCAGCAGACCCCCCCAATTAACAGCGGCAGCGACTGAGACGCCTACAGAGACGCTTACAGAGGCTGCGACGCTGACTGAGACGCCGACTGAGGCAGATAGGGGCAGATATAGGAATAGAGAAGACAGGAGACTCCCCCAATCGACAGCGGCATCTGCTGAGACGGTGCCAGAGATGCAGACAGAGGCTGCGACGCCGGCTGAGACGCCGACTGAGACGCCTACTGAGGCAGATAGGGGAAGATATCGGTATAGAGAAGGCAGCAGACCCCCCCAATCGACAGCGGCAGCGACTGAGACGCCTACAGAGACGCTGACAGAGGCTGCGACGCCGACTGAGATGCCTAAAGAAATGCTGACAGAGGCTGCGAAGGAGACTGAGGTAGATAGGGGTAGATTTAGGCATAGAGAAGGCAGCTGACCCCCCAATCGACAGCGGCAGCGACTGTGACGCCTACAGAGTCGCGGACAGAGGCTGCGAATCCGACTGAGACGCCGACTGAGGCAGATAGGGGTAGATATAGCCATACAGAAGGCAGCAGACTCCCCCAATCAACAGCGGCATCTGCTGAGACGGTTACAGAGACGCTGACAGAGGCTGCGACGCCAGCTGCGACGCCGACTGAAATGCCGACTGAGGCAGATAGGGGAAGATATCGGCATAGAGAAGGCAGCAGACCCCCCAATCGACAGCGGCAGTGACTGAGACGCCTACAGAGACGCTTACAGAGGCTGCGACGCCGACTGAGGCAGATAGGGGTAGATATAGGCATAAAGAAGGCAGCATTCACCCCTATCGATAGCAGCAGCGACTGAGATGCCTACAGAGACGCTGACAGAGGCTGCGACGCCGATTGAGACGCCGAAAGAGGCAGATAGGAAGAGATATTGGCATACAGAAGGGAGCAGACCCCCCAATCGACAGCGGCAGCGACTGAGACGCCTAATGAAATGCTGACAGAGGCTGTGACGCAGACTGAGGCAGATAGGAGTAGATATAGGCATAGAGAAGGCAGCAGACCCCCCAATCGACAGCGGCAGCGACTGTGACGCCTACAGATACGCTGACAGAGGCTGCGAATCCGACTGAGACGCCGACTAAGGCAGGTAGGGGTAGATATAGGCATACAGAAGGCAGCAGAAACCCCCAATCGACAGCGGCATCTGCTGAGACGTTTACAAAGACGCTGACAGAGGCTGCGACGCCGACTGAGATGCCTACTGAGGCAGTTAGGGGAAGATATCGGCATAGAGAAGGCAGCAGACCCCCCAATCGACAGTGGCAGTGACTGAGACGCCTACAGATACGCTGGAAGAGGCTGCGACGCCGACTGAGACGCCGAATGAGGCAGATAGGGATAGATATAGGCATAGAGAAGGCAGCAGACACCCTAATCGACAGCTGCAGCGACTGAGACGCCTGCAGAGACGTTGACAGAAGCTGTGAAGCCGACTGAGACGCAGACTGTGGCAGAAAGGAGTAGATATAGTCATAGAGAAGGCAGCATACTCCCCCAATCGCCAGCGGCAACTGCTGAGACGCTTAGAGAGACGCTGACAGAGGCTGCGACGTCGACTGAAATGCCGACTGAGGCAGATAGGGGAAGATATCAGCAAAGAGAAGGCAGTAGACCCCCCAATCAACAGCGGCAGGGACTGAGACACCTCCAGAGACGCTGACAGAGGCTGCAAATCCGACTGAGATGCCGACTGGGGCAGATAGGGGTAGATATAGGCAAAGAGAAGGCAGCAGACCCCCCAATCGACAGCGGCAGCGACTGAAACGCCTACATAGATGCTGACAGAGGCTGCGACGCCGACCGAGGCAGATTGGGGTAGATATAGGCATAGAGATGGCAGCAGACACGCCAATCGACAGCAGCAGCGACTGAGACGCCTACAGAGACGCTGACAGAGGTTGTGACGCCGACTGAGACACCGACTGAGGCAGATAGGGGTAGATATAGGCATACAGAAGGCAGCCGACCCCCCAATCGACAGCGGCAGCGACTGAGACGCCTACAGAGACGCTGGCAGAGGCTGCGACGTCGACTGAGACGCCGAATGAGGCAGATAGGGATAGATATAGGCATAGGGAAGGCAACAGACACCCCAATCGACAGCGGCAGCGACTGAGACGCCTACAGAGACGTTGACAGAGGCTGCGACGTCGACTGAGACGCCGAATGAGGCAGATAGGGATAGATATAGGCATACAGAAGGCAGCCGACCCCCCAATCGACAGCGGCAGCGACTGAGACGCCTACAGAGATGCTGACAGAAGCTTCGACGCCGACTGAGGGAGATAGGTTTAGATATAGGCATAAAGAAGGCAGCAGACCCCCCAATCGACAGCGGCAGCGACTGAGACGCCTACAGAGAAACTGACAAAGGCTGCGAAGCCGACTGAGGCAGATAGGGGTAGATATAGGCATAAAGAAAGCAGCAGACCCCCCAATCGACAGCGGCAGCGACTGAGACGCCTACAGAGACGCTGACAGGGGCTGTGCCGCCTACTGAGACGCCGACTGAGGCAGATAGGGGTAGATATAGGCATAGAGAATGCAGCAGACACCCCAATCGACAGCAGCAGCGACTGAGACGCCTACAGAGACGTTGACAGAGGTTGTGACGCCGACTGAGACACCGACTGAGGCAGATAGGGGTAGATATAGGCATACAGAAGGCAGCCGACCCCCCAATCGACAGCGGCAGCGACTGAGACGCCTACAGAGACGCTGGCAGAGGCTGCGACGTCGACTGAGACGCCGAATGAGGCAGATAGGGATATATATAGGCATAGAGAAGGCAACAGACACCCCAATCGACAGCGGCAGCGACTGAGACGCCTACAGAGACGTTGACAGAGGCTGTGACGCCGACTGAGACGCCGACTGAGGCAGATAGTGGTAGATATAGGCATAGAGAAGGCAGCAGACCCCCCAATCGACAGCGGCAGCGACTGAGACGCCTACAGAGACGCTGACAGAGGCTGCGACGCCGACTGAGACGCCTACAGAAATGCTGACAGAGGCTGCGACGGAGACTGAGGCAGATAGGGGTAGATATAGGCATAGAGAAGGCAGCTGACCCCCCAATCGACAGCGGCAGCGACTGTGACGCCTACAGAGACGCTGACAGAGGCTGCGAATCCGACTGAGACGCCGACTGAGGCAGATAGGGGTAGATATAGCCATACAGAAGGCAGCAGATTCCCCCAATCAACAGCGGCATCTGCTGAGACGGTTACAGAGACGCTGACAGAGGCTGCGACGCCGGCTGTGACGCCGATTGAGGCAGTTAGGGGAAGATATCGGCAAAGAGAAGGCAGCAGACCCCCCAATCGACAGAGGCAGCGACTGAGACGCCTACAGCGACGCTGACAGAGGCTGCGACGCCGACTGAGACACCGAGTGAGGCAGATAGGTGTTGATATAGGCATAGAGATTGCAGCAGACCCCCCCAATCGACAGCGGCAGGGACTGAGACGCCTCCAGAGACGCTGACACAGGCTGCGACGCCGACCGAGGCAGATAGGGGTATATATAGGCATAGAAACTGCAGCGGATCGACAGCGGCGGTGACTGAGACGCCTACAGAGACGCTGACAGAGGCTGCGACGCCGAATGAGGCAGATAGGGGTAGATATAGTTATAGAGAAGGCAGCAGACAACCCAATCGACAGCGGCAGCGACTGAGAAGCCGACTGAGACGTCGACTGAGGAAGATAGGGGTAGATATAGGCATAGAGAAGGCAGCAGACAACCCAATCGACAGCGGCAGTGACTGAGACGCCTACAGAGACGCTGACAGAGACTGCGACGCCGAATGAGACGCCGACTGAGGCAGATAGGGGTATATAGGCATAGAGAAGGCAGCAGACCCCCCAATCGACAGCGGCAGTGACTGAGACGCCTACAGATACGCTAGAAGAGGCTGCGACGCCGACTGAGACGCCGAATGAGGCAGATAATGATAGATATAGGCATAGAGAAGGCAGCAGACACCCCAATCGACAGCTGCAGCGAATGAGACGCCTGCAGAGACGTTGACAGAAGCTGTGACGCCGACTGAGACGCAGACTGTGGCAGAGAGGTGTAGATATACGCATAGAGAAGGCAGCATACTCCCCCAATCGACAGCGGCAACTGCTGAGACGCTTACAGAGACGCTGACAGAGGCTGCGACGCCGACTGAGATGCCGACTGAGGCAGATAGGGGAAGATATCGGCAAAGAGAAGGCAGCAGACCCCCCAATCGACAGCGGCAGCGATTGATATGCCTACAGAGACGCTGACATAGGCTGCGACGCCGACTGAGACGCACAGTGAGACAGATAGGGGTAAATATAGGCATAGAGAAGGAAGAAGACCTCCCCAATCGACAGCCGCAACGACTGAGACACCTACAGAGACGCTGACAGAGGCTGCGACGCCGACTGAGATGCCTACTGAGGCAGATAGGGGTTGATATAGGCATAAAGAAAGCAGCAGAACCCCACAATCGACAGCGGCAGCGACTGAGACGCCTACAGATACGCTGACAGAGGCTGCGACGCCGACTGAGACGCCGACTGAGGCAGATAGGGGTAGATATAGGCATAGAGAAGACAGGAGTCCCCCCCAATCGACAGCGGCAGCGACTGAGACGCCTACAGAAATGCTGACAGAGGCTGCGACGAAGACTGATGCAGATAGGGGTAGATATAGGCATAGAGAAGGCAGCAGACCCCCTACTGAGACCCCCCCAATCGACAGCAGCAGCGACTCAAACGCCTACAGAGACGCTGACAGAGGCTGCGACGCAGACTGAGACGCCGAATTTGACGCCGACTGAGGCAGATATGGGTAGATATTGGCAGAGAGTAGGTAGCAGACCCCTACTGAGACCCCACCCCAATCGACAGCGGCAGCGACTGAGACGCCTACAGAGTCGCTGACAGAGGTTGCGACGCCGACTGAGGCAGATAGGAGTAGATATAAGCATAGAGAAGGCAGCAGCGACTGAGACGCCTACAGAGACGCTGGCAGAGGCTGCGACGCCGACTGAGACGCCGAATGAGACAGATAGGGATAGATATAGGCATAGAGAAAGCAGCAGACACCCCAATCGACAGCGGCAGCGACTGAGACGCCTACAGACACGTTGGCAGAGGCTGCGACGCCGACTGAGACGCCGACTGAGGCAGATAGGGGTAGATATACGCATACAGAAGGCAGCAGACCCCCCAATCGACAGTGGCAGCGACTGAGACGCCTAGTGCGATGGTGACAGAGGCTGCGACGCCGACTGAGGCAGATAGGTTTAGATATAGGCATAAGGAAGGCAGCAGACCCCCCAATCGACCCCCCAATTGACAGCGGCAGCGACAGAGACACCTACAGAGACGCTGACAGAGGCTGCGACACCGACTGAGATGCGTACTGAGGCAGATAGGTGTTGATATACTCATAGAGAAGGCAGCAGACCACCCAATCGACGGCGGCAGTAACTGAGACGCCTACAGAGACGCTTACAGAGGCTGCGACGCTGACTGAGACACCGAGTGAGGCAGATAGGGGTAGATATAGGCATAAAGAAGACAGGAGACCCCCCAATCGACAGCGGCAGCGACTGAGACGCCTACAGAAATGCTGACAGAGGCTGCGACGCAGACTCAGGCAGATAGGGGTAGATATAGGCATAGAGAAGGCAGCAGACCCCCTACTGAGACCCCCCCCAATCGACAGCGGCAGCGACTGAGACGCCTACAGAGACGCTGACAGAGTCTTCGACGCCCACTGAGACGCCGAATGAGACGCCGACTGAGGCAGATATGGGTAGATATAGGCAGAGAGTAGCTAGCAGACCCCCCAATCAACAGCGGCAGCGACTGAGACGCCTACAGAGACGCTTACAGAGGCTGCGACGCTGACTGAGACGCCGACTGAGGCAGATAGGGGTAGATATAGGCATAGAGAAGACAGGAGACCCCCCAATCGACAGCGGCAGCGAATGAGACGCCTACAGAAATGCTGACAGAGGCTGCGACGCAGACTCAGGCAGATAGGGGTAGATATAGGCATAGAGAAGGCAGCAGATCCCCTACTGAGAGCCCCCAATCGACAGCGGCAGCGACTGAGACGCCTACAGAGACGCTGACAGAGGCTGTGACGCCGACTGAGACGCCGACTGAGGCAGATAGGGATAGATATAGGCATAGAGAAGGCAGCAGCGACTGTGTCGCCTACAGAGACGCTGGCGGAGGCTGCGACGCCGACTGAGGCAGATAGGGGTAGATATAGGCGTACAGAAAGCAGCAGACCCCCCAATCGACAGCGGCAGCAACTGAGACGCCTACAGAAATGCTGACAGAGGCTGCGACGCAGACTCAGGCAGATAGGGGTAGATATAGGCATAGAGAAGGCAGCAGACCCCCTACTGAGACCCCCCAATCGACAGCGGTAGCGACTGAGACGCCTACAGAGACGTTGACAGAGGCTGCGACGCCGACTGAGACGCCGATTGAGGCAGATAGAGGTAGATATAGGCATAGAGAAGGCAGCAGCGACTGAGACGCCTACAGAGACGCTGGCAGAGGCTGCGACGCCGACTGAGACGCCAAATGAGGCAGATAGGGGTAGATATAGGCATAGAGAAGGCAGCAGACACCCCAATCGACAGCGGGAGCGACTGAGACGCCTGCAGAGATGCTGGAGGAGGCTGCGACGCCGACTGAGACGCCGACTGAGACGCCGAATGAGGCAGATAGGGATAGATATAGGCATAGAGAAGGCAGCAGACACCCCAATCGACAGCGGCAGCGACTGAGACGCTTACAGGGATGCTGACAGAGGCTGCGACGCCGACTGTGGCAGATAGGTTTAGATATAAGCATAAAGAAGGCAGCAGTCCCCCCAATCAATAGCGGCAGCGACTGAGACGCCTGCATTGAAGCTGACAGAATCTGCGACGCCGACTGAGGTAGATAGAGGTAGATATAGGCGTAGAGAAGGCAGCAAACCCCCCAATCGACAGCGGCAGCGACTGAGACGCCTACAGAGACGCAGACAGAGGCTGCGAATCCGAAAAAGACGCCGACTGAGGCAGATAGGGGTGGCTATAGGCATACAGAAGGCAGCAGAAGCCCCCTATCGACAGCGGCAGTGACTGAGATGCCTACAGAGACGCTGACAGAGGCTGCGACGCCGACTGAGACATCGATTGAGGCAGATAGCGGTAGATATAGGCAAAGAGAAGGCAGCAGACCCCCCAATCGACAGCGGCAGCGACTGAGACGCCTACAGAAATGCTGACAGAGGCTGCGACGCAGACTGAGGCAGATAAGGGTAGATATAGGCATAGAGAAGGCAGCAGACCCCCCCCCAATCGACAGCGGCAGCGACTGAGATGCCTACTGAGGCAGATAGCGGTTGATATACTCATAGAGAAGGCAGCAGACCACCCAATCGACGGCGGCAGTGACTGAGACGACTCCAGAGACGCTGACAGAAGCTGCGACGCCGACTGAGACGCCGACTGAGGCAGATAGGGGGATATATCGGCATAGAGAAGGCAGCAGACCCCCCAATCGATAGCGGCAGCGACTGAGACGCCTACAGAAATGCTGACAGAGGGTGCGACGCAGACTGAGGCAGATAGGGGTAGACATAGGCATAGAAAAGGCAGCAAACCCCACAATCGACAGCGGCAGCGACTGAGACGCTTACAGAGACGCTGACAGAGGCTGCGAATCCGACTGAGACGCCGACTGAGGCAGATAGGGGTGGATATAGGCATAGAGAAGGCAGCAGACCCCCCCCCCCCCAATCGACGGCGGCAGTGACTGAGATGCCTACTGAGACGCTGGCAGAGGCTGCCAATCCGACTGAGACACCGACTGAGGCAGATAGAGGTAGATATAGGGATACAGAAGGCAGCAGACTCCCCCAATCGACAGCGGCAACTGCTGAGACGGTTACAGAGACGCTGACAGAGGCTGCGACGCCGACTGAGATGCCGACTGAGGCAGATAGGGGAAGATATCGGCATAGAGAAGGCAGCAGACCTCCCCAATCGACAGCGGCAGCGACTGAGATGCCTACTGAGGCAGATAGGGGTTCATATACTCATAAAGAAGGCAGCAGACCACCCAATCGACAGCGGAAATAGCTGAGACGCCTACAGAGACGCTGACAGAGGCTGGGACGCCGAGTGAGACGCCGACTGAAGCAGATGGGGTAGATATAGGCATAGAGAAGGCAGCAGACAACACAATCGACAGCGGCAGTGACTGATATGCCTACAGAGACGCTGACAGAGGCTGCTACGCCGACTGAGATGCTTACTGAGGCAGATAGGCGTTGATGTAGGCATAGAGAAGGCAGCAGACTCCCCCAATCAACAGCGGAAGTAGCTGAGACGCCTACAGAGACGCTGACAGAGGCTGGGACGCCGACTGAGACGCCGACTGAAGCAGATGGGGTAGATATAGGCATAGAGAAGGCAGCAGACAACCCAATCGACAGCGGCAGCGACTGATATGCCTACAGAGACGCTGACATAGGCTGCGAAGCCGACTGAGACGCAGACTGAGACAGATAGGGGTAGATATAGGCATAGAGAAGACAGGAGACCCCCCAATCGAGACGCCTACAGAAATGCTGACAGAGGCTGCGACGCCGACTGAGGCAGATAAGGGTAGATATACGTATAGAGAAGGCAGCAGACAAGTCAATCGACGCTGACAGAGGCTGCGGCGCCGACTGAGACGTCGAATGAGGCAGATAGGGCTAGATATAGGCAAAGAGAAGGCAGCAGACACCCCAATCGACAGCGGCAGAGACTGAAACGCCTACAGAGATGCTGACAGAGGCTGCGACGCCGACCGAGGCAGATAGAGGTAGATATAGGCACAGAGACGGGAGCAGACCCCCCAATCGACAGCGGCAGAGACTGAGACGACTCCAGAGACGCTGACAGAAGCTGCGACGCCGACTGAGACGCCTACTGAGGCAGATGGGGGTAGATATAGGCATAGAGAAGGAAGCAGACCTCCCCAATCGAAAGCGGCAGCGACTTATTCACCTACAGAGACGCTGACAGAGGCTGCGACGCCGACTGAGATGCCTACTGAGGCAGATAGGCGTCGATTTAGGCATAGAGAAAGCAGCAGTCTCCCCCAATCGACAGCGGAAACGGCTGAGACGCCTACAGAGACGCTGACAGAGACTGGGACGCCGACTGAGACGCCGACTGAAGCAGACGGGGTAGATATAGGCATAGAGAAGGCAGCAGACCCCCTACTCAGACCCCCAATCGACAGCGGCAGTGACTGAGACGCCTACAGAGACGCTGAAAGAGGCTGCGCCGCCTACTGAGACGCCGAATGAGACGCCGACTGATGCAGATAGGAGTAGATATAGGCATAGAGAAGGCAGCAGACACACCAATTGACAGCGGCAGCGACTGAGACGCCAACAGAGACGCTGACAGGAGCTGTGACGCTTACTGCGACGCCGACTGAGGCAGATAAGTTTAGATAGGCATAGAGAAGGCAGCAGACCCCCCCAATCGACAGCGGGAGCGACTGAGACGCCTACAGAGACGCTGGCAGAGGTTGTGACGCCGACTGAGACGCCGACTGAGGCAGATAGGGGTTGATATAGGCATACAGAAGGCAGCAGACCCCCCAATCGACGATAATGACAGAGGCTGCGAAGGCGACTGAGGCAGATAGGTTTATATATAGGCATAAAGAAGGCAGCAGACCACCCCAATCGACAGCGGCAGCGACTGATATGCCTACAGAGACGCTGACATAGGCTGCGAAGCCGACTGAGACGCAGACTGAGACAGATAGGGGTAGATATAGGCATAGAGAAGACAGGAGACCCCCCAATCGAGACGCCTACAGAGAAGCTGACAGAGGCTGCGACGCCGACTGATGCAGATAGGGGTAGATATTGGCATAAAGAATGCAGCAGACACCCCAATCGACAGCGGCAGCGACTGAGACGCCTACAGAGAAGGTGACAGGGGCAGTGACACCTACTGAGACGCCGACTGAGGCAGATAGGGGTAGTTATAGGCATAGAGAAGGCAGCAGACACCCCAATCGACAGCGGCAAGCGACTGAGACGCCTACAAAGACGTTGACAGAGGTTGTGACGCCGACTGTGACGCCGACTAAGACGCCGACCGAGGCAGAAGGCAGCAGACCCCCAATCGACAGCGGAAGTGACTGAGACGCCTACAGAGACGCTGGCAGAGGCTGCGATGCCGACTGAGACGCCGAATGAGGCAGATAGGGGTAGATATAGGCATAGAGATGGCAGCAGACACCACAATCGACAGCGGCAACGACTGAGATGCCTCCAGAAATGCTGACAGGGACTGCGACGCCCACTGAGGCAGATAGGAGTAGATATAGGAATAGAGAAGGCAGCAGACACCCCAATCGGCAGCGGCAGCGACTGAGACGCCTACAGAGACATTCACAGAGGCTGTGACGCCGACTGAGACGCACACTGAGACAGATAGGGGTAGATATAGGCATTGAGAAGACAGGAGACCCCCCAATCGAGACGCTTACAGAAATGCTGACAGAGGCTGCGACACAGACTGAGGCAGATAGGGGTAGATATAGGCATACAGAAGGCAGTAGACCCCCCAATCGACAGCGGCAAGCGACTGAGACGCCTACAAAGACGTTGACAGAGGTTGTGACGCCGACTGTGACGCCGACTGAGACGCCGACCGAGGCAGAAGGCAGCAGACCCCCAATCGACAGCGGCAGCGACTGAGACGCCTACAGAGACGGTGACAGGGGCAGTGACGCCTACTGAGACAGATAGGGGTAGATATAGGCATAGAGAAGGCAGCAGCGACTGAGCCGCCTACAGAGACGCTGGCAGAGGCTGCGACGCCGACTGAGGCAGATAGGGGCAGATATAGGCATACAGAAGGCAGTAGACCCCCAATCGACAGCGGCAGCGACTGAGACGCCTACAGAGACGTGGACAGAGGCTGTGACGCCGAATGAGACGCCGACTGAGGTAGCTATGGGTAGATATAGGCAGAGAGTAGGCAGCAGACCCCCCAATCAACAGCGGCAACGACTGAGATGCCTTCAGAAAAGCTGACAAAGGCTGCGACGCCCACTGAGGCAGATAGGAGTAGATATAGGCATAGAGAAGGCAGCAGACACCCCAATCGACGCTGACAGAGGCTGCGACGCCGACTGAGACGTCGAATGAGGCAGATAGGAGTATATATATTCAAAGAGAAGGCATCAGACACCCCAATCGACAGCGGCAGCGACTGATATGCCTACAGAGACGCTGACATAGGCTGCGAAGCCGACTGAGACGCACACTGAGACAGATAGGGGTAGATATAGGCATTGAGAAGACAGGAGACCCCCCAATCGAGACGCCTACAGAAATGCTGACAGAGGCTGCGACACAGACTGAGGCAGATAGGGGTAGATATAGGCATAGAGAAGGCAGCAGCGACTGAGATGCCTACAGAGACTCTGGCAGAGGCTGCGAAGCCGACTGAGACGCCGAATGAGGCAGATAGGGATAGATATAGGCACAGAGAAGGCAGCAGACTCCTCAATGGACAGCGGCAGCGACTGAGACGCCTACAGAGACTTTGACAGAGGCTGCGAAGCCGACTGAGACGCACACTGAGACAGATAGGGGTAGATATATTCATAGAGAAGACAGGAGACCCCCAATCGAGACGCCTACAGAGACGCTGGCAGAGGCTGCGACGCCGACTCAGACGTCGAATGAGGCAGATAGGGATAGATATAGGCATAGAGAAGGCAGCAGCGACTGAGACGCCTACAGAGACTCTGGCAGAGGCTGCGATGCCGACTGAGACGCCGAATGAGGCAGATAGGGATAGATATAGGCATAGAGAAGGCAGCAGACTCCCCAATGGACAGCGGCAGCGACTGAGACGCCTACAGAGACTTTGACAGAGGCTGTGACGCCGACTGAGACGCCGACTGAAGCAGATAGGTGTAGATATTAGCATAAAGAAGACAGCAGACCCCTCAATCGACAGCGGCAGCGACTGAGACGCCTACAGAGACGGTGACAGGGGCAGTGACGCCTACTGAGAAGCCGACTGAGGCAGATAGGGGCAGATATAGGCGTACAGAAGGCAGTAGACCCCCCAATCGACAGCGGCAGCGACTGAGACGCCTACAGAGACGTGGACACCGGCTGTGACGCCGACTGAGGTAGCTATGGGTAGATATAGGCAGAGAGTAGGCAGCAGACCCCCCAATCAACAGCGGCAACGACTGAGATGCTTACAGAAATGCTGACAGAGGCTGCGACGCCCACTGAGGCAGATAGGAGTAGATATAGGCATAGAGAAGGCAGCAGACACCCCAATCGACAGCGGCAGCGACTGAGACGCCTACAGAGACGTTGACAGAGGCTGTGTCGCCGACTGAGACGCCGAATGAGGCAGATAAGGGTAGATATAGGCATACAGAAGGCATCAGACCCCCTAATCGACAGCAACAGCAACTGAGACGCCTACAGAGACGCTGACAGAGGCTGCGACGCCGACTGAGACGCCGAATGAGGCAGATAGGGATAGATATAGGCATAGAGAAGGAAGCAGACCCACCAATTGACAGCGGCAGCGACTGAGACGCCTACAGGGACGCTGACAGGGGCTGTGACGTCTACTGAGATGCCGACTGAGGCAGCTAAGGGTAGATATAGGCATAGAGAAGACAGCAGACCCCCCAATTGACAGCGGGAGCGACTGAGACGCCTACAGAGGCGCTGGCAGAGGCTGCAACGCCGACTGAGACGTCGAATGAGGCAGATAGGGGTAGATATAGGCATAGAGAAGGCAGCAGACACCCCAATCGACAGCGGCAGCGACTGAGACGCCTACAGAGACGCTGGCTGAGGCTGCGACGCCGACTGAGACGTCGAATGAGGCAGATAGGGATAGATATAGGCATAGAGAAGGCAGCAGCGACTGAGACGCCTACAGAGACGCTGGTAGAGGCTGCGACGCCGACTGAGACGCCGACTGAGGCAGATAGGGGTAGATATAGCCATACAGAAGGCAGCAGACCCCCCCTTCGACAGCGCCAGCGACTGAGACGCCTACAGAGACGTTGACAGAGGTTGTGACGCCGAATGAGACGCCGAATGAGACGCCGACTGAGGTAGATATTGGTAGATATAGGCAGAGAGTAGGCAGCAGACCCCCCAATCAACAGCGGCAGCGACTGAGATGCCTACATAAATGCTGACAGAGGCTGCGACGCCCACTGAGGCAGATAGGAGTAGATATAGGCATAGAGAAGGCAGCAGACCCACCAATTGACAGCGACAGCGACTGAGAAAGAGACGCTGACAGGGGCTGTGACGCCTACTGAGACGCCGACTGAGGCAGATAGGGGTAGATATATGCATAGAGAAGGCAGCAGACCCCCAATCAACAGCGGGAACGACTGAGACGCCTACAGAGACGCTGGAAGAGGCTGCGACGCCGACTGAGACGCCGAATGAGGCAGATAGGGATAGATATAGGCATAGAGAAGGCAGCAGACAGCCCAATCGACAGCTGCAGCGACTGAGACGGCTACAGAGACGTTGACAGATGCTGTGACGCCGACTGAGATGCCGAATGAGGCAGATAGGGGTACATATAGGCATACAGAAGGAAGCAGAACCCCCAATCGACAGCGGCAGCGACTGAGACGCCTACAGAGATGCTGGCAGAGGGTGCGACGCCGACTGAGAGGCCGAATGAGGCAGATAGGGATAGATATACGCATAGAGAAAGCTGCAGACTCCCCAATAGATAGCCGCAGCGACTGAGACGCCTACAGAGACGTTGACAGAGGCTGCGACGCCGACTGAGGCAGATAGGGGTAGATATAGGTATAGAGAAGGCAGCAGACAACCCAATCGACGCTGACAGAGGCTGCGACGCCGACTGAGACGTCTAATGAGGCAGATAGGAGTAGATATAGGCAAAGAGAAGGCAGCAGACACCCCAATCGACAGCGGCAGCGACTGAGACGCCTACAGAGATGCTGACAGAGGCTGCGACGCCGACTGAGACGTCGAATGAGGCAGATGGGGATAGATATAGGCATAGAGAAGGCAGTAGCGACTGAGACGCCTACAGAGACGCTGGCAGAGGCTGCGACGCCGACTGAGACGCCGACTGAGGCAGATAGGGGTAGATATAGCCATACAGAAAGCAGCAGACCCCCCTTCGACAGCGCCAGCGACTGAGACGCTTACAGAGACGTTGACAGAGGTTGTGACGCCGAATGAGACGCCGACTGAGGTAGATATTGGTAGATATAGGCAGAGAGTAGGCAGCAGACCCCCCAATCAACAGCGGCAGCGACTGAGATGCCTACAGAAATGCTGACAGAGGCTGCGACGCCCACTGAGGCAGATAGGAGTAGATATAGGCATAGAGAAGGCAGCAGACACACCAATTGACAGCGACAGCGGCTGAGAAAGAGACGCTGACAGGGGCTGTGACGCCTACTCAGACGCCGACTGAGGCAGATAGGGGTAGATATAGGCATAGAGAAGGCAGCAGACCCCCCCAATCAATAGCGGGAGCAACTGAGACGCCTACAGAGACGCTGGAAGAGGCTGTGACGCCGACTGAGACGCCGAATGAGGCAGATAGGGATAGATATAGGCATAGAGAAGGCAGCAGACACCCCAATCGATAGCTGCAGCGACTGAGACGGCTACAGAGACGTTGACAGAGGCTGTGACGCCGACTGAGATGCCGAATGAGGCAGATAGGGGTACATATAGGCATACAGAAGGCAGCACACTCCCCCAATCGACGGCGACATCTGCTGAGACGGTTACAGAGACGCTGACAGAGGCTGCGACGCCGACTGAGATGCCGACTGAGGCAGATAGGGGAAGATATCGGCATAGAGAAGGCAGCAGACCCCCCAATCGACAGCGGCAGCGACTGAGATGCCTACTGAGGCAGATAGGGGTTGATATACTCATAGAGAAGGCAGCAGACCCCCAATCGACGGCGGCAGTGACTGAGACGCCTACAGAGACGCTTACAGAGGCTGCGACGCCGACTGAGGCAAATAGGGGTAGATATAGGCATAGCGAAGACAGGAGACCCCCTACTGAGAATCCCCAATCGACAGCGGCAGCGACTGAGACGCCTACTGAGACGCTGACAGTGGCTGCGACGCCGAATGAGACGCCGACTGAGGCAGATATGGGTAGATATAGGCAGAGAGTAGGCAGCAGACCCCCCCAATCAACAGCGGCAGCGACTGAGATGCCTACAGAAATGCTGACAGAAGCTGCGACGCCGAGTGATGCAGATAGGAGTAGATATAGGCATATAGAAGGCAGCAGACCCACCAATTGATAGCGACAGCGACTAAGACAGAGACGCTGACAGTGGCTGTGACGCCTAGTGAGACGCCTTCTGAGGCAGATAGGGGTAGATATAGGCATAGAGAAGACAGCAGACCCCCCAATCGACAGCTGCAGCCACTGAGACGCCTACAGAGACGTTGACAGAGGCTGTGACGCCGACTGAGACGTGGAATGAGGCAGATAGGGATAGATATGGGCATAGAGAAGGCTGCAGCGACTGAGACGTTTACATACAGAAGGCAGCAGACCCCCCAATCCACAGCGGCAGCGACTGAGACGCCTACAGAGACGCTGGCAGAGGCTGCGACGCCGACTGAGACGCCGAATGAGGCAGATAGGGATAGATATTGGCATAGAGAAAGCAGCAGACACCCCAATCGACAGCGGCAGCGACTGTGACGTCTACAGAGACGCTGACAGAGGCTGCGAATCGGACTGAGACGCCGACTGAGGCAGATAGGGGTAGATATAGGCATACAGAAGGCAGCAGACTCTCCCAATCGACGGCGGCATCTGCTGAGACGGTTACAGAGACGCTGACAGAGGCTGCGACGCCGACTGAGATGCCGACTGAGGCAGATAGGGGAAGATATTGGCATAGAGAAGGCAGCAGACCCCCAATCGACAGCGGCAGCGACTGAGACGCGTACAGAGACGCTGGCAGAGGCAGCGACGCCGACTGAGACGTCGAATGAGGAAGATAGGGATAGATATAGGCGTACAGAAGGCAGCAGACCCCCCAATCGACAGCGACTGAGATGCCTACAGGTAGGTAGATAGGGATAGATATAGGCATAGAGAAGGCAGCAGACACCCCAGTCGACAGCGGCATCGACTGAGACGCCTACAGAGACGCTGGCAGAGGCTGTGACGCCGACTGAGATGCTGAATGAGGCAGATAGGGGTAGATATAGGCATACAGAAGGCAGCAGACCCCCCCAATCGACAGCGGCAGCGACTGAGACGCCTACAGAGACGTTGACAGAGGCTGTGACGCCGACTGAGATGCTGAATGAGGCAGATAGGGGTAGACATAGGCATAGAGAAGGCAGCAGCGACTGAGACGCCAACAGAGACGCTGGCAGAGGCTGCGACGCCGACTGAGGCAGATATTGGTAGATATAGGCGTACAGAAGGTAGCAGACCCCCCCAATCGACAGCGGCAGCGACTGAGACGCTTACAGAGACGTTGACAGAGGTTGTGACGCCGAATGAGACGCCGACTGAGGTAGATATTGGTAGATATAGGCAGAGAGTAGGCAGCAGACCCCCCAATCAACAGCGGCAGCGACTGAGATGCCTACAGAAATGCTGACAGAGGCTGCGACGCCCACTGAGGCAGATAGGAGTAGATATAGGCATAGAGAAGGCAGCAGACACACCAATTGACAGCGACAGCGGCTGAGAAAGAGACGCTGACAGGGGCTGTGACGCCTACTCAGACGCCGACTGAGGCAGATAGGGGTAGATATAGGCATAGAGAAGGCAGCAGACCCCCCCAATCAATAGCGGGAGCAACTGAGACGCCTACAGAGACGCTGGAAGAGGCTGTGACGCCGACTGAGACGCCGAATGAGTCAGATAGGGATAGATATAGGCATAGAGAAGGCAGCAGACACCCCAATCGACAGCTGCAGCGACTGAGACGGCTACAGAGACGTTGACAGAGGCTGTGACGCCGACTGAGATGCCGAATGAGGCAGATAGGGGTACATATAGGCATACAGAAGGCAGCAGACTCCCCCAATCGACGGCGACATCTGCTGAGACGGTTACAGAGACGCTGACAGAGGCTGCGACGCCGACTGAGATGCCGACTGAGGCAGATAGGGGAAGATATCGGCATAGAGAAGGCAGCAGACCCCCCAATCGACAGCGGCAGCGACTGAGATGCCTACTGAGGCAGATAGGGGTTGATATACTCATAGAGAAGGCAGCAGACCCCCAATCGACGGCGGCAGTGACTGAGACGCCTACAGAGACGCTTACAGAGGCTGCGACGCCGACTGAGGCAAATAGGGGTAGATATAGGCATAGCGAAGACAGGAGACCCCCTACTGAGAATCCCCAATCGACAGCGGCAGCGACTGAGACGCCTACTGAGACGCTGACAGTGGCTGCGACGCCGACTGAGACGCCGAATGAGACGCCGACTGAGGCAGATATGGGTAGATATAGGCAGAGAGTAGGCAGCAGACCCCCCCAATCAACAGCGCCAGCGACTGAGATGCCTACAGAAATGCTGACAGAAGCTGCGACGCCGAGTGATGCAGATAGGAGTAGATATAGGCATATAGAAGGCAGCAGACCCACCAATTGATAGCGACAGCGACTAAGACAGAGACGCTGACAGTGGCTGTGACGCCTAGTGAGACGCCTTCTGAGGCAGATAGGGGTAGATATAGGCATAGAGAAGACAGCAGACCCCCCAATCGACAGCTGCAGCCACTGAGACGCCTACAGAGACGTTGACAGAGGCTGTGACGCCGACTGAGACGTGGAATGAGGCAGATAGGGATAGATATGGGCATAGAGAAGGCTGCAGCGACTGAGACGTTTACATACAGAAGGCAGCAGACCCCCCAATCCACAGCGGCAGCGACTGAGACGCCTACAGAGACGCTGGCAGAGGCTGCGACGCCGACTGAGACGCCGAATGAGGCAGATAGGGATAGATATTGGCATAGAGAAAGCAGCAGACACCCCAATCGACAGCGGCAGCGACTGTGACGTCTACAGAGACGCTGACAGAGGCTGCGAATCGGACTGAGACGCCGACTGAGGCAGATAGGGGTAGATATAGGCATACAGAAGGCAGCAGACTCTCCCAATCGACGGCGGCATCTGCTGAGACGGTTACAGAGACGCTGACAGAGGCTGCGACGCCGACTGAGATGCCGACTGAGATGCCGACTGAGGCAGATAGGGGAAGATATCGGCATAGAGAAGGCAGCAGACCCCCAATCGACAGCGGCAGCGACTGAGACGCGTACAGAGACGCTGGCAGAGGCAGCGACGCCGACTGAGACGTCGAATGAGGAAGATAGGGATAGATATAGGCGTACAGAAGGCAGCAGACCCCCCAATCGACAGCGACTGAGATGCCTACAGGTAGGTAGATAGGGATAGATATAGGCATAGAGAAGGCAGCAGACACCCCAGTCGACAGCGGCAGCGACTGAGACGCCTACAGAGACGCTGGCAGAGGCTGTGATGCCGACTGAGATGCTGAATGAGGCAGATAGGGGTAGATATAGGCATACAGAAGGCAGCAGACCCCCCCAATCGACAGCGGCAGCGACTGAGACGCCTACAGAGACGTTGACAGAGGCTGTGACGCCGACTGAGATGCTGAATGAGGCAGATAGGGGTAGACATAGGCATAGAGAAGGCAGGAGCGACTGAGACGCCAACAGAGACGCTGGCAGAGGCTGCGACGCCGACTGAGGCAGATATTGGTAGATATAGGCGTACAGAAGGTAGCAGACCCCCCAATCGACAGCGGCAGCGACTGAGACGCCTACAGAGACGCTGGCAGAGGCTGCGACGCCCACTGAGACGCCGAATGAGGTAGATAGGGATAGATATAGGCATAGAGAAGGCAGCAGACACCCCAATCGACAGCGGCAGCGACTGAGACGCCTACAGAGACGTTGACAGAGGCTGTGACGCCGACTGAGATGCTGAATGAGGCAGATAGGGGTAGATATAGGCATACAGAAGGCAGCAGACCCCCCCAAACGACAGCGGCAGCGACTGAGACGCCCACAGAGATGCTGACAGAGGTTGCGACGCCGACTGAAGCAGATAGGTTTAGATATAGGCATAAAGAAGGCAGCAGGCCCCCAATCGATAGCGGCAGCGACTGAGACGCCTACATAGAAGCTGACAGAAGCTGCGACGCCGACTGAGGCAGATAGGGGTAGATATAGTCATAGAGAAGGCAGCAGACCCCCCAATCGACAGCGGCAGCGACTGAGACGCCTACAGAGACGTTGACAGAGGCTGTGACGCCGACTGAGATGCTGAATGAGGCAGATAGGGGTAGATATAGGCATACAGAAGGCAGCAGACCCCCCAAACCACAGCGGCAGCGACTGAGACGCCTACAGAGATGCTGAAAGAGGTTGCAACGCCGACTGAAGCAGATAGGTTTAGATATAGGCATAAAGAAGGCAGCAGGCCCCCAATCGATAGCGGGAGCGACTGAGACGCCTACATAGAAGCTGACAGAAACTGCGACGCCGACTGAGGCAGATAGGGGTAGATATAGTCACAGAGAAGGCAGCAGACCCCCCAATCGACAGCGGCAGCGACTGAGACGCCTACAGAAATGCTGACAGAGGCTGCGACGCAGACTGAGGCAGATAGGGGTAGATATAGGCATAGAGAAGGCAGCAGACCCCCCAATCGACAGCGGCAGCGACTGAGACGCCTACAGAGACACTGACAGAGGCTGCGAATCCGACTGATACGCCGACTGAGGGAGATAGGGGTAGATATAGGCATAGAGAAGGCAGCAGACCACCTACTGAGACCCCCCAATCGACAGCGGCAGCGACTGAGACTCCTACAAAGACGCTGACAGAGGCTGCGACGGCGACTGAGACGCCGAATGAGACGGCGAATGAGGCAGATAGGGGTAGATATAGGCATAGAGAAGGCAGCAGACACCCCAATCGACAGCGGGAGCGTCTGAGACGCCTACAGAGACGCTGGCGGAGGCTGCGACGCCGACTGAGACGCCGAATGAGGTAGATAGGGATAGATATAGGCATAGAGAAGGCAGCAGCGACTGAGACGCCAACAGAGACGCTGGCAGAGGCTGCGACGCCGACTGAGGCAGATAGGGGTAGATATAGGCGTACAGAAGGCAGCAGACCCCCCAATCGACAGCGGCAGCGACTGATATGCCAACAGAGACGCTGGCAGAGGCTGCGACGCCGACTGAGACGCCGAATGAGGTAGATAGGGATAGATATAGGCATAGAGAAGGCAGCAGACACCCCAATCGACAGCGGCAGCGACTGAGACGCCTACAGAGATGTTGACAGAGGCTGTGACGCCGACTGAGATGCTGAATGAGGCAGATAGGGGTAGATATAGGCATACAGAACGCAGCAGACCCCCCAATCGACAGCGGCAGCGACTGAGACGCCTACGTAGAAGCTGACAGAAGCTGCGACGCCAACTGAGGCAGATAGGAGTAGATATAGGCATAGAGAAGGCAGCAGACACCCCAATCGACAGCGGCAGCCACTGAGACGCCTACAGAGACGCTGACAGAGGCTGCGAATCCGACTGATACGCCGACTGAGGGAGATAGGGGTAGATATAGGCATAGAGAAGGCAGCAGACCACCTACTGAGACCCCCCAATCGACAGCGGCAGCGACTGAGACTCCTACAAAGACGCTGACAGAGGCTGCGACGGCGACTGAGACGCCGAATGAGACGGCGAATGAGGCAGATAGGGATAGATATAGGCATAGAGAAGGCAGCAGACACCCCAATCGACAGCGGCAGACACTGAGACGCCTATAGAGACGTTGACAGAGGCTGTGACGCCGACTGAGACGCCGAATGAGGCAGATAGGGATAGATATAGGCATAGAGATGGCAGCAGACCCACCAATTGACAGCGGCAGCGACTGAGACGCCTACAGGGACGCTGACAGGGGCTGTGACGCCTACTGAGACGCCGACTGAGGCAGCTAAGGGTAGATATAGGCAGAGAGTAGGCAGCAGACCCCCCAATCAACAGCGGCAACGACTGAGATGCTTACAGAAATGCTGACAGAGGCTGCGACGCCCACTGAGGCAGATAGGAGTAGATATAGGCATAGAGAAGGCAGCAGACACCCCAATCGACAGCGGCAGCGACTGAGACGCCTACAGAGACGTTGACAGAGGCTGTGACGCCGACTGAGACGCCGAATGAGGCAGATAAGGGTAGATATAGGCATACAGAAGGCATCAGACCCCCTAATCGACAGCAACAGCGACTGAGACGCCTACAGAGACGCTGACAGAGGCTGCGACGCCGACTGAGACGCCGAACGAGGCAGATAGGGATAGATATAGGCATAGAGAAGGCAGCAGACCCACCAATTGACAGCGGCAGCGACTGACACGCCTACAGGGACGCTGACAGGGGCTGTGACGCCTACTGAGACGCCGACTGAGGCAGCTAAGGGTAGATATAGGCATAGAGAAGGCAGCAGACCCCCCAATTGACAGCGCGAGCGACTGAGACACCTACATTGGCGCTGGCAGAGGCTGCAACGCCGACTGAGACGTCGAATGAGGCAGATAGGGGTAGATATAGGCATAGAGAAGGCAGCAGACACCCCAATCGACAGCGGCAGCGACTGAGACGCCTACAGAGACGCTGGCTGAGGCTGCGACGCCGACTGAGACGTCGAATGAGGCAGATAGGGATAGATATAGGCATAGAGAAGGCAGCAGCGACTGAGACGCCTACAGAGACGCTGGCAGAGGCTGCGACGCCGACTGAGACGCCGACTGAGGTAGATAGGGGTAGATATAGCCATACAGAAGGCAGCAGACCCCCCTTCGACAGCGCCAGCGACTGAGACGCCTACAGAGACGTTGACAGAGGTTGTGACGCCGAATGAGACGCCGACTGAGGTAGATATTGGTAGATATAGGCAGAGAGTAGGCAGCAGACCCCCCAATCAACAGCGGCAGCGACTGAGATGCCTACAGAAATGCTGACAGAGGCTGCGACGCCCACTGAGGCAGATAGGAGTAGATATAGGCATAGAGAAGGCAGCAGACCCACCAATTGACAGCGACAGCGGCTGAGAAAGAGACGCTGACAGGGGCTGTGACGCCTACTGACACGCCGACTGAGGCAGATAGGGGTTGATATACTCATAGAGAAGGCAACATACCCCCAATCGACGGCGGCAGTGACTGAGACGCCTACAGAGACGCTTACAGAGGCTGCGACGCCGACTGAGACGCCGATTGACACGCCGACTGAGACGCCGCCTGAGGCAAATAGGGGTAGATATAGGCATAGAGAAGACAGGAGACCCCCTACTGAGAATCCCCAATCGACAGCGGCAGCGACTGAGACGCCTACTGAGACGCTGACAGTGGCTGCGACGCCGACTGAGACGCCGAATGAGACGCCGACTGAGGCAGATATGTGTAGATATAGGCAGAGAGTAGGCAGCAGACCCCCCCAATCAACAGCGGCAGCGACTGAGATGCCTACAGAAATGCTGACAGAAGCTGCGACGCCGAGTGATGCAGATAGGAGTAGATATAGGCATATAGAAGGCAGCAGACCCACCAATTGACAGCGACAGCGACTAAGACAGAGACGCTGACAGTGGCTGTGACGCCTAGTGTGACGCCGACTGAGGCAAATAGGGGTAGATATAGGCATAGAGAAGACAGCAGACCCCCCAATCGACAGCTGCAGCGACTGAGACGCCTACAGAGACGTTGACAGAGGCTGTGACGCCGACTGAGACGTGGAATGAGGCAGAGAGGGATATATATAGGCATAGAGAAGGCTGCAGCGACTGAGACGTTTACATACAGAAGGCAGCAGACCCCCCAATCGACAGCGGCAGCGACTGAGACGCCTACAGAGACGCTGGCAGAGGCTGCGACGCCGACTGAGACGCCGAATGAGGCAGATAGGGATAGATATTGGCATAGAGAAAGCAGCAGACACTCCAATCGACAGCGGCAGCGACTGTGACGCCTACAGTGACGCTGACAGAGGCTGCGAATCGGACTGAGATGCCGACTGAGGCAGATAGGGGTAGATATAGGCATACAGAAGGCAGCAGACTCCCCCAATCGACGGCGGCATCTGCTGAGACGGTTACAGAGACGCTGACAGAGGCTGCGACGCCGACTGAGATGCCGACTGAGGCAGATAGGGGAAGATATCGGCATAGAGAAGGCAGCAGACCCCCAATCGACAGCGGCAGCGACTGAGACGCATACAGAGACGCTGGCAGAAGCAGCGACGCCGACTGAGACGTCGAATGAGGCAGATAGGGATAGATATAGGCGTACAGAAGGCAGCAGACCCCCCAATCGACAGCGGCAGCGACTGAGACGCCTACAGAGACGTTGACAGAGGTTGTGACGCCGAATGAGACGCCGACTGAGGTAGATATGGGTAGATATAGGCAGAGAGTAGGCAGCAGACCCCCCAATCAACAGCGGCAGCGACTGAGACGCCTACAGAGACGCTGGCAGAGGCTGCGACGCCGACTGAGACGTCGAATGAGGCAGATAGGGATAGAAATAGGCGTACAGAAGGCAGCAGACCCCCCAATCGACAGCGGGAGCGACTGAGACGCCTACAGAGACGCTGGAAAAGGCTGCGACGCCGACTGAGATGCCGAATGAGGTAGATAGGGATAGATATAGGCATAGAGAAGGCAGCAGACACCCCAATCGACAGCGGCAGCGACTGAGACGCCTACAGAGACGCTGGCAGAGGCTGCGACGCCGACTGAGATGCCGAATGAGGTAGATAGGGATAGATATAGGCATAGAGAAGGCAGCAGACACCCCAATCGACAGCGGCAGCGACTGAGACGCCAACAGAGACGCTGGCAGAGGCTGCGACGCCGACTGAGGCAGATATTGGTAGATACAGAAGGCAGCAGACCCCCCAATCGATAGCGGCAGTGACTGAGACGCCTACAGAAATGCTGGCAGAGGCTGCGACGCCGACTGAGATGCCGAATGAGGTAGATAGGGATAGATATAGGCATAGAGAAGGCAGCAGACACCCCAATCGACAGCGGAAACGGCTGAGACGCCTACAGAGACGCTGACAGATGCTGGGACGCCGACTGAGACGCCGACTGAAGCAGTTGGGGTAGATATAGGCATAGAGAAGGCAGCAGACCCCCAATCGAGAGCGGCAGCGACTAATATGCCTCAGAGACGCTGACATAGGCTGCGAAGCCGACTGAGACGCAGACTGAGACAGATAGGGGTAGATATAGGCATAGAGAAGACAGGAGACCCCCCAATCGAGACGCCTACAGAAGGCTGACAGAGGCTGCGACGCAGACTGAGGCAGATAGGGGTAGATATAGGCATAGAGAAGGCAGCAGACCAACTACTGAGACCCCCCAATCGACAGCGGCAGCGACTGAGACTGCTAGAGAGACGCTGACAGAGGCTGCGACGGCGACTGAGACGCCGAATGAGACGGCGAATGAGGCAGATAGGGGTAGATATAGGCATAGAGAAGGCAGCAGACAACCCAATCGACAGCGGGAGCGACTGAGACGCCTACAGAGACGCTGGCAGAGGCTGCGAAGTCGACTGAGACGTCGAATGAGGCAGATAGGGATAGATATAGGCATAGAGAAGGCAGCAGACCCCCAATCGACAGCGGCAGCGACTGAGACGCCTACAGAGACGTTGACAGAGGTTGTGACGATGAATGAGACGCCTACTGAGGTAGATATGGGTATGGGATAGTATGGGATAGGCAGAGAGTAGGCAGCAGACCCCCCAATCAACAGCGGCAGCGACTGAGATGCCTACAGAAATGCTGACAGAGGCTGCGACGCCCACTGAGGCAGATAGGGGTAGATATAGGCATAGAGAAGGCAGCAGACACCCCAATCGACAGCGGCAGCGACTGAGACGCCTACAGAGACGTTGACAGAGGTTCTGACGCCGATTGAGACGCCGACTGAGGCAGATAGGGGTAGATATAGGCATACATAAGGCAGCAGACCCCCCAATCCACAGCGGCAGCGACTGAGACGCCTACAGAGACGCTGGCAGAGGCTGCCACGCCGACTGAGACGCCGAATGAGGCAGATAGGGATAGATATTGGCATAGAGAAAGCAGCAGACACCCCAATCGACTGCGGCAGCGACTGTGACGTCTACAGAGACGCTGACAGAGGCTGCGAATCGGACTGAGACGCCGACTGAGGCAGATAGGTGTAGATATAGGCATACAGAAGGCCGCAGACTCCCCCAATCGACGGCGGCATCTGCTGAGACGGTTACAGAGACGCTGACAGAGGCTGCGACGCCGACTGAGATGCCGACTGAGGCAGATAGGTGTAGATATAGGCATACATAAGGCAGCAGACCCCCCAATCGACAGCGGCAGCGACTGAGACGCGTACAGAGACGCTGGCAGAGGCAGCGACGTCGACTGAGACGTCGAATGAGGAAGATAGGGATAGATATAGGCGTACAGAAGGCAGCAGACCCCCCAATCGACAGCGGCAGCGACTGAGATGCCTACAGGTAGGTAGAGAGGGATAGATATAGGCATAGAGAAGGCAGCAGACACCCCAATCGACAGCGGTAGCGACTGAGACGCCTACAGAGACGCTGGCAGAGGCTGCGACGCCGACTGAGACGCCGAATGAGGTAGATAGGGATAGATATAGGCATAGAGAAGGCAGCAGCAACTGAGACGCCAACAGAGACGCTGGCAGAGGCTGCGACGCCGACTGAGCACAGATATTGGTAGATACAGAAGGCAGCAGACCCCCCAATCGACAGCGGCAGTGACTGAGACGCCTACAGAGACGCTGGCAGAGGCTGCGACGCCGACTGAGACGCCGAATGAGGTAGATAGGGATAGATATAGGCATAGAGAAGGCAGCAGACACCCCAATCAACAGCGGCAGCGACTGAGACGCCTACAGAGACGTTGGCAGAGGCTGTGACGCCGACTGAGATGCTGAATGAGGCAGATAGGGGTAGATATAGGCATACAGAAGGCAGCAGACCCCCCCAATCGACAGCGGCAGCGACTGAGATGCCTACAGGTAGGTAGATAGGGATAGATATAGGCATAGAGAAGGCAGCAGACACCCCAATCGACAGCGGCAGCGACTGAGACGCCAACAATGACGCTGGCAGAGGCTGCGACGCCGACTGAGGCAGATATTGGTAGATACAGAAGGCAGCAGACCCCCCAATCGACAGCGGCAGCGACTGAGACGCCTACAGAGACGCTGGCAGAGGCTGCGACGCCGACTGAGACGCCGAATGAGGCAGATAGGGATAGATATTGGCATAGAGAAAGCAGCAGACACTCCAATCGACAGCGGCAGCGACTGTGACGCCTACAGTGACGCTGACAGAGGCTGCGAATCGGACTGAGACGCCGACTGAGGCAGATAGGGGTAGATATAGGCATACAGAAGGCAGCAGACTCCCCCAATCGACGGCGGCATCTGCTGAGACGGTTACAGAGACGCTGACAGAGGCTGCGACGCCGACTGAGATGCCGACTGAGGCAGATAGGGGAAGATATCGGCATAGAGAAGGCAGCAGACCCCCAATCGACAGCGGCAGCGACTGAGACGCATACAGAGACGCTGGCAGAGGCAGCGACGCCGACTGAGACGTCGAATGAGGCAGATAGGGATAGATATAGGCGTACAGAAGGCAGCAGACCCCCAATCGACAGCGGCAGCGACTGAGACGCCTACAGAGACGTTGACAGAGGTTGTGACGCCGAATGAGACGCCGACTGAGGTAGATATGGGTAGATATAGGCAGAGAGTAGGCAGCAGACCCCCCAATCAACAGCGGCAGCGATTGAGATGCCTACAGGTAGGTAGATAGGGATAGATATAGGCATAGAGAAGGCAGCAGACACACCAATCGACAGCGGCAGCGACTGAGACGCGTACAGAGACGCTGGCAGAGGCAGCGACGCCGACTGAGACGTCGAATGAGGCAGATAGGGATAGAAATAGGCGTACAGAAGGCAGCAGACCCCCCAATCGACAGCGGGAGCGACTGAGACGCCTACAGAGACGCTGGAAAAGGCTGCGACGCCGACTGAGATGCCGAATGAGGTAGATAGGGATAGATATAGGCATAGAGAAGGCAGCAGACACCCCAATCGACAGCGGCAGCGACTGAGACGCCTACAGAGACGCTGGCAGAGGCTGCGACGCCGACTGAGATGCCGAATGAGGTAGATAGGGATAGATATAGGCATAGAGAAGGCATGTTGGGGTCCGTATCTGGTTGTCGGCGAGAGACGTCCTCTGGAATGTCCTGTCGCGGGAACCTGCAAAACCTACACCACTTTATTAAATGAGCACTGCACTATTTTGGGTTTAAAACAACAAGAGAGCTTTATTCTTAAAATGCTAGTTCTTATATACTATTTACAAATAAACATTACAGTCTACGTCTTCACTTTTCTGGTGTTCCAGTTACGCAATTGTTATTTGGTGTCAGTTGCTCAAGCCCGCTGACCTACTGCAAGTAAAAGTGTCGTCGGTGCATTCTAAATGCCCCTCGTCAGCTTGACTGCGGAACTGTGACACCCTAAAAGTTTACATCATAATTAATGAATAATTACTGTTCATTTTCAATATTTGCACCCTAAAAATATGTGCGTTCTTAATGAATTTAATAGGAGCCGGTGCTGTGAGTCAACTACGCGTAAGTAGCTTGATTCTAACTCACAACATCCCTCCCCTCTTTCTAAAAGAAGTTAGTGCAACTAACTTCCATAAAATCTCTACAATATTTTTCTTGCACTGTAAACAATTATGTGCATTTATTTAACTCTATAGTACATATATATAATTTGTTTTATTTTTTTACATGAAATCGCCTTGTTTGGGTTCTATCACGGTTTTTTTTTCCTTTTTTATTCTTTTCTTTTCCATATATATATATTTTTTTTTCTCTAGCTTTTATTTTCTTTTGTAGTTTTCTTTCTTTTATTTTTATTTTTTTCTTTACTTTGTTTTTGTTTTTGTTTTTGTTTGTTTTTTTTTTTTTTTTTTCTTATTTTTATCCATCATTATTTTTTTTTTATATTCCCCTTTTTATAATTTGGTCTTTCATTGACTCTTCTCATTGGCGTATATACAAATATCTAAACAATAACACAATTCTATTCTATACATAAAACCTTATATTATACTGCGCCCTCTGCTACCTGCTGGTCCAGTTGACGACCGTCGTTGTCAGAGTGAAGTCCCTCGATGAACTCTGCATACCCCTCCCTTCTTTCTGGACCGGTACGTAAAAAGATGATGCAAGCTTGCGCGATTAGATGCGCTTCTGACGAAGTCAAAATAAATATTCGATATTCGCTTAGTGAGTGACAATGGATATTTTCTCATTGGAGAAATCGTTACGAAGTTTAGCCGATAAATCTTGGCTATGTTATGTTCGATCTTTTCGTGGTTAAAAACGATTTTTTGCGCCAGGAGATTATTCTGCGAAGCTAAGTGAACGATGTAGTTGTGGCTGTTATTGTTATTGTAGCCGTTTCTCGGTGGAATTACGGAGTTACCTCGGGTTTTGGCTAAAATTATCTCTTTTTCATTTTCGACAATAATACAATATACATACTGATATATGTAATAATGGTAAACACGTTGGATTCTTTATACGGACAACGTACATGTTAGTGCTTTTCATGCCATTTAGTCAGTTATGCAATAAAACTCAAGTATTATTAGACTTTTACTAGTCAGATAGAGACTCTTCCATTCGGCCGATACCATCTCCATTTTTTTATAAGCTTAAATCGTAGTCATCTCGCAGATGGGAAGTTGAAAGCTCTTCCACTTTTTCATATAAAAATGAATTCTCACTAATTTCGTTTTCATTTTTTTTTCAACCCAAAAATTATCTCTGGACATTATCGTTGCCAAACTCGTCTTTCTTCCTTTGCGGCTTACTGATCACTTTTCTTCTACGTCTTCTTACTTCTTCTCATTCAGTCAGATTTTTGTTCGCTGCACTTGCATTTCCTCTACTGGTCTCCTGGATGTTGGTTAACATCTTACTCAGTCTTCGACGCTGCAGGAAGTCCCTTCCAGGTTCATGCTGCACCATATTGAACCATCCAGATGTTTGTTCACCAACGCCTGAATATCTAAAAACAATACGCTTAGCTTATCGGACTTGCCGAGTTTTAATTATTCTTACTAGCTATTACATTCATTCAATTTTTAACGTAAACAGTAAATTGGATTCAAATCTATATATCGCTTATCTACTACGTCTTAACAAACAAACTATAAACAAGTAACAAAAACTATTTCCTTTACAAATACTATTAATTAACTATAATACATTTTCTTACAATTGTTGGCGGCATTAAAACTTGAAATCCTTCTCAAATATATACATTTTACAAAAATTTGCTTCATACATAACAATTATTTTCTAATTTAATTATATGCCGCCCAAAAAAAAATTTTTTATATCAATTCTTGGCAAAACTAGTGCCTTTTACATAAGCGAGATTATTTAAGATAAACCCGTTTATGTGAAAACATTGTCCATTGCATGACTATATCTTTCATCGCATACAATTGACTTTTTATTTAAATTTACTTCTAGCCTGATATGTATATATCCCTTAACGATTCTATTTTCCATCCTGTAATCAGCCCGTATATGAATACATACATACATTCAAGGCGCTTTAAATTACCTAGAATTAATTACTAACGTTATTTTCCCCAATTAACTACACATTTTTTCGAATTTCCATACGCTAATTTCCTAAACAATAAACAGTTAAAACCTATGTACGAGTATATCTACATATAGCCTGCTGCAGTATCTGCAAATATATACATACGCACATACCCATTCCTCCTAACTAGAATACTTACTTCTTTAAATATACATTCGTACAATCATTCTTTAACTTATACACATATATATATACTCGTATATATACTTACTTCACCAGCAGTTCCATTGCCTGGCGTTAATGCCCACGCATCGAATTTCAGTGCATACACTGCCGTATGTATGTATGTACATATTCGAAGTTTTGTTTTATATTACTTACCCACGACTGTCTTATTATTTCATTTTATTTTTTAATTACGTGCAATATTTATCATTATTTAAAAAAAAAATATTTTTCCCTACTATGCTTCGCTCGGCCACAGTGCATAATAAGCACTTTTATTACGTCAACTTTAATCGCTCGATTTTAAGTGGCACACTTCTACTGGCGTTGACTTTGAGAATCGGAACTGTGTGTGTTATTTGATACACACACGTACATGTTTACGTTGTTATTTTTGTGTTTACACTTGTAAGACACTGCTAACACATGTCTTTATTTGTGTGGTCTAATGTGGAATAATTTCAACAAATTATTATGTAGCTTTTTATTTTTGCCCTTAATTGTTTCGACCGTTGTAACTGGGCTTTTGATCTCTGCTACTACATAGGGACCTATCCACACAGGTGAGAATTTGTTTCTCCTAGCCTGATTCTTCATTAGTACTTGATCACCCACATGAAAAACTACTGGGTTTAGTACCTTGTTATAGGCTTCCCTGGCCACTCGTTTAGCACATTCCTGGTTTTCTCTAACCAATTCGTGCGCTCGCTGCAACTGATACTTTTGCACTTTATTCGGGTCATCAGCATTGTATACAGGCGCACATTTGCGCTTCAAATTCGCTGGCATGTTGAAATCAAACCCGTAGAGTGTTCTAAACGGAGTTTGCTTCGTTGATACATGCACAGTATTGTTGTGTACGTGCATTGCAGTGGTCAACCATTGATCCCAATTCGAGCCGTCTTCCTTGGCGAAACTGCGCAAGTACTCGGCCAGGGGTCGATGACTACGTTCCAGTGAGCCATTCGCCTGCGGATGATATGGTGTTATATGCAACTTCTTAATTCCCAGCATTTTACATGTTTCTGAGTATAATTTCGATACGAAATTTGAACCATTGTCGGTTATCAAAACCTTAGGTATGTTGTAACGTGCTATAATTTCATCAAAGAATGCTTTGGCTACCGTACCTGCTTCCGCATCAGGTATAGCCACGCACGCCATATACTTTGAGAAATCGTCTTGGAACGTCAAGATGTATTTATTGCCCGAAACAGTCTCAGGTAAAATACCTACAATATCCATATGAACCTTATCAAATGGTTGCTTTGGTGTGTCCGTTAACACCATGGGCATCTTTGTTAGCCTTGAACTTTTGTTGGCCTGGCACTTTGGGCAACTTCTTACATATTTTTTTATGTCCTTGAGCATACCTTTCCATCCGTATACTCGCCTAATTCTGTCATGGGTTTTCCAGAATCCCTGGTGTCCACCTAGAGGTAAATCATGGAAACCCTTTAACACAGCCTGGATATCCTTTATATCCTTCAGCCATTCCACACTACTGGCTCTTTGTTCATTAGCAACGTCACCCGCATTGCTAACATTTCCTGTTGCATCAATTTTATCCCCTTGAATTCTCTCGGTCTTCTCCTTATCTGACCGTGCTTTGGCCCTCGTTTGCACTACTGATACCTTCTGTGCCTGCGGTACTCTGCTGAGTGCATCCGCATTCAGATTCTTTTTCCCAGGTTTGTAAATGATTTCAAAATCATACTCAGACAATTTATGTCTGAACCTGGCTAGCCTAGACGTTTGGTCTTTCAAATTGGCTATGCCTCTCAACGGTTGGTGATCAGTATATATCCTAAATGGGCGTCCTAGCAAATATGCTCTAAAATTCTTCGTAGCCCATACTATGGCTAGAAACTCCTTTTCTATTGTGGAGTATCTCTTCTCCGTGTCGCTAAGCGCTCTGCTTGCGAATGCTATTGGTCGGTCATTCCCGACTTCCCCTTGTGACAATACTGCCCCTAACGCTTCATTGCTAGCATCAGTGGTCAACAAAAAAGTTTGCTCAAAGTCGGGGTATGCCAAAATTGGTGGCGAGCTAATTATCTCCTTTAGCCTCTCGAATGCTTGCTGACATCGCTCTGTCCATTCGAACTTTGCTTCTTTTCGTAGCAACTTATTAATGGGCAAAGCAATTCCGGCTAGTCCTTCCACGAACTTTCTATAATAGTTCACTAGTCCTAGGAATGCTTGCACTTCTTTTCTGTTTCTTGGAATCGCTAGATTTTTAACGCATTCCACCTTCTGCGGGTCAGGCAGTGCTCCTGCTTCTGAGCAACGATGGCCTAAATAAACCACCTCTCTCCGCAAAAATTGACACTTCTCCGTGTTCAATTTCAAATTGTGTTCTCGTAATTTCTGGAGTACCTTGCACAAGCGTTGCGAATGCTGCTGCAAGTTCTTCCCATAAATTACAATATCATCCAGATACACAAAACAATCTAACCCTTGCAAGCCTGTTAGCACATGGTTCATTAGCCGTTGGAAGGTAGCCGGTGCTCCTGTTAATCCAAACAGCATTCTATTAAACTCATAATGCCCTAAACCGGTGCTGAACGCGGTTTTCTGCTTATCTTGGGTATCCACCAGAACTTGGTGGTAGCCACTCGCTAAATCAAGCGTAGAAAAATATCTACTATGCCCCAATTGATCCAGAATCTCTTCTATCCTTGGAATCGGGAACACCTGCTTGATAGTGGCGTCGTTCAATTTCCTAAAATCGACGACCATTCTCCACTTCTTCTGACCGTGAGCACCTCCCTTCTTTGGCACCAAAATTATTGGTGAATTCCAAGGCGAGATACTCGGCGAAATAATGTTATCCTTTAACATTCCTTCCACTTGCCTATTAACCTCATCTTTGTGAGCCTGTGGCAACCTGTATTGCTTCTGGTTAATTGGTGCTTGATCCACCCTAGTAGGTATTTCATGCTCTACCTCTGGTGTATACGTTAACTGGTCCCCTTCCAGCAAAAATATGTCATGGAATGACATACAAATGGCTTCTATTGATGCCTTTTCTTCTAAATTTACGCTTGGGTCTAACCTCAGTGATTCTAGCACTCTCTCCATTCTTTTCCTTACATCTACCTGCTTAATCTGATTCACCGATCCATAATTCGGTTCCTTAAAATTATCATAACTAGTGAACTTGGGCCTAAAATCCTCATCCATCAGGTAGTCCTTTTCCGATGCGTTGAGTACGCAAGCGTACATCTTACCCTTGTCAACGTGCGTTATGGTTTCCCCCATATATACGCCCTCCGCTAGCTGCTGCTTGTGCAAAACAACAGTCCTAAGTTTCGTATTTACATGCATAGTAACTACTCTGGTTGACCTTCCGTTTACTACCTCCATACCACACTTCTTAACCCCAGTCACGGTTCCTTCCTGCCATGACATTAATGGAAAAGTAAGGATTCTATGCTTATTGTTATCATAGAATGAAAACTGCTTATCGAGCGCATCCAGTATGGTGCGTCCCCAAAGATTATCACGGCCAATTATTCCATCAGCCGGGATACCTTTCCTATCCACTTCCATTGCGTGCACTCTAAAACTCATACCCTTAACTCCACTGTGCCCTATTCTGAGCGACCCCAATGTCCTAATGCACCCTCCAAACGCTCCGTTAAGGGTTCTTAAGTCCATTTGATTAATGTCTAGCCCCTTCCGTAAAACACTAGATTTTACGAGGCTAGTGTCCGCCCCTGAATCTACTAATAGCACTAGTTTTCCACTCGCTGCTTCCTCGCAGGGCATCTCGATGAAGGCATCACCTATCCTGCTCATAGCGAAGCAATGTCCTTCTGTTCCCAACATGGACGCGTATCCACTTCCTAACTCTTCGTGATACTGGAGAGCCTCCTGCTCCTCCTTCTCCTGGACTGTAGTTCCTACATTACTAGTCCCACGTATTTCCGGCCTTATTATTACTCTCTTTCTTTTGGCTTTCCAGTCTACTGGCCTCGACTGGGCCGCTGGAAGTTTCCCTGGTTCCTTTGTTGGAACTGTCTATCCCTGCATTCCGCAGCACGATGCCCCATCCGTCCACATGAGAAGCATTTCAACCCCTGTTGGGTGTTGCCTAACCTTTGTCCACCTCTAAAATTCCAATTTGGTCGCTGCTGACCATTCCCCGTGTTGAAAGGATTTCTTCCTTCCGTTGAGTTGACTCGAGGACCACTACCCCTGCTGTCCCTTAAGGGTGGATCTGGGCGCCTCGTACCTGGCTGCCTTCTACTTTGATCCCATTTATTGTCTAATTGGCACTGTCTACTTGCCTCATGACCATATGTTTGGCACTCCATACAATAGGGCGTATTCTTGCGTGTAATGCATTCATCTCTTGTATGGCCTGGCCTATGGCAGAACGAACATGTGGGAGCCTTCTGTACAACCCCCCTGTGCGGATTTCTCTGATACGCGGCTCTGCTGTCGGAGATACCGGGATTATACGCTCCTCTGTATACGTTTGGGACGAAATTATTTCCGTCTCTATCCATGACAGCGGCAGTTAAATTGTCCTGTCTATTTTCCAACATATGTATTTCCCCCAATCCGGCCGTAC
Source organism: Clusia tigrina (assembly GCA_920105625.2). Lineage (NCBI taxonomy): Eukaryota > Metazoa > Arthropoda > Insecta > Diptera > Clusiidae > Clusia > Clusia tigrina. Next base: position 76,574,003 of record OV050031.1, on the reverse strand, counting down.
TCCGTTCCACAAGGACTTGCGCTCGAATTGCTTCTTCTACCAATTCCTCCAGATTTCCTGTTTTGCTATTCAGCATATGAATCTTTAGAGCGGAGTTGCGGAGCCCCACTACGAAAGTCGTTAACACCGACTTGTCAACTTTGTATAATAACGCGGTATCACCAACGCCATCGTACTTATTCTTGATTACTTCTTGGGCCATCATCCGAAGTGACTCCAAACGCCTGGCAAAGGCGCGTATGTCTTCCCCCGCCAGTTGTTTCCCGATTCTAATTTCTTGGGATATGTCTTCCAGAGTTCTCTCCTTTAGATAAGTTCTCTTCAGAAGGCCGTAAAGTTCATTCACACTGGCGAATTGTTTTGGCAGCACAAGGTTGTACGCATCTCCAAATAACCTTTGCTTAACACAGTCAAAGAAGTCCTGCAACTCATCAGGGCCTATGCTTCGCTTTGCAAGTTCACAACCTTGAATGAACCTGCTGAGTTCGGACCTTAAATCTTCTGAAGCAGCACCAGTAAACACAGGTACTAGCCTGGACACGGTCTTTGAAATCTCCTCTATACCCATTTTACGTATTTTTGTTTTACTTATGACCGGTAAAACTTGAGCGCTATCTTTGTGGGTCGTTCCTAGATTCACTTCTCCCGGATCTGAGAGGTAATTGACCAATGACGGACTCAAACTAATTAGTCTTCGATCGGTTGTTCGTACAGGCGAAATACTGTCCACAGTATTGGGCCTGTCCTGTACCGTTACTGCTTCTGGCTCTTTTGGCGTATATCCCTTATTTTTATTAGTTACCGGACGTTCTGGAGTAAATGGCTCGACACCGATTTCCGATGCGTCAAATAAAAATCCCGCTTCACTTTCTCCAGTCAATACTAATCTAGGCTTTACCACACGACCTATCCCTTCCGGAGTTAAATACTCCGGCCAGCGAACTTCAGGAGGCAATGTCAACACTGTCTGTGTAAATCCAGCCGATGCTGATTTTGATCTCTCCTTTCTATGTGGGTTGCTATTGGTCGCCCGTCCTCTTTTCAATCCTGCACACTCCTTTTCCAACAGCGTTGCTGCTTCCTCTGTTTCCGTCAATCTCTGAGAAAGTTCCTTTACCTTTTTCTCAAGATACTCTTTTTGTGCTCTCAAATCATCTGTTTTCTTATGAAAACTGAATAACTTTTCTTCTGTTCTTCTTTGGATTGCCGTAAAGGCTTGATCCGCTACTTCTAATGGTGACACAGCTCCTCCGGCATTCGCCTGCTTCCACAATTCCTGAGCTTCTTCCCTGCTTGTACTCGCTTCGAACTGGTCAACTATTTTCCCAGTAAACAGTTTCACCTCTGACTGTATTGATTTTAATCTGTTCCTTACTTCCTCGTCTGGCGAAACCAAACTCACTGTTTGTTGCCCTAGTCCTTCTAATTCAGAACTAAATGTATCTGCCCATTCGTTGACCAGACTATTTATGTAGTCTGCGTATTTTTCCGCAAAATATTTTCCCTTGCCGTACTCAACTGCGTGAGGCAACAACAGTCCGTGATTATTGTTGAACTCTCTCCCCAGATCTTGCAACTGTGTTATTCGCTTGCGATAATACACGTTGTCCTTACGTAACTTGCCGTCTTTCTTAAAGTTCCGGACCAGCTTTTCAATCGTTTCGCCAATTTGTTCCTGTCTCAGCAGTAATCCTTGCGCTTCCTTCGTCATATCCCAAATGCCAGAACAGATGTCGTATCCCAATTACAAATAAAAATCTAATAATTGATAAAACTTGTTATTAACTTATCCCAATATTTTATTCCATCTTACTTATTGATAAATACCAATTTAAAAAAAACATTCCACCGTAAATTCTATCTTTATATACATATTCTGCTATACTTGTTTTCCATCACAAAGTTCCATATCCGTTGTCTACCGGCGTCCATTAAGTCCTTCCATCAATGCAAATTGGTCCTTGACTTCCTCACCAATACTCCTTGTTTTCCTCTCACCATATTTAATACATCCATAGAAAAAGCCATATGTTTGTAAAAACCGAAATTTGATTTACCGGCAAAAGTGTCTTGATTCATTCCCGGAAATCTGAATCCATATTAAAAATAAACCCGTAACGTATGCGCCACATAATAATAGCATTTAAAAATTTTCTTCAACATAGGTACGCAAATCGTAGTTTCCGAACTACAAAAACTTTGATGCAACAACACGTGTTGTCTGCACCTCTTCACCCAATACCCTAAACTCAAAATGCCAAATATTTAAATCAATCTTTATTTTGATTTCAAAACAATATAAATTGAATCGTATAAATGTCCCTGCCGACAAACAAACACAAATCCCCTATCATAACCGTACGAACCCTATACCGTGGCACGTTCTTTCCGAACCAAACCAACCGGTATACACAAGTTCGCAATTCAATAACGCAAAATCCGTGAATAAACAGACACGTCCCACATTCCCCGAGAATGCTGAAACAAAATGTATTAAAAAGTATGAGCCTAATCTCAGTGGAACAACCCTATACAACCTGACCGTAAGTAGAAAGTTTTCTTTTGAATCGACCTATTGTCACCTAACCGCAGCGGCTAATCAGCCCCAATGCTGCTTCTTCTGCATGACCGGCGCAAAAGCGCCCACACGGTCACCGAAGAATCGTCGACAAAATTCACTTAGATACTAGAATGTCCTACCATAGACATACTCACCATTTTCGTTCCCTCCATTGCCCTCCTTTGGGATGGTTATCCTGATGGTTTCCTATTGGTGGATTCCCGCGTAGGAGTGCTCTTTTCCTGGCACTCGACGTTGGATCCTACCGGCTGCGCCAAAATGTTGGGGTCCGTATCTGCTTGTCGGCGAGAGACGTCCTCTGGAATGTCCTGTCGCGGGAACCTGCAAAACCTACACCACTTTATTAAATGAGCACTGCACTATTTTGGGTTTAAAACAACAAGAGAGCTTTATTCTTAAAATGCTAGTTCTTATATACTATTTACAAATAAACATTACAGTCTACGTCTTCACTTTTCTGGTGTTCCAGTTACGCAATTGTTATTTGGTGTCAGTTGCTCAAGCCCGCTGACCTACTGCAAGTAAAAGTGTCGTCGGTGCATTCTAAATGCCCCTCGTCAGCTTGACTGCGGAACTGTGACACCCTAAAAGTTTACATCATAATTAATGAATAATTACTGTTCATTTTCAATATTTGCACCCTAAAAATATGTGCGTTCTTAATGAATTTAATAGGAGCCGGTGCTGTGAGTCAACTACGCGTAAGTAGCTTGATTCTAACTCACAACAGGCAGCAGACACCCCAATCGACAGCGGCAGCGACTGAGACGCCAACAGAGACGCTGGCAGAGGCTGCGACGCCGACTGAGGCAGATATTGGTAGATACAGAAGGCAGCAGACCCCCCAATCGATAGCGGCAGTGACTGAGACGCCTACAGAGATGCTGGCAGAGGCTGCGACGCCGACTGAGATGCCGAATGAGGTAGATAGGGATAGATATAGGCATAGAGAAGGCAGCAGACACCCCAATCGACAGCGGAAACGGCTGAGACGCCTACAAAGACGCTGACAGATGCTGGGACGCCGACTGAGACGCCGACTGAAGCAGATGGGGTAGATATAGGCATAGAGAAGGCAGCAGATCCCCAATCGAGAGCGGCAGCGACTAATATGCCTCAGAGACGCTGACATAGGCTGCGAAGCCGACTGAGACGCAGACTGAGACAGATAGGGGTAGATATAGGCATAGAGAAGACAGGAGACCCCCCAATCGAGACGCCTACAGAAGGCTGACAGAGGCTGCGACGCAGACTGAGGCAGATGGGGGTAGATATAGGCATAGAGAAGGCAGCAGACCAACTACTGAGACCCCCCAATCGACAGCGGCAGCGACTGAGACTCCTACAGAGACGCTGACAGAGGCTGCGACGGCGACTGAGACGCCGAATGAGACGGCGAATGAGTCAGATAGGGGTAGATATAGGCATAGAGAAGGCAGCAGACAACCCAATCGACAGCGGGAGCGACTGAGACGCCTACAGAGACGCTGGCAGAGGCTGCGAAGTCGACTGAGACGTCGAATGAGGCAGATAGGGATAGATATAGGCATAGAGAAGGCAGCAGACCCCCAATCGACAGCGGCAGCGACTGAGACGCCTACAGAGACGTTGACAGAGGTTGTGACGATGAATGAGACGCCGACTGAGGTAGATATGGGTATGGAATAGTATGGGATAGGCAGAGAGTAGGCAGCAGACCCCCCAATCAACAGCGGCAGCGACTGAGATGCCTACAGAAATGCTGACAGAGGCTGCGACGCCCACTGAGGCAGATAGGGGTAGATATAGGCATAGAGAAGGCAGCAGACACCCCAATCGACAGCGGCAGCGACTGAGACGCCTACAGAGACGTTGACAGAGGTTCTGACGCCGATTGAGACGCCGACTGAGGCAGATAGGGGTAGATATAGGCATACATAAGGCAGCAGACCCCCCAATCCACAGCGGCAGCGACTGAGACGCCTACAGCGACGCTGGCAGAGGCTGCGACGCCGACTGAGACGCCGAATGAGGCAGATAGGGATAGATATTGGCATAGAGAAAGCAGCAGACACCCCAATCGACAGCGGCAACGACTGTGACGTCTACAGAGACGCTGACAGAGACTGCGAATCGGACTGAGACGCCAACTGAGGCAGATAGGGGTAGATATAGGCATACAGAAGGCCGCAGACTCCCCCAATCGACGGCGGCATCTGCTGAGACGGTTACAGAGACGCTGTCAGAGGCTGCGACGCCGACTGAGATGCCGACTGAGGCAGATAGGGGAAGATATCGGCATAGAGAAGGCAACAGACCCCCAATCGACAGCGGGAGCGACTGAGACGCCTACAGAGACGCTGGCAGAGGCTGCGAAGTCGACTGAGACGTCGAATGAGGCAGATAGGGATAGATATAGGCATAGAGAAGGCAGCAGACCCCCAATCGACAGCGGCAGCGACTGAGACGCCTACAGAGACGTTGACAGAGGTTGTGTCGATGAATGAGACGCCGACTGAGGTAGATATGGGTATGGGATAGTATGGGATAGGCAGAGAGTAGGCAGCAGACCCCCCAATCAACAGCGGCAGCGACTGAGATGCCTACAGAAATGCTGACAGAGGCTGCGACGCCCACTGAGGCAGATAGGGGTAGATATAGGCATAGAGAAGGCAGCAGACACCCCAATCGACAGCGGCAGCGACTGAGACGCCTACAGAGACGTTGACAGAGGTTCTGACGCCGATTGAGACGCCGACTGAGGCAGATAGGGGTAGATATAGGCATACATAAGGCAGCAGACCCCCCAATCCACAGCGGCAGCGACTGAGACGCCTACAGCGACGCTGGCAGAGGCTGCGACGCCGACTGAGACGCCGAATGAGGCAGATAGGGATAGATATTGGCATAGAGAAAGCAGCAGACACCCCAATCGACAGCGGCAGCGACTGTGACGTCTACAGAGACGCTGACAGAGGCTGCGAATCGGACTGAGACGCCAACTGAGGCAGATAGGGGTAGATATAGGCATACAGAAGGCCGCAGACTCCCCCAATCGACGGCGGCATCTGCTGAGACGGTTACAGAGACGCTGACAGAGGCTGCGACGCCGACTGAGATGCCGACTGAGGCAGATAGGGGAAGATATCGGCATAGAGAAGGCAACAGACCCCCAATCGACAGCGGCAGCGACTGAGACGCGTACAGAGACGCTGGCAGAGGCAGCGACGCCGACTGAGACGTCGAATGAGGAAGATAGGGATAGATATAGGCGTACAGAAGGCAGCAGACCCCCCAATCGACAGCGGCAGCGACTGAGATGCCTACAGGTAGGTAGATAGGGATAGATATAGGCATAGAGAAGGCAGCAGACACCCCAATCGACAGCGGCAGCGACTGAGACGCCTACAGATACGCTGGCAGAGGCTGCGACGCCGACTGAGACGCCGAATGAGGTAGATAGGGATAGATATAGGCATAGAGAAGGCAGCAGCAACTGAGACGCCAACAGAGACGCTGGCAGAGGCAGCGACGCCGACTGAGACGTCGAATGAGACAGATAGGGATAGATATAGGCGTACAGAAGGCAGCAGACCCCCAATCGACAGCGGCAGCGACTGAGACGCCTACAGAGACGTTGACAGAGGTTGTGACGCCGAATGAGACGCCGACTGAGGTAGATATGGGTAGATTTAGGCAGAGAGTAGGCAGCAGACCCCCCAATCAACAGCGGCAGCGATTGAGATGCCTACAGGTAGGTAGATAGGGATAGATATAGGCATAGAGAAGGCAGCAGACACACCAATCGACAGCGGCAGCGACTGAGACGCGTACAGAGACGCTGACAGAGGCAGCGACGCCGACTGAGACGTCGAATGAGGCAGATAGGGATAGAAATAGGCGTACAGAAGGCAGCAGACCCCCAATCGACAGCGGGAGCGACTGAGACGCCTACAGAGACGCTGGAAAAGGCTGCGACGCCGACTGAGATGCCGAATGAGGTAGATAGGGATAGATATAGGCATAGAGAAGGCAGCAGACACCCCAATCGACAGCGGCAGCGACTGAGACGCCTACAGAGACGCTGGCAGAGGCTGCGACGCCGACTGAGATGCCGAATGAGGTAGATAGGGATAGATATAGGCATAGAGAAGGCAGCAGACACCCCAATCGACAGCGGCAGCGACTGAGACGCCAACAGAGACGCTGGCAGAGGCTGCGACGCCGACTGAGGCAGATATTGGTAGATACAGAAGGCAGCAGACCCCCCAATCGATAGCGGCAGTGACTGAGACGCCTACAGAGATGCTGGCAGAGTCTGCGACGCCGACTGAGATGCCGAATGAGGTAGATAGGGATAGATATAGGCATAGAGAAGGCAGCAGACACCCCAATCGACAGCGGAAACGGCTGAGACGCCTACAAAGACGCTGACAGATGCTGGGACGCCGACTGAGACGCCGACTGAAGCAGATGGGGTAGATATAGGCATAGAGAAGACAGGAGACCCCCCAATCGAGACGCCTACAGAAGGCTGACAGACGCTGCGACGCAGACTGAGGCAGATGGGGGTAGATATAGGCATAGAGAAGGCAGCAGACCAACTACTGAGACCCCCCAATCGACAGCGGCAGCGACTGAGACTCCTACAGAGACGCTGACAGAGGCTGCGACGGCGACTGAGACGCCGAATGAGACGGCGAATTAGGCAGATAGGGGTAGATATAGGCATAGAGAAGGCAGCAGACAACCCAATCGACAGCGGGAGCGACTGAGACGCCTACAGAGACGCTGGCAGAGGCTGCGAAGTCGACTGAGACGTCGAATGAGGCAGATAGGGATAGATATAGGCATAGAGAAGGCAGCAGACCCCCAATCGACAGCGGCAGCGACTGAGACGCCTACAGAGACGTTGACAGAGGTTGTGACGATGAATGAGACGCCGACTGAGGTAGATATGGGTATGGGATAGTATGGGATAGGCAGAGAGTAGGCAGCAGACCCCCCAATCAACAGCGGCAGCGACTGAGATGCCTACAGAAATGCTGACAGAGGCTGCGACGCCCACTGAGGCAGATAGGGGTAGATATAGGCATAGAGAAGGCAGCAGACACCCCAATCGACAGCGGCAGCGACTGAGACGCCTACAGAGACGTTGACAGAGGTTCTGACGCCGATTGAGACGCCGACTGAGGCAGATAGGGGTAGATATAGGCATACATAAGGCAGCAGAACCCCCAATCTACAGCGGCAGCGACTGAGACGCCTACAGAGACGCTGGCAGAGGCTGCGACGCCGACTGAGACGCCGAATGAGGCAGATAGGGATAGATATTGGCATAGAGAAAGCAGCAGACACCCCAATCGACAGCGGCAGCGACTGTGACGTCTACAGAGACGCTGACAGAGGCTGCGAATCGGACTGAGACGCCAACTGAGGCAGATAGGGGTAGATATAGGCATACAGAAGGCCGCAGACTCCCCCAATCGACGGCGGCATCTGCTGAGACGGTTACAGAGACGCTGACAGAGGCTGCGACGCCGACTGAGATGCCGACTGAGGCAGATAGGGGAAGATATCGGCATAGAGAAGGCAACAGACCCCCAATCGACAGCGGCAGCGACTGAGACGCGTACAGAGACGCTGGCAGAGGCAGCGACGCCGACTGAGACGTCGAATGAGGAAGATAGGGATAGATATAGGCGTACAGAAGGCAGCAGACCCCCCAATCGACAGCGGCAGCGACTGAGATGCCTACAGGTAGGTAGATAGGGATAGATATAGGCATAGAGAAGGCAGCAGACACCCCAATCGACAGCGGCAGCGACTGAGACGCCTACAGAGACGCTGGCAGAGGCTGCGACGCCGACTGAGACGCCGAATGAGGTAGATAGGGATAGATATAGGCATAGAGAAGGCAGCAGCAACTGAGACGCCAACAGAGACTCTGGCAGAGGCTGCGACGCCGACTGAGGCAGATATTGGTAGATACAGAAGGCAGCAGACCCCCCAATCGACAGCGGCAGTGACTGAGACGCCTACAGAGACGCTGGCAGAGGCTGCGACGCCGACTGAGACGCCGAATGAGGTAGATAGGGATAGATATAGGCATAGAGAAGGCAGCAGACACCCCAATCGACAGCGGCAGCGACTGAGACGCCTACAGAGACGTTGGCAGAGGCTGTGACGCCGACTGAGATGCTGAATGAGGCAGATAGGGGTAGATATAGGCATATTGAAGGCAGCAGACCCCCCAATCGACAGCGGCAGTGACTGAAACACCTACAGAGACGCTGACAGAGGCTGCGACGCCGAATGAGACACCGACTGAGACAGATAGGGGTAGATATAGGCATAGAGAAGACAGGAGACCCCCCAATCGAGACGCCTACAGAAATGCTGACAGAGGCTGCGACGCAGACTGAGGCAGATAGGGGTAGATATAGGCATACAGAAGGCAGCAGACCCCCAATCGACAGCGGCAGCGACTGAGACGCCTACAGAGACGTTGACAGAGGCTGTGACGCCGACTGAGATGCTGAATGAGGCAGATAGGGGTAGATATAGGCATAAAGAAGGCAGCAGACCCCCCAATCGACAGCGGAAACGGCTGAGACGCCTACAGAGACGCTCACAGATGCTGGGACGCCGACTGAGACACCGACTGAAGCACATGGGGTAGATATAGGCATAGAGAAGGCAGCAGACCCCCCAATCGAGAGCGGCAGCGACTAATATGCCTACAGAGACGCTGACATAGGCTGCGAAGCCGACTGAGACGCAGACTGAGACAGATAGGGGTAGATATAGGCATAGAGAAGACAGGAGACCCCCCAATCGAGACGCCTACAGAAATGCTGACAGAGGCTGCGACGCAGACTGAGGCAGATAGGGGTAGATATAGGCATAGAGAAGGCAGCAGACCAACTACTGAGACCCCCCAATCGACAGCGGCAGCGACTGAGACTCCTACAGACACGCTGACAGAGGCTGCGACGGCGAATGAGACGCCGAATGAGATGGCGAATGAGGCAGATAGGGGTAGATATAGGCATAGAGAAGGCAGCAGACACCCCAATCGACAGCGGGAGCGACTGAGACGCCTACAGAGACGCTGGCAGAGGCTGCGACGCCGAATGAGGTAGATAGGGGTAGATATCGGCATAGAGAAGGCAGCAGCGACTGAGACGCCAACAGAGACGCTGGCAGAGGCTGCGACGCCGACTGAGGCAGATATTGGTAGATATAGGCGTACAGAAGGCAGCACACCCCCCAATCGACAGCGGCAGCGACTGAGACGCCTACAGAGACGCTGGCAGAGGCTGCGACGCCCACTGAGACGCCGAATGAGGTAGATAGGGATAGATATAGGCATAGAGAAGGCAGCAGACACCCCAATCGACAGCGGCAGCGACTGAGACGCCTACAGAGACGTTGACAGAGGCTGTGACGCCGACTGAGATGCTGAATGAGGCAGATAGGGGTAGATATAGGCATACAGAAGGCAGCAGACCCCCCCAAACGACAGCGGCAGCGACTGAGACGCCTACAGAGATGCTGACAGAGGTTGCGACGCCGACTGAAGCAGATAGGTTTAGATATAGGCATAAAGAAGGCAGCAGGCCCCCAATCGATAGCGGCAGCGACTGAGACGCCTACATAGAAGCTGACAGAAGCTGCGACGCCGACTGAGGCAGATAGGGGTAGATATAGTCATAGAGAAGGCAGCAGACAACCCAATCGACAGCGGCAGCGACTGAGACGCCTACAGAAATGCTGACAGAGGCTGCGACGCAGACTGAGGCAGATAGGGGTAGATATAGGCATAGAGAAGGCAGCAGACCCCCCAATCGACAGCGGCAGCGACTGAGACGCCTACAGAGACGCTAACAGAGGCTGCGGATCCGACTGATACGCCGACTGAGGGAGATAGGGGTAGATATAGGCATAGAGAAGGCAGCAGACCACCTACTGAGACCCCCAATCGACAGCGGCAGCGACTGAGACTCCTACAAAGACGCTGACAGAGGCTGCGACGGCGACTGAGACGCCGAATGAGACGGCGAATGAGGCAGATAGGGGTAGATATAGGCATAGAGAAGGCAGCAGACACCCCAATCGACAGCGGGAGCGACTGAGACGCCTACAGAGACGCTGGCAGAGGCTGCGACGCCGACTGAGACGCCGAATGAGGTAGATAGGGATAGATATAGGCATAGAGAAGGCAGCAGCGACTGAGACGCCAACAGAGACGCTGGCAGAGGCTGCGACGCCGACTGAGGCAGATAGGGGTAGATATAGGCGTACAGAAGGCAGCAGACCCCCAATCGACAGCGGCAGCGACTGAGACGCCTACAGAGACGTTGACAGAGGCTGTGACGCCGACTGAGATGCTGAATGAGGCAGATAGGGGTAGATATAGGCATACAGAACGCAGCAGACCCCCCAATCGACAGCGGCAGCGACTGAGACGCCTACGTAGAAGCTGACATAAGCTGCGACGCCGACTGAGGCAGTTTGGGGTAGATATAGGCATAGAGAAGGCAGCAGACCCCCCCAATCGACAGCTGCAGCGACTGAGACGCCTACAGAGACGTTGACAGAGGCTGTGACGCCGACTGAGACGTCGAATGAGGCAGATACTGATAGATATAGGCATAGAGAAGGCAGCAGCGACTGAGACGCCTACATACAGAAGGCAGCAGACCCCCCAATCGACAGTGGCAGCGACTGAGACGCCTACAGAGACGCTGGCAGAGGCTGCGACGCCGACCGAGACGCCGAATGAGGCAGATAGGGGTAGATATAGGCATAGAGAAGTCAGCAGACACCCCAATCGACAGCGGGAGCGACTGAGACGCCTACAGAGACGCTGGCAGAGGCTGCGACGCCGACTGAGACGTCGAATGAGGCAGATAGGGATAGATATAGGCATAGAGAAGGCATCAGCGACTGAGACGCCTACAGAGACGCTGGCAGAGGCTGCGACGCCGACTGAGACGCCGACTGAGGCAGATAGGTGTAGATATAGGCGTACAGAAGGCAGCAGACCCCCCCAATCGACAGCGGCAGCGACTGAGACGCCTACAGAGACGTTGACAGAGGTTGTGAAGCCGAATGAGACGCCGACTGAGGTAGATATGGGTATGGGATAATATGGGATAGGCAGAGAGTAGGCAGAAGACCCCCCAATCAACAGCGGCAGCGACTGAGATGCCTACAGAAATGCTGACAGAGGCTGCGACGCCCACTGAGGCAGATAGGAATAGATATTGGCATAGAGAAGGCAGCAGACCCCCCAATCGACAGCGGCAGCGACTGAGACGCCTACAGAGACGCTGCCAGAGGCTGCGACGCCGACTGAGACGCCGAATGTGGTAGATAGGGATAGATATAGGCACAGAGAAGGCAGCAGACACCCCAATCGACAGCGGCAGCGACTGAGACGCCTACAGAGACGTTGACAGAGGCTGTGACGCCGAATGAGATGCTGAATGAGGCAGATAGGGGTAGATATAGGCATACAGAAGGCAGCAGACCCCCCAATCGACAGCGGCAGCGACTGAGACGCCTACAGAGATGCTGACAGAGGCTGCGACGCCGACTGAGGCAGATAGGTTTAGATATAGGCAGAAAGAAGGCAGCAGGCCCCCCAATCGATAGCGGCAGCGACTGAGATGCCTACATAGAAGCTGACAGTAGCTGCGACGCCGACTGAGGCAGATAGGGGTAGATATAGGCATAGAGAAGGCAGCAGACCCCCCAATCGACAGCGGCAGCGACTGAGACGCCTACAGAAATGCTGACAGAGGTTGCGACGCAGACTGACGCAGATAGGGGTAGATATAGGCATAGAGAAGGCAGCAGACTACCTACTGAGACCCCCCAATCGACAGCGGCAGCGACTGAGACTCCTACAAAGACCATGACAGAGGCTGCGAAGTCGACTGAGACGTCGAATGAGGCAGATAGGGATATATATAGGCATAGAGAAGGCAGCAGACCCCCAATCGACAGCGGCAGCGACTGTGACGCCTACAGTGACGCTGACAGAGGCTGCGAATCGGACTGAGACGCCGACTGAGGCAGATAGGGGTAAATATAGGCATACAGAAGGCAGCAGACTCCCCCAATCGACGGCGGTATCTGCTGAGACGGTTACAGAGACGCTGACAGAGGCTGCGACGCCGACTGAGATGCCGACTGAGGCAGATAGGGGAAGATATCGGCATAGAGAAGGCAGCAGACCCCCAATCGACAGCGGCAGCGACTGAGACGCGTACAGAGACGCTGGCAGAGGCAGCGACGCCGACTGAGACGTCGAATGAGGCAGATAGGGATAGATATAGGCGTACAGAAGGCAGCAGACCCCCCAATCGACAGCGGCAGCGACTGAGACGCCTGCAGAGACGTTGACAGAGGTTGTGACGCCGAATGAGACGCCGACTGAGGTAGATATGGGTAGATATAGGCAGAGAGTAGGCAGCAGACCCCCCAATCAACAGCGGCAGAGATTGAGATGCCTACAGGTAGGTAGATAGGGATAGACATAGGCATAGAGAAGGCAGCAGACACACCAATCGACAGGGGCAGCGACTGAGACGCGTACAGAGACGCTGACAGAGGCAGCGACGCCGACTGAGACGTCGAATGAGGCAGATAGGGATAGAAATAGGCGTACAGAAGGCAGCAGACCCCCCAATCGACAGCGGCAGCGACTGAGACGCCAACAGAGACGCTGGCAGAGGCTGCGACGCCGACTGAGGCAGATATTGGTAGATACAGAAGGCAGCAGACCCCCCAATCGATAGCGGCAGTGACTGAGACGCCTACAGAGATGCTGGCAGAGGCTGCGACGCCGACTGAGATGCCGAATGAGGTAGATAGGGATAGATATAGGCATAGAGAAGGCAGCAGACACCCCAATCGACAGCGGAAACGGCTGAGACGCCTACAGAGACGCTGACAGATGCTGGGACGCCGACTGAGACGCCGACTGAAGCAGATGGGGTAGATATAGGCATAGAGAAGGCAGCAGACCCCCAATCGAGAGCGGCAGCGACTGAGACGCCTACAGAGACGCTGGCAGAGGCTGCGACGCCGACTGAGATGCCGAATGAGGTAGATAGGGATAGATATAGGCATAGAGAAGGCAGCAGACACCCCAATCGACAGCGGCAGCGACTGAGACGCCTACAGAGACACTGGCAGAGGCTGCGACGCCGACTGAGATGCCGAATGAGGTAGATAGGGATAGATATAGGCATAGAGAAGGCAGCAGTGACTGAGACGCCTACAGAGATGCTGGCAGAGGCTGCGACGCCGACTGAGATGCCGAATGAGGTAGATAGGGATAGATATAGGCATAGAGAAGGCAGCAGACACCCCAATCGAAAGCGGAAACGGCTGAGACGCCTACAGAGACGCTGACAGATGCTGGGACGCCGACTGAGATGCCGACTGAAGCAGATGGGGTAGATATAGGCATAGAGAAGGCAGCAGACCCCCAATCGAGAGCGGCAGCGACTAATATGCCTCAGAGACGCTGACATAGGCTGCGAAGCCGACTGAGACGCAGACTGAGACAGATAGGGGTAGATATAGGCATAGAGAAGACAGGAGACCCCCCAATCGAGACGCCTACAGAAGGCTGACAGAGGCTGCGACGCAGACTGAGGCAGATAGGGGTAGATATAGGCATAGAGAAGGCAGCAGACCAACTACTGAGACCCCCCAATCGACAGCGGCAGCGACTGAGACTCCTACAGAGACGCTGACAGAGGCTGCGACGGCGACTGAGACGCCGAATGAGACGGCGAATGAGGCAGATAGGGGTAGATATAGGCATAGAGAAGGCAGCAGAAAACCCAATCGACAGCGGGAGCGACTGAGACGCCTACAGAGACGCTGGCAGAGGCTGCGAAGTCGACTGAGACGTCGAATGAGGCAGATAGGGATAGATATAGGCATAGAGAAGGCAGCAGACCCCCAACCGACAGCGGCAGTGACTGAGACGCCTACAGAGACGTTGACAGAGGTTGTGACGATGAATGAGACGCCGACTGAGGTAGATATGGGTATGGGATAGTATGGGATAGGCAGAGAGTAGGCAGCAGACCCCCCAATCAACAGCGGCAGCGACTGAGATGCCTACAGAAATGCTGACAGAGGCTGCGACTCCCACTGAGGCAGATAGGGGTAGATATAGGCATAGAGAAGGCAGCAGACATCCCCAATCGACAGCGGCAGCGACTGAGACGCCTACAGAGACGTTGACAGAGGTTCTGACGCCGATTGAGACGGTTACAGAGACGCTGACAGAGGCTGCGACGCCGACTGAGATGCCGACTGAGGCAGACAGAGGAAGATATCGGCATAGAGAAGGCAGCAGACCCCCAATCGACAGCGGCAGCGACTGAGACGCATACAGAGACGCTGGCAGAGGCAGCGACGCCGACTGAGGCGTCGAATCAGGAAGATAGGGATAGATATAGGCGTACAGAAGGCAGCAGACCCCCCAATCGACAGCGGCAGCGACTGAGATGCCTACAGGTAGGTAGATAGGGATAGATATAGGCATAGAGAAGGCAGCAGACACCCAATCGACAGCGGTAGCGACTGAGACGCCTACAGAGACGCTGGCAGAGGCTGCGACGCCGACTGAGACGCCGAATGAGGTAGATAGGGATAGATATAGGCATAGAGAAGGCAGCAGCAACTGAGACGCCAGATATTGGTAGATACAGAAGGCAGCAGACCCCCAATCGACAGCGGCAGTGACTGAGACGCCTACAGAGACGCTGGCAGAGGCTGCGACGCCGACTGAGACGCCGAATGAGGTAGATAGGGATAGATATAGGCATAGAGAAGGCAGCAGACACCCCAATCGACAGCGGTAGCGACTGAGACGCCTACAGAGACGCTGGCAAAGGCTGCGACGCCGACTGAGACGCCGAATGAGGTAGATAGGGATAGATATAGGCATAGAGAAGGCAGCAGCAACTGAGACGCCAGATATTGGTAGATACAGAAGGCAGCAGACCCCCAATCGACAGCGGCAGTGACTGAGACGCCTACAGAGACGCTGGCAGAGGCTGCGACGCCGACTGAGACGCCGAATGAGGTAGATAGGGATAGATATAGGCATAGAGAAGGCAGCAGACACCCCAATCGACAGCGGCAGCGACTGAGACGCCTACAGAGACGTTGGCAGAGGCTGCGACGCCGACTGAGATGCTGAATGAGGCAGATAGGGGTAGATATAGGCATACAGAAGGCAGCAGACCCCCCCAATCGACAGCGGCAGCAACTGAGACGCCTACAGAGACGTTGACAGAGGCTGTGACGCCGACTAAGATGCTGAATGAGGCAGAGAGGGGTAGATATAGGCATATTGAAGGCAGCAGACCCCCCAATCGACAGCGGCAGTGACTGAAACACCTACAGAGACGCTGCCAGAGGTTGCGACGCCGAATGAGACACCGACTGAGACAGATAGGGGTAGATATAGGCATAGAGAAGACAAGAGACCCCCCAATCGAGACGCCTACAGAAATGCTGACAGAGGCTGCGACGCAGACTGAGGCAGATAGGGGTAGATATAGGCATACAGAAGGCAGCAGACCCCCCCAATCGACAGCGGCAGCGACTGAGACGCCTACAGAGACGTTGACAGAGGCTGTGACGCCGACTGAGATGCTGAATGAGGCAGATAGGGGTAGATATAGGCATAGAGAAGGCAGCAGACCCCCCAATCGACAGCGGCAGCGACTGAGACGCCTACAGAGACGCTGACAGAGGCTGCGACGCCGACTGATACGCCGACTGAGGGAGATAGGGGTAGATATAGGCATAGAGAAGGCAGCAGACCACCTACTGAGACCCCCCAATCGACAGCGGCAGCGACTGAGACTCCTACAAAGACGCTGACAGAGGCTGCGA
Source organism: Clusia tigrina (assembly GCA_920105625.2). NCBI lineage: Eukaryota > Metazoa > Arthropoda > Insecta > Diptera > Clusiidae > Clusia > Clusia tigrina. Next base: position 76,557,502 of record OV050031.1, on the reverse strand, counting down.
CGGCGACTGAGACGCCGAATGAGACGGCGAATGAGGCAGATAGGGGTAGATATAGGCATAGAGAAGGCAGCAGACACCCCAATCGACAGCGGGAGCGACTGAGACGCCTACAGAGACGCTGGCAGAGGCTGCGACGCCGACTGAGACGCCGAATGAGGTAGATGGGGATAGATATAGGCATAGAGAAGGCAGCAGACAACCCAATCGACGGCGGCAGCGACTGAGACGCCTACAGAGACGTTGACAGAGGCTGTGACGCCGACTGAGATGCTGAATGAGGCAGATAGGGGTAGATATAGGCATACAGAACGCAGCAGACCCCCCAATCGACAGCGGCAGCGACTGAGACGCCTACGTAGAAGCTGACAGAAGCTGCGACGCCGACTGAGGCAGATAGGGGTAGATATAGGCATAGAGAAGGCAGCAGACCCCCCAATCGACAGCTGCAGCGACTGAGACGCCTACAGAGACGTTGACAGAGGCTGTGACGCCGACTGAGACGTCGAATGAGGCAGATACTGATAGATATAGGCATAGAGAAGGCAGCAGCGACTGAGACGCCTACATACAGAAGGCAGCAGACCCCCCAATCGACAGTGGCAGCGACTGAGACGCCTACAGAGACGCTGGCAGAGGCTGCGACGCCGACCGAGACGCCGAATGAGGCAGATAGGGGTAGATATAGGCATAGAGAAGTCAGCAGACACCCCAATCGACAGCGGGAGCGACTGAGACGCCTACAGAGACGCTGGCAGAGGCTGCGACGCCGACTGAGACGTCGAATGAGGCAGATAGGGATAGATATAGGCATAGAGAAGGCATCAGCGACTGAGACGCCTACAGAGACGCTGGCAGAGGCTGCGACGCCGACTGAGACGCCGACTGAGGCAGATAGGTGTAGATATAGGCGTACAGAAGGCAGCAGACCCCCCCAATCGACAGCGGCAGCGACTGAGACGCCTACAGAGACGTTGACAGAGGTTGTGACGCCGAATGAGACGCCGACTGAGGTAGATATGGGTATGGGATAATATGGGATAGGAAGAGAGTAGGCAGAAGACCCCCCAATCAACAGCGGCAGCGACTGAGATGCCTACAGAAATGCCGACAGAGGCTGCGACGCCCACTGAGGCAGATAGGAATAGATATAGGCATAGAGAAGGCAGCAGACCCCCCAATCGACAGCGGCAGCGACTGAGACGCCTACAGAGACGCTGCCAGAGGCTGCGACGCCAACTGAGACGCCGAATGAGGTAGATAGGGATATATATAGGCACAGAGAAGGCAGCAGACACCCCAATCGACAGCGGCAGCGACTGAGACGCCTACAGAGACGTTGACAGAGGCTGTGACGCCGACTGAGATGCTGAATGAGGCAGATAGGGGTAGATATAGGCATACAGAAGGCAGCAGACCCCCCCAATCGACAGCGGCAGCGACTGAGACGCCTACAGAGATGCTGACAGAGGCTGCGACGCCGACTGAGGCAGATAGGTTTAGATATAGGCATAAAGAAGGCAGCAGGCCCCCCAATCGATAGCGGCAGCGACTGAGACGCCTACATAGAAGCTGACAGAAGCTGCGACGCCGACTGAGGCAGATAGGGGTAGATATAGGCTTAGAGAAGGCAGCAGACCCCCCAATCGACAGCGGCAGCGACTGAGACGCCTACAGAAATGCTGACAGAGGTTGCGACGCAGACTGACGCAGATAGGGGTAGATATAGGCATAGAGAAGGCAGCAGATTACCTACTGAGACCCCCCAATCGACAGCGGCAGCGACTGAGACTCCTACAAAGACGCTGACAGAGGCTGCGAAGTCGACTGAGACGTCGAATGAGGCAGATAGGGATAGATATAGGCATAGAGAAGGCAGCAGACCCCCAATCGACAGCGGCAGCGACTGTGACGCCTACAGTGACGCTGACAGAGGCTGCGAATCGGACTGAGACGCCGACTGAGGCAGATAGGGGTAGATATAGGCATACAGAAGGCAGCAGACTCCCCCAATCGACGGCGGCATCTGCTGAGACGGTTACAGAGACGCAGACAGAGGCTGCGACGCTGACTGAGATGCCGACTGAGGCAGATAGGGGAAGATATCGGCATAGAGAAGGCAGCAGACCCCCAATCGACAGCGGCAGCGACTGAGACGCCTACAGAGACGTTGACAGAGGTTGTGACGCCGAATGAGACGCCGACTGAGGTAGATATGGGTAGATATAGGCAGAGAGTAGGCAGCAGACCCCCCAATCAACAGCGGCAGCGATTGAGATGCCTACAGGTAGGTAGATAGGGATAGATATAGGCATAGAGAAGGCAGCAGATACACCAATCGACAGCGGCAGCGACTGAGGCGCGTACAGAGATGCTGACAGAGGCAGCGACGCCGACTGAGACGTCGAATGAGGCAGATAGAGATAGAAATAGGCGTACAGAAGGCAGCAGACCCCCCAATCGACAGCGGGAGCGACTGAGACGCCTACAGAGACGCTGGAAAAGGCTGCGACGCCGACTGAGATGCCGAATGAGGGAGATAGGGATAGATATAGGCATAGAGAAGGCAGCAGACACCCCAATCGACAGCGGCAGCGTCTGAGACGCCTACAGAGACGCTGGCAGAGGCTGCGACGCCGACTGAGATGCCGAATGAGGTAGATAGGGATAGATATAGGCATAGAGAAGGCAGCAGACACCCCAATCGACAGCGGCAGCGACTGAGACGCCAACAGAGACGCTGGCAGAGGCTGCGACGCCGACTGAGGCAGATATTGGTAGATACAGAAGGCAGCAGACCCCCCAATCGATAGCGGCAGTGACTGAGACGCCTACAGAGATGCTGGCAGAGGCTGCGACGCCGACTGAGATGCCGAATGAGGTAGATAGGGATAGATATAGGCATAGAGAAGGCAGCAGACACCCCAATCGACAGCGGAAACGGCTGAGACGCCTACAGAGACGCTGACAGATGCTGGGACGCCGACTGAACCGCCGACTGAAGAAGATGGGGTAGATATAGGCATAGAGAAGGCAGCAGACCCCCAATCGAGAGCGGCAGCGACTAATATGCCTCAGAGACGCTGACATAGGCTGCGAAGCCGACTGAGACGCAGACTGAGACTGATAGGGGTAGATATAGGCATAGAGAAGACAGGAGACCCCCCAATCGAGATGCCTACAGAAGGCTGACAGAGGCTGCGACGCAGACTGAGGCAGATAGGGGTAGATATAGGCATAGAGAAGGCAGCAGACCAACTACTGAGACCCCCCAATCGACAGCGGCAGCGACTGAGACTCCTACAGAGACGCTGACAGAGGCTGCGACGGCGACTGAGACGCCGAATGAGGCAGATAGGGATAGATATAGGCATAGAGAAGACAGCAGACCCCCAATCGACAGCGGCAGCGACTGAGACACCTACAGAGACGTTGACAGAGGTTGTGACGATGAATGAGACGCCGACTGAGGTAGATATGGGTATGGGATAGTATGGGATAGGCAGAGAGTAGGCAGCAGACCCCCCCAATCAACAGCGGCAGCGACTGAGATGCCTACAGAAATGCTGACAGAGGCTGCGACGCCCACTGAGGCAGATAGGGGTAGATATAGGCATAGAGAAGGCAGCAGACACCCCAATCGACAGCGGCAGCGACTGAGACACCTACAGAGACGTTGACAGAGGTTCTGACGCCGATTGAGACGCCGACTGAGGCAGATAGGGGTAGATATAGGCATACATAAGGCAGCAGACCCCCCAATCCACAGCGGCAGCGACTGAGACGCCTACAGAGACGCTGGCAGAGGCTGCGACGCCGACTGAGACGCCGAATGAGGCAGATAGGGATAGATATTGGCATAGAGAAAGCAGCAGACACCCCAATCGACAGCGGCAGCGACTGTGACGTCTACAGAGACGCTGACAGAGGCTGCGAATCGGACTGAGACGCCGACTGAGGCAGATAGGGGTAGATATAGGCATACAGAAGGCCGCAGACTCCCCCAATCGACGGCGGCATCTGCTGAGACGGTTACAGAGACGCTGACAGAGGCTGCGACGCCGACTGAGATGCCGACTGAGGCAGATAGGGGAAGATATCGGCATAGAGAAGGCAGCAGACCCCCAATCGACAGCGGCAGCGACTGAGACGCGTACAGAGACGCTGGCAGAGGCAGCGACGCCGACTGAGACGTCGAATGAGGAAGATAAGGATAGATATAGGCGTACAGAAGGCAGCAGACCCCCCAATCGACAGCGGCAGCGACTGAGACGCCTACAGAGACGCTGGCAGAGGCTGCGACGCCGACTGAGACGCCGAATGAGGTAGATAGGGATAGATATAGGCATAGAGAAGGCAGCAGCAACTGAGACGCCAACAGAGACGCTGGCAGAGGCTGCGACGCCGACTGAGGCAGATATTGGTAGATACAGAAGGCAGCAGACCCCCCAATCGACAGCGGCAGTGACTGAGACGCCTACAGAGACGCTGGCAGAGGCTGCGACGCCGACTGAGACGCCGAATGAGGTAGATAGGGATAGATATAGGCATAGAGAAGGCAGCAGACACCCCAATCGACAGCGGCAGCGACTGAGACGCCTACAGAGACGTTGGCAGAGGCTGTGACGCCGACTGAGATGCTGAATGAGGCAGATAGGGGTAGATATAGGCATACAGAAGGCAGCAGACCCCCCCAATCGACAGCGGCAGCGACTGAGACGCCTACAGAGACGTTGACAGAGGCTGTGACGCCGACTGAGATGCTGAATGAGGCAGATAGGGGTAGATATAGGCATATTGAAGACAGCAGACCCCCCAATCGACAGCGGCAGTGACTGAAACACCTACAGAGACGCTGACAGAGGCTGCGACGCCGAATGAGACACCGACTGAGGCAGATAGGGGTAGATATAGGCATAGAGAAGACAGGAGACCCCCCTATCGAGACGCCTACAGAAATGCTGACAGAGGCTGCGACGCAGACTGAGGCAGATAGGGGTAGATATAGGCATACAGAAGGCAGCAGACCCTTCCAATCGACAGCGGCAGCGACTGAGACGCCTACAGAGACGTTGACAGAGGCTGTGACGCCGACTGAGATGCTGAATGAGGCAGATAGGGGTAGATATAGGCATAAAGAAGGCAAAAGACCCCCCAATCGACAGCGGAAACGGCTGAGACGCCTACAGAGACGCTCACAGATGCTGGGACGCCGACTGAGACGCCGACTGAAGCACATGGGGTAGATATAGGCATAGAGAAGGCAGCAGACCCCCCAATCGAGAGCGGCAGCGACTAATATGCCTACAGAGATGCTGACATAATCTGCGAAGCCGACTGAGACGCAGACTGAGACAGATAGGGGTAGATATAGGCATAGAGAAGACAGGAGACCCCCCAATCGAGACGCCTACAGAAAAGCTGACAGAGGCTGCGACGCAGACTGAGGCAGATTGGGGTAGATATAGGCATAGAGAAGGCAGCAGACCAACTACTGAGACCCCCCCAATCGACAGCGGCAGCGACTGAGACTCCTACAGACACGCTGACACAGGCTGCGACGGCGACTGAGACGCCGAATGAGATGGCGAATGAGGCAGATAGGGGTAGATATAGGCATAGAGAAGACAGCAGACCCCCCAATCGACAGCGGCAGCGACTGAGACGCCTACAGAGACGCTGGCAGAGGCTGCGACGCCGACTGAGATGCCGAATGAGGTAGATAGGGATAGATATAGGCATAGAGAAGGCAGCAGACACCCCAATCGACAGCGGCAGCGACTGAGGCGCGTACAGAGACGCTGACAGAGGCAGCGACGCCGACTGAGACGTCGAATGAGGCAGATAGAGATAGAAATAGGCGTACAGAAGGCAGCAGACCCCCCAATCGACAGCGGGAGCGACTGAGACGCCTACAGAGACGCTGGAAAAGGCTGCGACGCCGACTGAGATGCCGAATGAGGGAGATAGGGATAGATATAGGCATAGAGAAGGCAGCAGACACCCCAATCGACAGCGGCAGCGTCTGAGACGCCTACAGAGACGCTGGCAGAGGCTGCGACGCCGACTGAGATGCCGAATGAGGTAGATAGGGATAGATATAGGCATAGAGAAGGCAGCAGACACCCCAATCGACAGCGGCAGCGACTGAGACGCCAACAGAGACGCTGGCAGAGGCTGCGACGCCGACTGAGGCAGATATTGGTAGATACAGAAGGCAGCAGACCCCCCAATCGATAGCGGCAGTGACTGAGACGCCTACAGAGATGCTGGCAGAGGCTGCGACGCCGACTGAGATGCCGAATGAGGTAGATAGGGATAGATATAGGCATAGAGAAGGCAGCAGACACCCCAATCGACAGCGGAAACGGCTGAGACGCCTACAGAGACGCTGACAGATGCTGGGACGCCGACTGAACCGCCGACTGAAGAAGATGGGGTAGATATAGGCATAGAGAAGGCAGCAGACCCCCAATCGAGAGCGGCAGCGACTAATATGCCTCAGAGACGCTGACATAGGCTGCGAAGCCGACTGAGACGCAGACTGAGACTGATAGGGGTAGATATAGGCATAGAGAAGACAGGAGACCCCCCAATCGAGACGCCTACAGAAGGCTGACAGAGGCTGCGACGCAGACTGAGGCAGATAGGGGTAGATATAGGCATAGAGAAGGCAGCAGACCAACTACTGAGACCCCCCAATCGACAGCGGCAGCGACTGAGACTCCTACAGAGACGCTGACAGAGGCTGCGACGGCGACTGAGACGCCGAATGAGGCAGATAGGGATAGATATAGGCATAGAGAAGGCAGCAGACCCCCAATCGACAGCGGCAGCGACTGAGACACCTACAGAGACGTTGACAGAGGTTGTGACGATGAATGAGACGCCGACTGAGGTAGATATGGGTATGGGATAGTATGGGATAGGCAGAGAGTAGGCAGCAGACCCCCCCAATCAACAGCGGCAGCGACTGAGATGCCTACAGAAATGCTGACAGAGGCTGCGACGCCCACTGAGGCAGATAGGGGTAGATATAGGCATAGAGAAGGCAGCAGACACCCCAATCGACAGCGGCAGCGACTGAGACACCTACAGAGACGTTGACAGAGGTTCTGACGCCGATTGAGACGCCGACTGAGGCAGATAGGGGTAGATATAGGCATACATAAGGCAGCAGACCCCCCAATCCACAGCGGCAGCGACTGAGACGCCTACAGAGACGCTGGCAGAGGCTGCGACGCCGACTGAGACGCCGAATGAGGCAGATAGGGATAGATATTGGCATAGAGAAAGCAGCAGACACCCCAATCGACAGCGGCAGCGACTGTGACGTCTACAGAGACGCTGACAGAGGCTGCGAATCGGACTGAGACGCCGACTGAGGCAGATAGGGGTAGATATAGGCATACAGAAGGCCGCAGACTCCCCCAATCGACGGCGGCATCTGCTGAGACGGTTACAGAGACGCTGACAGAGGCTGCGACGCCGACTGAGATGCCGACTGAGGCAGATAGGGGAAGATATCGGCATAGAGAAGGCAGCAGACCCCCAATCGACAGCGGCAGCGACTGAGACGCGTACAGAGACGCTGGCAGAGGCAGCGACGCCGACTGAGACGTCGAATGAGGAAGATAAGGATAGATATAGGCGTACAGAAGGCAGCAGACCCCCCAATCGACAGCGGCAGCGACTGAGACGCCTACAGAGACGCTGGCAGAGGCTGCGACGCCGACTGAGACGCCGAATGAGGTAGATAGGGATAGATATAGGCATAGAGAAGGCAGCAGCAACTGAGACGCCAACAGAGACGCTGGCAGAGGCTGCGACGCCGACTGAGGCAGATATTGGTAGATACAGAAGGCAGCAGACCCCCCAATCGACAGCGGCAGTGACTGAGACGCCTACAGAGACGCTGGCAGAGGCTGCGACGCCGACTGAGACGCCGAATGAGGTAGATAGGGATAGATATAGGCATAGAGAAGGCAGCAGACACCCCAATCGACAGCGGCAGCGACTGAGACGCCTACAGAGACGTTGGCAGAGGCTGTGACGCCGACTGAGATGCTGAATGAGGCAGATAGGGGTAGATATAGGCATACAGAAGGCAGCAGACCCCCCCATATATATATAGAGAAGACAGGAGACCCCCCAATCGAGACGCCTACAGAAATGCTGACAGAGGCTGCGACGCAGACTGAGGCAGATAGGGGTAGATATAGGCATACAGAAGGCAGCAGACCCTTCCAATCGACAGCGGCAGCGACTGAGACGCCTACAGAGACGTTGACAGAGGCTGTGACGCCGACTGAGATGCTGAATGAGGCAGATAGGGGTAGATATAGGCATAAAGAAGGCAAAAGACCCCCCCAATCGACAGCGGAAACGGCTGAGACGCCTACAGAGACGCTCACAGATGCTGGGACGCCGACTGAGACGCCGACTGAAGCACATGGGGTAGATATAGGCATAGAGAAGGCAGCAGACCCCCAATCGAGAGCGGCAGCGACTAATATGCCTACAGAGATGCTGACATAATCTGCGAAGCCGACTGAGACGCAGACTGAGACAGATAGGGGTAGATATAGGCATAGAGAAGACAGGAGACCCCCCAATCGAGACGCCTACAGAAAAGCTGACAGAGGCTGCGACGCAGACTGAGGCAGATTGGGGTAGATATAGGCATAGAGAAGGCAGCAGACCAACTACTGAGACCCCCCCAATCGACAGCGGCAGCGACTGAGACTCCTACAGACACGCTGACACAGGCTGCGACGGCGACTGAGACGCCGAATGAGATGGCGAATGAGGCAGATAGGGGTAGATATAGGCATAGAGAAGACAGCAGACCCCCCAATCGACAGCGGCAGCGACTGAGACGCCTACAGAGACGCTGGCAGAGGCTGCGACGCCCACTGAGACGCCGAATGAGGTAGATAGGGATAGATATAGGCATACAGAAGGCAGCAGACCCCCCCAAACGACAGCGGCAGCGACTGAGACGCCTACAGAGATGCTGACAGAGGTTGCGACGCCGACGGAAGCAGATAGGTTTAGATATAGGCATAAAGAAGGCAGCAGACCCCCCAATCGACAGCGGCAGCGACTGCGACGCCTACAGAAATGCTGACAGAGGCTGCGACGCAGACTGAGGCAGATAGGGGTAGATATAGGCATAGAGAAGGCAGCAGACCCCCCAATCGACAGCGGCAGCGACTGAGACGCCTACAGAGACGCTGACAGAGGCTGCGAATCCGACTGATACGCCGACTGAGGGAGATAGGGGTAGATATAGGCATAGAGAAGGCAGCAGACCACCTACTGAGACCCCCCAATCGACAGCGGCAGCGACTGAGACTCCTACAAAGACGCTGGCAGAGGCTGCGACGCCGACCGAGACGCCGAATGAGGCAGATAGGGGTAGATATAGGCATAGAGAAGTCAGCAGACACCCCAATCGACAGCGGGAGCGACTGAGACGCCTACAGAGACGCTGGCAGAGGCTGCGACGCCGACTGAGACGTCGAATGAGGCAGATACTGATAGATATAGGCATAGAGAAGGCAGCAGCGACTGAGACGCCTACATACAGAAGGCAGCAGACCCAACAATCGACAGTGGCAGCGACTGAGACGCCTACAGAGACGCTGGCAGAGGCTGCGACGCCGACCGAGACGCCGAATGAGGCAGATAGGGGTAGATATAGGCATACAGAATGCAGCAGACCCCCCAATCGACAGCGGCAGCGACTGAGACGCCTACGTAGAAGCTGACAGAAGCTGCGACGCCGACTGAGGCAGATAGGGGTAGATATAGGCATAGAGAAGGCAGCAGACCCCCCCAATCGACAGCTGCAGCGACTGAGACGCCTACAGAGACGTTGACAGAGACTGTGACGCCGACTGAGACGTCGAATGAGGCAGATACTGATAGATATAGGCATAGAGAAGGCAGCAGCGACTGAGACGCCTACATACAGAAGGCAGCAGACCCCCCAATCGACAGTGGCAGCGACTGAGACGCCTACAGAGACGCTGGCAGAGGCTGCGACGCCGACCGAGACGCCGAATGAGGCAGATAGGGGTAGATATAGGCATAGAGAAGTCAGCAGACACCCCAATCGACAGCGTTAGCGACTGAGACGCCTACAGAGACGCTGGCAGAGGCTGCGACGCCGACTGAGACGTCGAATGAGGCAGATAGGGATAGATATAGGCATAGAGAAGGCATCAGCGACTGAGACGCCTACAGAGACGCTGGCACAGGCTGCGACGCAGACTGAGACGCCGACTGAGGCAGATAGGTGTAGATATAGGCGTACAGAAGGCAGCAGACCCCCCAATCGACAGCGGCAGCGACTGAGACGCCTACAGAGACGTTGACAGAGGTTGTGACGCCGAATGAGACGCCGACTGAGGTAGATATGGGTATGGGATAATATGGGATAGGCAGAGAGTAGGCAGAAGACCCCCCAATCAACAGCGGCAGCGACTGAGATGCCTACAGAAATGCTGACAGAGGCAGCGACGCCCACTGAGGCAGATAGGAATAGATATAGGCATAGAGAAGGTAGCAGACCTCCCAATCGACAGCGGCAGCGACTGAGACGCCTACAGAGACGCTGCCAGAGGCTGCGACGCCGACTGAGACGCCGAATGAGGTAGATAGGGATAGATATAGGCACAGAGAAGGCAGCAGGCACCCCAATCGACAGCGGCAGCGACTGAGACGCCTACAGAGACGTTGACAGAGGCTGTGACGCCGACTGAGATGCTGAATGAGGCAGATAGGGGTAGATATAGGCATACAGAAGGCAGCAGACCCCCCAATCGACAGCGGCAGCGACTGAGACGCCTACAGAGATGCTGACAGAGGCTGCGACGCCGACTGAGGCAGATAGGTTTAGATATAGGCATAAAGAAGGCAGCAGGCCCCCCAATCGATAGCGGCAGCGACTGAGACGCCTACATAGAAGCTGACAGAAGCTGCGACGCCGACTGAGGCAGATAGGGGTAGATATAGGCATAGAGAAGGAAGCAGACCCCCCAATCGACAGCGGCAGCGACTGAGACGCCTACAGAAATGCTGACAGAGGTTGCGACGCAGACTGACGCAGATAGGGGTAGATATAGGCATAGAGAAGGCAGCAGACTACCTACTGACACCCCCCAATCGACAGCGGCAGCGACTGAGACTCCTACAAAGACGCTGACAGAGGCTGCGACGCCGACTGAGACGCCGAATGAGACGGCGAATGAGGCAGATAGGGGTATATATAGGCATAGAGAAGGCAGCAGACACCCCAATCAACAGCGGGAGCGACTGAGACGCCTACATAGAAGCTGACAGAAGCTGCGACGCCGACTAAGGCAGATAGGGGTAGATATAGGTATAGAGAAGGCAGCAGACCCCCCAATCGATAGCGGCAGCGACTGAGACGCCTACATAGAAGCTGACAGAAGCTGCGACGCCGACTGAGGCAGATAGGGGTAGATATAGGCATAGAGAAGGAAGCAGACCCCCCAATCGACAGCGGCAGCGACTGAGACGCCTACAGAAATGCTGACAGAGGCTGCGACGCAGACTGAGGCAGATTGTTGTAGATATAGGCATAGAGAAGGCAGCAGACCCCCAATCGACAGCGGCAGCGACTGAGACGCCTACAGAGACGCTGACACAGGCTACGAATCCGACTGAGACGCCGACTGAGGCAGATAGGGGTAGATATAGGCATAGAGAAGGCAGCAGACCCCCAGTCGACAGCTGCAGCGACTGAGTCGCCTACAGAGACGTTGACAGAGGCTGTGACGCCGACAGAGACGTCGAATGAGGCAGATAGGGATAGATATAGGCATAGAGAAGGCAGCAGCGACTGAGACGCCTACATACAGAAGGCAGCAGACCACCCAATCGACAGCGGCAGCGACTGAGACGCCTACAGAGACGCTGGCAGAGGCTGCGACGCCGACTGAGACGCCGAATGAGGCAGATAGGGGTAGATATAGGCATAGAGAAGGCAGCAGACACCCCAATCGACAGCGGGAGCGACTGAGACGCCTACAGAGACGCTGGCAGAGGCTGCGACACCGACTGAGACGTCGAATGAGGCAGATAGGGATAGATATAGGCATAGAGAAGGCAGCAGCGACTGAGACGCCTACAGAGACGCTGACAGGGGCTGTGACGCCTACTGAGACGCCGACTGAGGCAGATAGGGGTAGATATAGGCATAGAGAAGGCAGTAGACACCCCAATCGACAGCGGCAGCTACTGAAACGCCTACAGAGACGCTGGCAGAGGCTGCGACGCCGACTGAGACGCCGAATGAGGCAGATAGGGGTATATATAGGCATACAGAAGGAAGCAGACCCCCCCCAATCGACAGCGGCAGCGACTGAGACGCCTACAGAGATGCTGACAGAGGTTGCGACGCCGACTGAGGCAGATAGGTTTAGATATAGGCATAAAAAAGTCAGCAGGCCCCCAATCGATAGCGGCAGCGACTGAGACGCCTACATAGAAGCTGACAGAAGCTGCGACTCCGACTGAGGCAGATAGGGGTAGATATAGTCATAGAGAAGGCAGCAGACCACCTACTGAGACCCCCCAATCGACAGCGGCAGCGACTGAGACTCCTACAAAGACGCTGACAGAGGCTGCGACGCCGACTGAGACGCTGAATGAGACGGCGAATGAGGCAGATAGGGGTAGATATAGGCATAGAGAAGGCAGCAGACACCCCAATCGACAGCGGGAGCGACTGAGACGCCTACAGAGACGCTGGGAGAGGCTGCGACGCCGACTGAGACGCCGAATGAGGCAGATAGGGATAGATATTGGCATAGAGAAGGCAGCAGACACCCCAATCGACAGCGGCAGCGACTGTGACGCCGACAGAGACGCTGACAGAGGCTGCGAATCCGACTGAGACGCCGACTGAGGCAGATAGGGGTAAATATAGGCATACAGAAGGCAGCAGACTCCCCCAATCGACAGCGGCATCTGCTGAGACGGTTCCAGAGACGCTGACAGAGGCTGCGACGCCGACTGAGATGCCGACTGAGGCAGATAGGGGAAGATATCGGCATAGAGAAGGCAGCAGACCCCCCAATCTACAGCGGCAGGGACTGAGACGCTGACAGAGACGCTGACAGAGGCTGCGACGCCGAATGAGACGCCGACTGAGGCAGATAGGGGTATATATAGGCATAGATACTGCAGCAGACCCCCCAATCGACAGCGGCAGTGACTGAGACGCCTACAGAGACGCTGACAGAGGCTGCGACGCCGAATGAGACGCCGACTGAGGCAGAGAGGGGTAGATATAGGCATAGAGAAGGCAGCAGACCCCCCAATCGACAGTGCCAGCGACTGAGACGCCTACAGAGAAGCTGACAGAGGCTGCGAAGCCGACTTAGGCAGATAGGGGTAGATATAGGCATAAAGAAGGCAGCAGACCCCCCAATCGACAGCGGAAACGGCTGAGACGCCTACAGAGACGCTGACAGAGGCTGGGACGCTGACTGAGACGCCGACTGAAGCAGATGGGGTAGATATAGCCATAGAGAAGGCAGCAGACCCCCCAATCGAGAGCGGCAGCGACTGATATGCCTACAGAGTCGCTGCCATAGGCTGCGAAGCCGACTGAGACGCAGACTGAGACAGATAGGGGTAGAAATAGGCATAGGGAAGACAGGAGACCCCCCAATCGAGACGCCTACAGAAATGCTGACAGAGGCTGCAACGCAGACTGAGGCAGATAGGGGTAGATATAGGCATAGAGAAGGCAGCAGACCCCCTACTGAGACCCCCCAATAGACAGCGGCAGCGACTGAGACGTCTACAGAGACGCTGACAGAGGCTGCGACGCCGACTGAGACGCCGAATGAGACGGCGAATGAGGCAGATAGGGGTAGATATAGGCATAGAGAAGGCAGCAGACACCCCAATCGACAGCTGCAGCGACTGAGACGCCTACAGAGACGTTGACAGAGGCCGTGACGCCGACTGAGACGTCGAATGAGGCAGATACTGACAGATATAGGCATAGAGAAGGCAGCAGCGACTGAGACGCCTACATACAGAAGGCAGCAGACCCCCCAATCAACAGTGGCAGCGACTGAGACGCCTACAGAGACGCTGGCAGAGGCTGCGACGCCGACTGAGATGCCGAATGAGGCAGATAGGGGTAGATATAGGCATAGAGAAGGCAGCAGACACCCCAATCGACAGCGGGAGCGACTGAGACGCCTACAGAGACGCTGGCAGAGGCTGCGACGCCGACTGAGACGTCGAATGAGGCAGATAGGGATAGATATAGGCATAGAGAAGGCACCAGCGACTGAGACGCCTACAGAGACGTTGGCAGAGGCTTCGACGCCGACTGAGACGCCGACTGAGGCTGATAGGTGTAGATATAGGCGTACAGAAGGCAGCAGACCCCCAATCGACAGCGGCAGCGACTGAGACGCCTACAGACACGTTGACAGAGGTTGTGACGCCGAATGAGACGCCGACTGAGGTAGATATGGGTATGGGATAATATGGGATAGGCAGAGAGTAGGCAGAAGACCCCCCAATCGACAGCGGCAGCGACTGAGACGCCTACAGAGACGCTGGCAGAGGCTGCGACGCCGACTGAGACGCCGAATGAGGTAGATAGGGATAGATATAGGCATAGAGAAGGCAGCAGACACCCCAATCGACAGTGGCAGCGACTGAGACGCCTACAGAGACGTTGACAGAGGCTGTGACGCCGACTGAGATGCTGAATGAGGCAGATAGGGGTAGATATAGGCATACAGAAGGCAGCAGACCCCCCAATCGACAGCGGCAGCGACTGAGACGCCTACAGAGATGCTGACAGAGGCTGCGACGCCGATTGAGGCAAATAGGTTTAGATATAGGCATAAAGAATAGGGGTAGATATAGGCATAGAGAAGGCAGCAGACCCCCAATCGACAGCGGCAGCGACTGAGACGCCTACAGAAATGCTGACAGAGGCTGCGACGCAGACTGACGCAGATAGGGGTAGATATAGGCATAGAGAAGGCAGCAGACTACCTACTGAGACCCCCCAATCGACAGCGGCAGCGACTGAGACTCCTACAAAGACGCTGACAGAGGTTGCGACGCCGACTGAGACGCCGAATGAGACGGCGAATGAGGCAGATAAGGGTAGATATAGGCATAGAGAAGGCAGCAGACACCCCAATCGACAGCGGGAGCGACTGAGACGCCTACATAGAAGCTGACAGAAGCTGCGACGCCGACTAAGGCAGATAGGGGTAGATATAGGTATAGAGAAGGCAGCAGACCCCCCAATCGACACCGGCAACGACTGAGACGCCTACAGAAATGCTGACAGAGGCTGCGACGCAGACTGAGGCAGATAGGGGTAGATATAGGCATAGAGAAGGCAGCAGACCCCCTACTGAGACCCCCCAATCGACAGCGGCAGCGACTGAGACTCCTACAAAGACGCTGACAGAGGTTGCGACGCCGACTGAGACGCCGAATGAGACGGCGAATGAGGCAGATAAGGGTAGATATAGGCATAGAGAAGGCAGCAGAACCCCAATCGACAGCGTCAGCGACTGAGACGCCTACAGAGAAGCTGACAGAGGCTGCGAAGCCGACTGAGGCAGATAGGGGTACATATAGGCATAAAGAAGGCAGCAGACCCCCCAATCGACAGCGGAAACGGCTGAGAAACCTACAGAGACGCTGACAGAGGCTGGGACGCCGACTGAGACGCCGACTGAAGCAGATGGGGTAGATATAGCCATAGAGAAGGCAGCAGACCCCCCAATCGAGAGCGGCAGCGACTGATATGCCTACAGAGTCGCTGACATAGGCTGCGAAGCCGACTGAGACGCAGACTGAGACAGATAGGGGTAGATATAGGCATAGGGAAGACAGGAGACCCCCCAATCGAGACGCCTACAGAAATGCTGACAGAGGCTGCAACGCAGACTGAGGCAGATAGGGGTAGATATAGGCATAGAGAAGGCAGCAGACCCCCTACTGAGACCCCCCAATCGACAGCGGCAGCGACTGAGACGTCTACAGAGACGCTGACAGAGGCTGCGACGCCGATTGAGGCAGATAGGTTTAGATATAGGCATAAAGAAGGCAGCAGGCCCCCCAATCGATAGCGGCAGCGACCGAGACGCCTACATAGAAGCTGACAGAAGCTGCGACGCCGACTGGGGCAAATAGGGGTAGATATAGGCATAGAGAAGGCAGCAGACCCCCAATCGACAGCGGCAGCGACTGAGACGCCTACAGAAATGCTGACAGAGGCTGCGACGCAGACTGACGCAGATAGGGGTAGATATAGGCATAGAGAAGGCAGCAGACTACCTACTGAGACCCCCCAATCGACAGCGGCAGCGACTGAGACTCCTACAGAAATGCTGACAGAGGCTGCGACGCAGACTGAGGCAGATAGGGGTAGATATAGGCATAGAGAAGGCAGCAGAACCCCAATCGACAGCGTCAGCGACTGAGACGCCTACAGAGACGCTGACAGAGGCTGCGAATCCGACTGAGACGCCGACTGAGGCAGATAGGGGTAGATATAGGCATAGAGATGGCAGCAGACCCCCAATCGACAGCTGCAGCGACTGAGACGCCTACAGAGACGTTGACAGAGGCTGTGACGCCGACTGAGACGTCGAATGAGGCAGATAGGGATAGATATAGGCATAGAGAAGGCAGCAGCGACTGAGACGCCTACATACAGAAGGCAGCAGACCACCCAATCGACAGCGGCAGCGACTTAGACGCCTACAGAGACGCTGGCAGAGGCTGCGACGCCGACTGAGACGCTGAATGAGGCAGATAGGGGTAGATATAGGCATAGAGAAGGCAGCAGACACCCCAATCGACAGCGGGAGCAACTGAGACGCCTACAGAGACGCTGGCAGAGGCTGCGACGCCGACTGAGACGTCGAATGAGGCAGATAGGGATACATATAGGCATAGAGAAGGCAGCAGCGACTGAGACGCCTACAGAGACGCTGACAAGGGCTGTGACGCCTACTGAGAAGCCGACTGAGGCAGATAGGGGTAGATATAGGCATAGAGAAGGCAGTAGACACCCCAATCGACAGCGGCAGCGACTGAGACGCCTACAGAGACGTTGACAGAGGCTGCGACGCCGACTGAGACGCCGAATGAGGTAGATAGGGATAGATATAGGCATAGAGAAGGCAGCAGACACCCCAATCGACAGCGGCAGCGACTGAGACGCCTACAGAGACGTTGACAGAGGCTGTGACGCCGACTGAGAAGCTGAATGAGGCAGATAGGGGTAGATATAGGCATACAGAAGGCAGCAGACCCCCCAATCGACAGCGGCAGCGACTGAGACGCCTACAGAGATGCTGACAGAGGCTGCGACGCCGATTGAGGCAGATAGGGGTAGATATAGGCATACAGAAGGCAGCAGACCCCCCCCAATCGATAGCGGCAGCGACTGAGACGCCTACAGAGACGCTGACAGAGGCTGCGAATCCGACTGAGACGCCGACTGAGGGAGATAGGGGTAGATATAGGCATAGAGAAGGCAGCAGACCACCTACTGAGACCCCCCAATCGACAGCGGCAGCGACTGAGACTCCTACAAAGACGCTGACAGAGGCTGCGACGCCGACTGAGACGCCGAATGAGACGGCGAATGAGGCAGATTGGAGTAGATATAGGCATAGAGAAGGCAGCAGACACCCCAATCGACAGCGGAAGCGACTGAGACGCCTACAGAGACGCTGGCAGAGGCTGCGACGCCGACTGAGACGCCGAATGAGACGGCGAATGAGGCAGATTGGAGTAGATATAGGCATAGAGAAGGCAGCAGACACCCCAATCGACAGCGGAAGCGACTGAGACGCCTACAGAGACGTTGACAGAGGCTGTGACGCCGACTGAGATGCTGAATGAGGCAGATAGGGGTAGATATAGGCATACAGAACGCAGCAGACCCCCCCCCCCCAATCGACAGCGGCTGCGACTGAGACGCCTACAGAGATGCTGACAGAGGCCGCGACGCCGACTGAGGCAGATAGGTTTAGATATAGGCATAAAGAAGGCAGCAGGCCCCCCAATCGATAGCGGCAGCGACTGAGACGCCTACATAGAAGCTGACAGAAGCTGCGACGCCGACTGAGGCAGATAGGGGTAGATATAGGCATAGAGAAGGCAGCAGACCCCCCAATCAACAGCGGCAGCGACTGAGACGCCTACAGAAATGCTGACAGAGGCTCCGATGCAGACTGAGGCAGATAGTGGTAGATATAGGCATAGAGAAGGCAGCAGACCCCCCAATCGACAGCGGCAGCGGCTGAGACGCCTACAGAGACGCTGACAGAGGCTGCGAATCCGACTGAGATGCCGACTGAGGCAGATAGGGGTAGATATAGGCATAGAGAAGGCAGCAGACCCCCCAATCGACAGCTGCAGCGACTGAGACGCCTACAGAGACGTTGACAGAGGCTGTGATGCCGACTGAGGCATCGAATGAGGCAGATACTGATAGATATAGGCATAGAGAAGGCAGCAGCGGCTGAGACGCCTACATACAGAAGGCAGCAGACCCCCCAATCAACAGTGGCAGCGACTGAGACGCCTACAGAGACGCTGGCAGAGGCTGAGACGCCTACTGAGACGCCGAATGAGGCAGATAGGGGTAGATATAGGCATAGAGAAGGCAGCAGACACCCCAATCGACAGCGGGAGCGACTGAGACGCCTACAGAGACGCTGGCAGAGGCTGCGACGCCGACTGAGACGTCGAATGAGGCAGATAGGGATAGATATAGGCATAGAGAAGGCATCAGCGACTGAGACGCCTACAGAGACGCTGGCAGAGGCTGCGACGCCGACTGAGACGCCGACTGAGGCAGATAGGCGTAGATATAGGCGTACAGAAGGCAGCATACCCCCCAATCGACAGCGGCAGCGACTGAGACGCCTACAGAGACGTTGACAGAGGTTGTGACGCCGAATGAGACGCCGACTGAGGTAGATATGGGTATGGGATAATATGGGATAGGCAGAGAGTAGGCAGAAGACCCCCCAATCAACAGCGGCAGCGACTGAGACGCCTACAGAGACGCTGGCAGAGGCTGCGACGCCGACTGAGACGCCGAATGAGGTAGATAGGGATATATATAGGCACAGAGAAGGCAGCAGACACCCCAATCGACAGCGGCAGCGACTGAGACGCCTACAGAGACGTTGACAGAGGCTGTGACGCCGACTGAGATGCTGAATGAGGCAGATAGGCGTAGATATAGGCATACAGAAGGCAGCAGACCCCACAATCGACAGCGGCAGCGACTGAGACGCCTACAGAGATGCTGACAGAGGCTGCGACGCCGACTGAGGCAGATAGGTTTAGATATAGGCATAAAGAAGGCAGCAGGCCCCCCAATCGATAGCGGCAGCGACTGAGATGCCTACATAGAAGCTGACAGAAGCTGCGACGCCGACTGAGGCAGATTGGGGTAGATATAGGGATAGAGAAGGCAGCAGACCCCCCAATCGACAGCGGCAGCGACTGAGACGCTTACAGAAATGCTGACAGAGGCTGCGACGCAGACTGACGCAGATAGGGGTAGATATAGGCATAGAGAAGGCAGCAGACTACCTACTGAGACCCCCCAATCGACAGCGGCAGCGGCAGCGACTGAGACCCCTACAAAGACGCTGACAGAGGCTGCGACGCCGACTGAGACGCCGAATGAGACGGCGAATGAGGCAGATAGGGGTAGATATAGGCATAGAGAAGGCAGCAGACACCCCAATCGACAGCGGGAGCGACTGAGACGCCTACATAGAAGCTGACAGAAGCTGCGACGCAGATATAGGCATAGAGAAGGCAGCAGACCCCCCAATCGACAGCGGCAGCGACTGAGACGCCTACAGAGATGCTGACAGAGGCTGCGACGCCGACTGAGGCAGATAGGTTTAGATATAGGCGTAGAGAAATCAGCAGACCCCCAATCGACAGCTGCAGCGACTGAGACGCCTACAGAGACGTTGACAGAGGCTGTGACGCCGACTGAGACGTCGAATGAGGCAGATAGGGATAGATATAGGCATAGAGAAGGCAGCAGTGACTGAGACGCCTACATACAGAAGGCAGCAGACCACCCAATCGACAGCGGCAGCGACTGAGATGCCTACAGGGACGCTGGCAGAGGCTGCGACGCCGACTGAGACGCCGAATGAGGCAGATAGGGGTAGATATAGGCATAGAGAAGGCAGCAGACACCCCAATCGACAGCGGGAGCGACTGAGACGCCTACAGAGACGCTGGCAGAGGCTGCGACGCCGACTGAGATGTCGAATGATGCAGATAGGGATAGATATAGGCATAGAGAAGGCAGCAGCGACTGAGACGCCTACAGAGACGCTGACAGGGGCTGTGACGCCTACTGAGACGCCGACTGAGGCAGATAGGGGTAGATATAGGCATAGAGAAGGCAGTAGACACCCCAATCGACAGCGGCAGCGACTGAGACGCCTACAGAGACGCTGGCAGAGGCTGCAACGCCGACTGAGACGCCGAATGAGGCAGATAGGGATAGATATTGGCATAGAGAAGGCAGCAGACACCCCAATCGACAGCGGCAGCGACTGTGTGCCGACAGACACGCTGACAGAGGCTGCGAATCCGACTGAGACGCCGACTGAGGCAGATAGGGGTAGATATAGGCATACAAAAGGCAGCAGACTCCCCCAATCGACAGCGGCGTCTGCTGAGACGGTTCCAGAGACGCTGACAGAGGCTGCGACGCCGACTGAGATGCCGACTGAGGCAGATAGGGGAAGATATCGGCATAGAGAAGGCAGCAGAACCCCCAATCGACAGCGGCAGGGACTGAGACGCTGACAGAGACGCTGACAGAGGCTGCGACGCCGACCGAGGCAGATAGGGGTATATATAGGCATAGAGAAGGCAGCAGTGACTGAGACGCCTACAGAGACGCTGGCAGAGGCTGCGACGCCGACTGAGACGCCGAATGAGGCAGATAGGGATAGATATTGGCATAGAGAAGGCAGCAGACACCCCAATCGACAGCGGCAGCGACTGTGACGCCGACAGAGACGCTGACAGAGGCTGCGAATCCGACTGAGACGCCGACTGAGGCAGATAGGGGTAGATATAGGCATAGAGAAGGCAGCAGACCCCCCAATCGACAGCGGCAGGGACTGAGACGCTGACAGAGACGCTGACAGAGGCTGCGTCGCCGACCGAGGCAGATAGGGGTATATATAGGCATAGAGACTGCAGCAGACCCCCCCAATCGACAGCGGCAGTGACTGAGACGCCTACAGAGACGCTGACAGAGGCTGCGACGCCGAATGAGATGCCGACTGAGACAGATAGGGGTAGATATAGGCATAGAGAAGACAGGAGACCCCCAATCAATAGCGGTAGCGACTGATATGCCTACAGAGACGCTGACATAGGCTGCGGAGCCGACTGAGACGCAGACTGAGGCAGATAGGGGTAGCTATAGGCATAGAGAAGGCAGCATACCCCCAACTGAGCCCCCCAATCGACAGCGGCAGCGACTGAGACGCCTACAGAGACGCTGGCAGAGGCTGCGACGCCGACTGAGACGCCGACTGAGGCAGATAGGGGTAGATATAGGCATAGAGAAGGCAGCAGACCCTCCAATCGACAGCGGCAGGGACTGAGACGCTGACAGAGACGCTGACAGAGGCTGCGTCGCCGACCGAGGCAGATAGGGGTATATATAGGCATAGAGACTGCAGCAGACCCCCCCCAATCGACAGCGGCAGTGACTGAGACGCCTACAGAGACGCTGACAGAGGCTGCGATGCCGACTGAGGCAGATAGGGGTAGGTATATGCATAAAGACGGCAGCAGACCCCCCAATCGACAGCGGAAACGGCTGAGACGCCTACAGAGACGCTGACAGAGGCTGGGACGCCGACTGAGACGCCGACTGAAGCATATGGGGTAGATACTCGTATAGCCATAGAGAAGGCAGCAGACCCCCCAATCGAGAGCGGCAGCGACTGATATGCCTACAGAGATGCTGACATAGGCTGCGAAGCCGACTGAGACGCAGACTGAGACAGATAGGGGTAGATATAGGCATAGAGATGACAGGAGACCCCCCAATCAATAGCGGTAGCGACTGATATGCCTACAGAGACGCTGACATAGGCTGCGGAGCCGACTGAGACGCAGACTGAGGCAGATAGGGGTAGCTATAGGCATAGAGAAGGCAGCATACCCCCTACTGAGACCCCCCAATCGACAGCGGCAGCGACTGAGACGCCTACAGAGACGCTGACAGAGGCTGCGACGCCGACTGAGACGCCGAATGAGACGGCGAATGAGGCAGATAGGGGTAGATATAGGCATAGAGAAGGCAGCAGACACCCCAATCGACAGCGGGAGCGACTGAGACGCCTACAGAGACGCTGGCAGAGGCTGCGACGCCGACTGAGACGTCAAATGAGGCAGATAGGGATAGATATAGGCATAGAGAAGGCAGCAGCGACTGAGACGCCAACAGAGACGCTGGCAGAGGCTGCGACGCCGACTGAGGCAGATAGGGGTAGATATAGGCGTACAGAAGGCAGCAGACCCCCCAATCGACAGCGGCAGCGACTGAGACGCCTACAGAAATGCTGACAGAAGCTGCGACGCCCACTGAGGCAGATAGGAGTAGATATAGGCATAGAGAAGGCAGCAGACCCACCAATTGACAGCGACAGCGACTGAGACAGAGACGCTGACAGTTGCTGTGACGCCTACTGACACGCCGACTGAGGCAGATAAGGGGTAGATATAGGCATAGAGAAGGCAGCAGACCCCCCAATCAACAGCGGGAGCGACTGAGACGCCTACAGAGACGCTGGCAGAGGCTGCGACGCCGACTGAGACGCCGAATGAGGTAGATAGGGATAGATATAGGCATAGAGAAGGCAGCAGACACCCCAATCGACAGCGGCAGCGACTGAGACGCCTACAGAGACGTTGACAGAGGCTGTGACACCGACTGAGATGCTGAATGAGGCAGATAGGGGTAGATATAGGCATACAGAAGGCAGCAGACCCCCTCAAACGACAGCGGCAGCGACTGAGACGCCTAGAGAGATGCTGACAGAGACTGCGACGCCGACCGAGGCAGATAGGGGTATATATAGGCATAGAGACTGCAGCAGACCCCCCCAATCGACAGCGGCAGTGACTGAGACGCCTACAGAGACGCTGACAGAGGCTGCGACGCCGACTGAGGCAGATAGGGGGTAGATATAGTTATAAAGAAGGCAGCAGACAACCCAATCGACAGCGGCAGCGACTGAGAAGCCGACTGAGACGCCGACTGAGGCAGATAGGGGTAGATATAGGCATATTGAAGGCAGCAGACCCCCAATCGACAGCGGCAGTGACTGAAACACCTACAGAGATGTTGACAGAGGCTGCGACGCCGAATGAGGCACCGAGAGAGGCAGATAGGGGTAGATATAGGCATAAAGAAGGCAGCAGACCCCCCAATCGACAGCTGCAGCGACTGAGACGCCTACAGAGACGTTGACAGAGGCTGTGACGCTGACTGAGACGCCGAATGAGGCAGATAGGGGTAGATATAGGCATACAGAAGGCAGCAGACCCCCCCAATCGACAGCGGCAGCGACTGAGACGCCTACAGAGATGCTGACAGAGGCTGCGACGCCGACTGAGGCAGATAGGTTTAGATATAGGCATAAAGAAGGCAGCAGACCCCCCAATCGACAGCGGCAGCGACTGAGACGCCTACAGAGAAGCTGACAGAGGCTGCGAAGCCGACTGAGGCAGATAGGGGTAGATATAGGCATAAAGAAGGCAGCAGACCCCCCAATCGACAGCGGAAACGGCTGAGACGCCTACAGAGACGCTGACAGAGGCTGGGACGCCGACTGAGACGCCGACTGAAGCAGATGGGGTAGATATAGGCATTGAGAAGGCAGCAGACCCCCCAATCGAGAGCGGCAGCGACTAATATGCCTACAGAGACGCTGACATAGGCTGCGAAGCCGACTGAGACGCAGACTGAGACAGATAGAGGTAGATATAGGCATAGAGAAGACAGGAGACCAACTACTGAGACCCCCCAATCGACAGCGGCAGCGACTGAGACTCCTACAGAGACGCTGACAGAGGCTGCGACGCCGACTGAGACGCCGAATATGACGGTTTAGATATAGGCATAAAGAAGGCAGCAGGCCCCCAATCGATAGCGGCAGCGACTGAGACGCCTACATAGAAGCTGACAGAAGCTGCGACGCCGACTGAGGCAGATAGGGGTAGATATAGTCATAGAGAAGGCAGCAGACCCCCCAATCGACAGCGGCAGCGACTGAGACGCCTACAGAAATGCTGACAGAGGCTGCGACGCAGACTGAGGCAGATAGGGGTAGATATAGGCATAGAGAAGGCAGCAGACACCCCAATCGACAGCGGGAGCGACTGAGACGCCTACAGAGACGCTGGCAGAGGCTGCGACGCCGACTGAGACGCCGAATGAGGTAGATAGGGATAGATATAGTTATAAAGAAGGCAGCAGACAACCCAATCGACAGCGGCAGCGACTGAGAAGCCGACTGAGACGCCGACTGAGGCAGATAGGGGTAGATATAGGCATATTGAAGGCAGCAGACCCCCAATCGACAGCGGCAGTGACTGAAACACCTACAGAGACGCTGACAGAGGCTGCGATGCCGAATGAGGCACCGACAGAGGCAGATAGGGGTAGATAATGGCATAGAGAAGGCAGCAGACACCCCAATCCAGTGCTGCAGCGACTGAGTCGCCTACAGAGACGTTGACAGAGGCTGTGACGCCGACTGAGACGCCGAATGAGGAAGATAGGGGTAGATATAGGCATAGAGAAGGCAGCAGACACCCCAATCGACAGCGGCAGCGACTGAGACGCCTACAGAGACGTTGACAGAGGCTGTGACACCGACTGAGATGCTGAATGAGGCAGATAGGGGTAGATATAGGCATACAGAAGGCAGCAGACCCCCCCAAACGACAGCGGCAGCGACTGAGACGCCTAGAGAGATGCTGACAGAGACTGCGACGCCGACCGAGGCAGATAGGGGTATATATAGGCATAGAGACTGCAGCAGACCCCCCCAATCGACAGCGGCAGTGACTGAGACGCCTACAGAGACGCTGACAGAGGCTGCGACGCCGACTGAGGCAGATAGGGGGTAGATATAGTTATAAAGAAGGCAGCAGACAACCCAATCGACAGCGGCAGCGACTGAGAAGCCGACTGAGACGCCGACTGAGGCAGATAGGGGTAGATATAGGCATACAGAAGGCAGCAGACCCCCCCAATCGACAGCGGCAGCGACTGAGACGCCTACAGAGACGCTGGCAGAGGCTGCGACGCCGACTGAGACGCCGAATGAGGCAGATAGGGATAGATATTGGCATAGAGAAGGCAGCAGACACCCCAATCGACAGCGGCAGCGACTGTGACGCCGACAGAGACGCTGACAGAGGCTGCGAATCCGACTGAGACGCCGAATGAGGCAGATAGGGATAGATATTGGCATAGAGAAGGCAGCAGACACCCCAATCAATAGCGGTAGCGACTGATATGCCTACAGAGACGCTGACATAGGCTGCGGAGCCGACTGAGACGCAGACTGAGGCAGATAGGGGTAGCTATAGGCATAGAGAAGGCAGCATACCCCCTACTGAGACCCCCCAATCGACAGCAGCAGCGACTGAGACGCCTACAGAGACGCTGACAGAGGCTGCGACGCCGACTGAGACGCCGAATGAGACGGCGAATGAGGCAGATAGGGGTAGATATAGGCATAGAGAAGGCAGCAGACACCCCAATCGACAGCGGGAGCGACTGAGACGCCTACAGAGACGCTGGCAGAGGCTGCGACGCCGACTGAGACGTCAAATGAGGCAGATAGGGATAGATATAGGCATAGAGAAGGCAGCAGACACCCCAATCGACAGCGGCAGCGACTGTGACGCCGACAGAGACGCTGACAGAGGCTGCGAATCCGACTGAGACGCCGACCGAGGCAGATAGGGGTATATATAGGCATAGAGACTGCAGCAGACCCCCCCAATCGACAGCGGCAGTGACTGAGACGCCTACAGAGACGCTGACAGAGGCTGCGAAGCCGACTGAGGCAGATAGGGGTAGGTATATGCATAAAGAAGGCAGCAGACCCCCCCAATCGACAGCGGAAACGGCTGAGACGCCTACAGAGACGCTGACAGAGGCTGGGACGCCGACTGAGACGCCGACTGAAGCAGATGGGGTAGATACTCGTATAGCCATAGAGAAGGCAGCAAACCCCCCAATCGAGAGCGGCAGCGACTGATATGCGTACAGAGATGCTGACATAGGCTGCGAAGCCTACTGAGATGCAGACTGAGACAGATAGGGGTAGATATAGGCATAGAGAAGACAGGAGACCCCCCAATCAATAGCGGTAGCGACTGATATGCCTACAGAGACGCTGACATAGGCTGCGGAGCCGACTGAGACGCAGACTGAGGCAGATAGGGGTAGCTATAGGCATAGAGAAGGCAGCATACCCCCTACTGAGACCCCCCAATCGACAGCGGCAGCGACTGAGACGCCTACAGAGACGCTGACAGAGGCTGCGACGCCGACTGAGACGCCGAATGAGACGGCGAATGAGGCAGATAGGGGTAGATATAGGCATAGAGAAGGCAGCAGACACCCCAATCGACAGCGGGAGCGACTGAGACGCCTACAGAGACGCTGGCAGAGGCTGCGACGCCGACTGAGACGTCAAATGAGGCAGATAGGGATACATATAGGCATAGAGAAGGCAGCAGCGACTGAGACGCCAACAGAGACCCCCCAATCAATAGCGGCAGCGACTGAGATGCCTACAGAAATGCTGACAGAAGCTGCGACGCCCACTGAGGCAGATAGGAGTAGATATAGGCATAGAGAAGGCAGCAGACCCACCAATTGACAGCGACAGCGACTGAGACAGAGACGCTGACAGGGGCTGTGACGCCTACTGACACGCCGACTGAGGCAGATAAGGGGTAGATAGAGGCATAGAGAAGGCAGCAGACCCCCCAATCAACAGCGGGAGCGACTGAGACGCCTACAGAGACGCTGGCAGAGGCTGCGACGCCGACTGAGACGCCGAATGAGGTAGATAGGGATAGATATAGGCATAGAGAAGGCAGCAGACACCCCAATCGACAGCGGCAGCGACTGAGACGCCTACAGAGACGTTGACAGAGGCTGTGACGCCGACTGAGATGCTGAATGAGGCAGATAGGGGTAGATATAGGCATACAGAAGGCAGCAGACCCCCCCCAAACGACAGCGGCAGCCACTGAGACGCCTAGAGAGATGCTGACAGAGACTGCGACGCCGACCGAGGCAGATAGGGGTATATATAGGCATAGAGACTGCAGCAGACCCCCCCAATCGACAGCGGCAGTGACTGAGACGCCTACAGAGACGCTGACAGAGGCTGCGACGCCGACTGAGACGCCGAATAAGACGGTTTAGATATAGGCATAAAGAAGGCAGCAGGCCCCCAATCGATAGCGGCAGCGACTGAGACGCCTACATAGAAGCTGACAGAAGCTGCGACGCCGACTGAGGCAGATAGGGGTAGATATAGTCATAGAGAAGGCAGCAGACCCCCCAATCGACAGCGGCAGCGACTGAGACGCCTACAGAAATGCTGACAGAGGCTGCGACGCAGACTGAGGCAGATAGGGGTAGATAGAGGCATAGAGAAGGCAGCAGACCCCCCAATCGACAGCGGCAGCGACTGAAAAGCCTACAGAGACGCTGACAGAGGCTGCGAATCCGACTGATACGCCGACTGAGGGAGATAGGGGTAGATATAGGCATAGAGAAGGCAGCAGACCACCTACTGAGACCCCCCCAATCGACAGCGGCAGCGACTGAGATGCCAACAGAGACGCTGGCAGAGGCTGCGCCGCCGACTGAGACTCCGAATGAGGTAGATAGGGATAGATATAGGCATAGAGAAGGCAGCAGACACCCCAATCGACAGCGGCAGCGACTGAGACGCCTACAGAGACGTTGACAGAGGCTGTGACGCCGACTGAGATGCTGAATGAGGCAGATAGCGGTAGATATAGGCATACAGAAGGCAGCAGACCCCCAATCGACAGCGGCAGCGACTGAGATGCCAACAGAGACGCTGGCAGAGGCTGCGACGCCGACTGAGACGCCGAATGAGGTAGATAGGGATAGATATAGGCATAGAGAAGGCAGCAGGCCCCCCCAATCGACAGCTGCAGCGACTGAGACGCCTACAGAGACGTTGACAGAGGCTGTGACGCCGACTGAGACGTCGAATGAGGCAGATACTGATAGATATAGGCATAGAGAAGGCAGCAGCGGCTGAGACGCCTACATACAGAAGGCAGCAGACCCCCCAATCGACAGTGGCAGCGACTGAGACGCCTACAGAGACGCTGGCAGAGGCTGCGACGCCGACCGAGACGCCGAATGAGGCAGATAGGGGTAGATATAAGCATAGAGAAGTCAGCAGACACCCCAATCGACAGCGGGAGCGACTGAGACGCCTACAGAGACGCTGGCAAAGGCTGCGACGCCGACTGAGACGTCGAATGAGGCAGATAGGGATAGATATAGGCATAGAGAAGGCAGCAGACCCCCCAATCGACAGCGGCAGCGACTGAGACGCCTACAGAGACGTTGACAGAGGTTGTGACGCCGAATGAGACGCCGACTGAGGTAGATATGGGTATGGGATAATATGGGATAGGCAGAGAGTAGGCAGAAGACCCCCCAATCAACAGCGGCAGCGACTGAGATGCCTACAGAAATGCTGACAGAGGCAGCGACGCCCACTGAGGCAGATAGGAATAGATATAGGCATAGAGAAGGCAGCAGACCTCCCAATCGACAGCGGCAGCGACTGAGACGCCTACAGAGACGCTGCCAGAGGCTGCGACGCCGACTGAGACGCCGAATGAGGTAGATAGGGATAGATATAGGCACAGAGAAGGCAGCAGACACCCCAATTGACAGCGGCAGCGACTGAGACGCCTACAGAGACGTTGACAGAGGCTGTGACGCCGACTGAGATGCTGAATGAGGCAGATAGGGGTAGATATAGGCATACAGAAGGCAGCAGACCCCCCAATCGACAGCGGCAGCGACTGAGACGCCTACAGAGATGCTGACAGAGGCTGCGACGCCGACTGAGGCAGATAGGTTTAGATATAGGCATAAAGAAGGCAGCAGGCCCCCCAATCGATAGCGGCAGCGACTGAGACGCCTACATAGAAGCTGACAGAAGCTGCGACGCCGACTGAGGCACATAGGGGTAGATATAGGCATAGAGAAGGAAGCAGACCCCCCAATCGACAGCGGCAGCGACTGAGACGCCTACAGAAATGCTGACAGAGGTTGCGACGCAGACTGACGCAGATAGGGGTAGATATAGGCATAGAGAAGGCAGCAGACTACCTACTGACACCCCCCAATCGACAGCGGCAGCGACTGAGACTCCTACAAAGACGCTGACAGAGGCTGCGACGCCGACTGAGACGCCGAATGAGACGGCGAATGAGGCAGATAGGGGTAGATATAGGCATAGAGAAGGCAGCAGACACCCCAATCAACAGCGGGAGCGACTGAGACGCCTACATAGAAGCTGACAGAAGCTGCGACGCCGACTAAGGCAGATAGGGGTAGATATAGGTATAGAGAAGGCAGCAGACCCCCCAATCGACAGCGGCAGCGACTGAGACGCCTACAGAAATGCTGACAGAGGCTGCGACGCAGACTGAGGCAGATAGTTGTAGATATAGGCATAGAGAAGGCAGCAGACCCCCAATCGACAGCGG
Source organism: Clusia tigrina (assembly GCA_920105625.2). Classification (NCBI taxonomy): domain Eukaryota; kingdom Metazoa; phylum Arthropoda; class Insecta; order Diptera; family Clusiidae; genus Clusia; species Clusia tigrina. The sequence goes on along the minus strand of OV050031.1, from coordinate 76,527,586 downwards.
CAGCGACTGAGACGCCTACAGAGACGCTGACACAGGCTGCGAATCCGACTGAGACGCCGACTGAGGCAGATAGGGGTAGATATAGGCATAGAGAAGGCAGCAGACCCCCAATCGACAGCTGCAGCGACTGAGTCGCCTACAGAGACGTTGACAGAGGCTGTGACGCCGACAGAGACGTCGAATGAGGCAGATAGGGATAGATATAGGCATAGAGAAGGCAGCAGCGACTGAGACGCCTACAGAGACGCTGGCAGAGGCTGCGACGCCGACTGAGACGCCGAATGAGGCAGATAGGGGTAGATATAGGCATAGAGAAGGCAGCAGACACCCCAATCGACAGCGGGAGCGACTGAGACGCCTACAGAGACGCTGGCAGAGGCTGCGACACCGACTGAGACGTCGAATGAGGCAGATAGGGATAGATATAGGCATAGAGAAGGCAGCAGCGACTGAGACGCCTACAGAGACGCTGACAGGGGCTGTGATGCCTACTGAGACGCCGACTGAGGCAGATAGGGGTAGATATAGGCATAGAGAAGGCAGTAGACACCCCAATCGACAGCGGCAGCGACTGAAACGCCTACAGAGACGCTGGCAGAGGCTGCGACGCCGACTGAGACGCCGAATGAGGCAGATAGGGGTAGATATAGGCATACAGAAGGCAGCAGACCCCCCCCAATCGACAGCGGCAGCGACTGAGACGCCTACAGAGATGCTGACAGAGGTTGCGACGCCGACTGAGGCAGATAGGTTTAGATATAGGCATAAAGAAGGCAGCAGGCCCCCAATCGATAGCGGCAGCGACTGAGACGCCTACATAGAAGCTGACAGAAGCTGCGACTCCGACTGAGGCAGATAGGGGTAGATATAGTCATAGAGAAGGCAGCAGACCACCTACTGAGACCCCCCAATCGACAGCGGCAGCGACTGAGACTCCTACAAAGACGCTGACAGAGGCTGCGACGCCGACTGAGACGCTGAATGAGACGGCGAATGAGGCAGATAGGGGTAGATATAGGCATAGAGAAGGCAGCAGACACCCCAATCGACAGCGGGAGCGACTGAGACGCCTACAGAGACGCTGGGAGAGGCTGCGACGCCGACTGAGACGCCGAATGAGGCAGATAGGGATAGATATTGGCATAGAGAAGGCAGCAGACACCCCAATCGACAGCGGCAGCGACTGTGACGCCGACAGAGACGCTGACAGAGGCTGCGAATCCGACTGAGACGCCGACTGAGGCAGATAGGGGTAAATATTGGCATACAGAAGGCAGCAGACTCCCCCAATCGACAGCGGCATCTGCTGAGACGGTTCCAGAGACGCTGACAGAGGCTGCGACGCCGACTGAGATGCCGACTGAGGCAGATAGGGGTAGATATCGGCATCGAGAAGGCAGCAGACCCCCCAATCGACAGCGGCAGGGACTGAGACGCTGACAGAGACGCTGACAGAGGCTGCGACGCCGACCGAGGCAGATAGGGGTATATATAGGCATAGAGACTGCAGCAGACCCCCCCAATCGACAGCGGCAGTGACTGAGACGCCTACAGAGATGCTGACAGAGGCTGCGACGCCGAATGAGACGCCGACTGAGGCAGAGAGGGGTAGATATAGGCATAGAGAAGGCAGCAGACCCCCCAATCGACAGCGCCAGCGACTGAGACGCCTACAGAGAAGCTGACAGAGGCTGCGAAGCCGACTGAGGCAGATAGGGGTAGATATAGGCATAAAGAAGGCAGCAGACCCCCCAATCGACAGCGGAAACGGCTGAGACGCCTACAGAGACGCTGACAGAGGCTGGGACGCCGACTGAGACGCCGACTGAAGCAGATGGGGTAGATATAGCCATAGAGAAGGCAGCAGACCCCCAATCGAGAGCGGCAGCAACTGATATGCCTACAGAGTCGCTGACATAGGCTGCGAAGCCGACTGAGACGCAGACTGAGACAGATAGGGGTATATATAGGCATAGGGAAGACAGGAGACCCCCCAATCGAGACGCCTACAGAAATGCTGACAGAGGCTGCAACGCAGACTGAGGCAGATAGGGGTAGATATAGGCATAGAGAAGGCAGCAGACCCCCTACTGAGACCCCCCGATCGACAGCGGCAGCGACTGAGACGTCTACAGAGACGTTGACAGAGGCTGCGACGCCGACTGAGACGCCGAATGAGACGGCGAATGAGGCAGATAGGGGTAGATATAGGCATAGAGAAGGCAGCAGACACCCCAATCGACAGCTGCAGCGACTGAGACGCCTACAGAGACGTTGACAGAGGCCGTGACGCCGACTGAGACGTCGAATGAGGCAGATACTGATAGATATAGGCATAGAGAAGGCAGCAGCGACTGAGACGCCTACATACAGAAGGCAGTAGGCCCCCCAATCAACAGTGGCAGCGACTGAGACGCCTACAGAGACGCTGGCAGAGGCTGCGACGCCGACTGAGATGCTGAATGAGGCAGATAGGGGTAGATATAGGCATAGAGAAGGCAGCAGACACCCCAATCGACAGCGGGAGCGACTGAGACGCCTACAGAGACGCTGGCAGAGGCTGCGACGCCGACTGAGACGTCGAATGAGGCAGATAGGGATAGATATAGGCATAGAGAAGGCATCAGCGACTGAGACGCCTACAGAGACGCTGGCAGAGGCTGCGACGCCGACTGAGACGCCGACTGAGGCTGATAGGTGTAGATATAGGCGTACAGAAGGCAGCAGACCCCCAATCGACAGCGGCAGCGACTGAGACGCCTACAGACACGTTGACAGAGGTTGTGACGCCGAATGAGACGCCGACTGAGGTAGATATGGGTATGGGATAATATGGGATAGACAGAGAGTAGGCAGAAGACCCCCCAATCGACAGCGGCAGCGACTGAGACGCCTACAGAGACCCTGGCAGAGGCTGCGACGCCGACTGAGACGCCGAATGAGGTAGATAGGGATAGATATAGGCATAGAGAAGGCAGCAGACACCCCAATCGACAGTGGCAGCGACTGAGACGCCTACAGAGACGTTGACAGAGGCTGTGACGCCGACTGAGATGCTGAATGAGGCAGATAGGGGTAGATATAGGCATACAGAAGGCAGCAGACCCCCCAATCGACAGCGGCAGCGACTGAGACGCCTACAGAGATGCTGACAGAGGCTGCGACGCCGATTGAGGCAAATAGGTTTAGATATAGGCATAAAGAATAGGGGTAGATATAGGCATAGAGAAGGCAGCAGACCCCCAATCGACAGCGGCAGCGACTGAGACGCCTACAGAAATGCTGACAGAGGCTGCGACGCAGACTGACGCAGATAGGGGTAGATATAGGCATAGAGAAGGCAGCAGACTACCTACTGAGACCCCCCAATCGACAGTGGCAGCGACTGAGACTCCTACAAAGACGCTGACAGAGGTTGCGACGCCGACTGAGACGCCGAATGAGACGGCGAATGAGGCAGATAAGGGTAGATATAGGCATAGAGAAGACAGCCGACACCCCAATCGACACCGGCAGCGACTGAGACGCCTACAGAAATGCTGACAGAGGCTGCGACGCAGACTGAGGCAGATAGGGGTAGATATAGGCATAGAGAAGGCAGCAGAACCCCAATCGACAGCGTCAGCGACTGAGACGCCTACAGAGACGCTGACAGAGGCTGCGAATCCGACTGAGACGCCGACTGAGGCAGATAGGGGTAGATATAGGCATAGAGAAGGCAGCAGACCCCCCAATCGACAGCGCCAGCGACTGAGACGCCTACAGAGAAGCTGACAGATGCTGCGAAGCCGACTGAGGCAGATAGGGGTAGATATAGGCATAAAGAAGGCAGCAGATCCCCCCAATCGACAGCGGAAACGGCTGAGACGCCTACAGAGACGCTGACAGGGGCTGGGACGCCGACTGAGACGCCGACTGAAGCAGATGGGGTAGATATAGCCATAGAGAAGGCAGCAGACCCCCCAATCGAGAGCGGCAGCGACTGATATGCCTACAGAGTCGCTGACATAGGCTGCGAAGCCGACTGAGACGCAGACTGAGACAGATAGGGGTAGATATAGGCATAGGGAAGACAGGAGACCCCCCAATCGAGACGCCTACAGAAATGCTGACAGAGGCTGCAACGCAGACTGAGGCAGATAGGGGTAGATATAGGCATAGAGAAGGCAGCAGACCCCCTACTGAGACACCCCAATCGAGAGCGGCAGCGACTGATATGCCTACAGAGTCGCTGACATAGGCTGCGAAGCCGACTGAGACGCAGACTGAGACAGATAGGGGTAGATATAGGCATAGGGAAGACAGGAGACCCCCCAATCGAGACGCCTACAGAAATGCTGACAGAGGCTGCAACGCAGACTGAGGCAGATAGGGGTAGATATAGGCATAGAGAAGGCAGCAGACCCCCTACTGAGACCCCCCAACCGACAGCGGCAGCGACTGAGACGTCTACAGAGACGCTGACAGAGGCTGCGACGCCGACTGAGACGCCGAATGAGACGGCGAATGAGGCAGATAGGGGTAGATATAGGCATAGAGAAGGCAGCAGACACCCCAATCGACAGCTGCAGCGACTAAGACGCCTACAGAGACGTTGACAGAGGCCGTGACGCCGACTGAGACGTCGAATGAGGCAGATACTGATAGATATAGGCATAGAGAAGGCAGCAGCGACTGAGACGCCTACATACAGAAGGCAGCAGACCCCCCAATCAACAGTGGCAGCGACTGAGACGCCTACAGAGACGCTGGCAGAGGCTGCGACGCCGACTGAGATGCCGAATGAGGCAGATAGGGGTAGATATAGGCACAGAGAAGGCAGCAGACACCCCAATCGACAGCGGGAGCGACTGAGACGCCTACAGAGACGCTGGCAGAGGCTGCGACGCCGACTGAGACGTCGAATGAGGCAGATAGGGATAGATATAGGCATAGAGAAGGCATCAGCGACTGAGACGCCTACAGAGACGCTGGCAGAGGCTGCGACGCCGACTGAGACGCCAACTGAGGCTGATAGGTGTAGATATAGGCGTACAGAAGGCAGCAGACCCCCAATCGACAGCGGCAACGACTGAGACGCCTACAGACACGTTGACAGAAGTTGTGACGCCGAATGAGACGCCGACTGAGGTAGATATGGGTATGGGATAATATGGGATAGGCAGAGAGTAGGCAGAAGGCCCCCCAATCGACAGCGGCAGCGACTGAGACGCCTACAGAGACGCTGGCAGAGGCTGCGACGCCGACTGAGACGCCGAATGAGGTAGATAGGGATAGATATAGGCATAGAGAAGGCAGCAGACACCCCAATCGACAGCGGCAGCGACTGAGACGCCTACAGAGATGCTGACAGAGGCTGCGACGCCGATTGAGGCAGATAGGTTTAGATATAGGCATAAGGAAGGCAGCAGGCCCCCCAATCGATAGCGGCAGCGACCGAGACGCCTACATAGAAGCTGACAGAAGCTGCGACGCCGACTGGGCCAAAAAGGGGTAGATATAGGCATAGAGAAGGCAGCAGACCCCCAATCGACAGCGGCAGCGACTGAGACGCCTACAGAAATGCTGACAGAGGCTGCGACGCAGACTGACGCAGATAGGGGTAGATATAGGCATAGAGAAGGCAGCAGACTACCTACTGAGACCCCCCCAATCGACAGCGGCAGCGACTGAGACTCCTACAAAGACGCTGACAGAGGTTGCGACGCCGACTGAGACGCCGAATGAGACGGCGAATGAGGCAGATAAGGGTAGATATAGGCATAGAGAAGGCAGCAGACACCCCAATCGACAGCGGGAGCGACTGAGACGCCTACATAGAAGCTGACAGAAGCTGCGACGCCGACTAAGGCAGATAGGGGTAGATATAGGCATAGAGAAGGCAGCAGACCCCCCAATCGACACCGGCAGCGACTGAGACGCCTACAGAAATGCTGACAGAGGCTGCGACGCAGACTGAGGCAGATAGGGGTAGATATAGGCATAGAGAAGGCAGCAGAACCCCAATCGACAGCGTCAGCGACTGAGACGCCTACAGAGACGCTGACAGAGGCTGCGAATCCGACTGAGACGCCGACTGAGGCAGATAGGGGTAGATATAGGCATAGAGAAGGCAGCTGACCCCCAATCGACAGCTGCAGCGACTGAGACGCCTACAGAGACGTTGACAGAGGCTGTGTCGCCGACTGAGACGTCGAATGAGGCAGATAGGGATAGATATAGGCATAGAGAAGGCAGCAGCGACTGAGAAGCCTACATACAGAAATCAGCAGACCACCCAATCGACAGCGGCAGCGACTGAGACGCCTACAGAGACGCTGGCAGAGGCTGCGACGCCGACTGAGACGCTGAATGAGGCAGATAGGGGTAGATATAGGCATAGAGAAGGCAGCAGACACCCCAATCGACAGCGGGAGCAACTGAGACGCCTACAGAGACGCTGGCAGAGGCTGCGACGCCGACTGAGACGTCGAATGAGGCAGATAGGGATACATATAGGCATAGAGAAGGCAGCAGCGACTGAGACGCCTACAGAGACGCTGACAGGGGCTGTGACGCCTACTGAGAAGCCGACTGAGGCAGATAGGGGTAGATATAGGCATAGAGAAGGCAGTAGACACCCCAATCGACAGCGGCAGCGACTGAGACGCCTACAGAGACGCTGGCAGAGGCTGCGACGCCGACTGACACGCCGAATGAGGTAGATAGGGATAGATATAGGCATAGAGAAGGCAGCAGACACCCCAATCGACAGCGGCAGCGACTGAGACGCCTACAGAGACGTTGACAGAGGCTGTGACGCCGACTGAGAAGCTGAATGAGGCAGATAGGGGTAGATATAGGCATACAGAAGGCAGCAGACCCCCCAATCGACAGCGGCAGCGACTGAGACGCCTACAGAGATGCTGACAGAGGCTGCGACGCCGATTGAGGCAGATAGGTTTAGATATAGGCATAAAGAAGGCAGCAGGCCCCCAATCGATAGCGGCAGCGACTGAGACGTCTACATAGAAGCTGACAGAAGCTGCGAATCCGACTGAGACGCCGACTGAGGGAGATAGGGGTAGATATAGGCATAGAGAAGGCAGCAGACCACCTACTGAGACCCCCCAATCGACAGCGGCAGCGACTGAGACTCCTACAAAGACGCTGACAGAGGCTGCGACGCCGACTGAGACGCCGAATGAGGTAGATAGGGATAGATATAGGCATAGAGAAGGCAGCAGCGACTGAGACGCCAACAGAGACGCTGGCAGAGGCTACGACGCCGACTGAGGCAGATAGGGGTAGATATAGGCGTACAGAAGGGAGCAGACCCCTCAATCGACAGCGGCAGCGACTGAGATGCCAACAGAGACGCTGGCAGAGGCTGCGACGCCGACTGAGACGCCGAATGAGGTAGATAGGGATAGATATAGGCATAGAGAAGGCAGCAGACACCCCAATCGATAGCGGCAGCGACTGAGACGCCTACATAGAAGCTGACAGAAGCTGCGACGCCGACTGAGGCAGATAGGGGTAGATATAGGCATATAGAAGGCAGCAGACCCCCCAATCAACAGCGGCAGCGACTGAGACGCCTACAGAAATGCTGACAGAGGCTCCGATGCAGACTGAGGCAGATAGTGGTAGATATAGGCATAGAGAAGGCAGCAGACCCCCCAATCGACAGCGGCAGCGGCTGAGACGCCTACAGAGACGCTGACAGAGGCTGCGAATCCGACTGAGATGCCGACTGAGGCAGATAGGGGTAGATATAGGCATAGAGAAGGCAGCAGACCCCCCAATCGACAGCTGCAGCGACTGAGACGCCTACAGAGACGTTGACAGAGGCTGTGACGCCGACTGAGGCATCGAATGAGGCAGATACTGATAGATATAGGCATAGAGAAGGCAGCAGCGACTGAGACGCCTACATACAGAAGGCAGCAGACCCCCCAATCAACAGTGGCAGCGACTGAGACGCCTACAGAGACGCTGGCAGAGGCTGCGACGCCTACTGAGACGCCGAATGAGGCAGATAGGGGTAGATATAGGCATAGAGAAGGCAGCAGACACCCCAATCGACAGCGGGAGCGACTGAGGCGCCTACAGAGACGCTGGCAGAGGCTGCGACGCCGACTGAGACGTCGAATGAGGCAGATAGGGATAGATATAGGCATAGAGAAGGCATCAGCGACTGAGACGCCTACAGAGACGCTGGCAGAGGCTGCGACGCCGACTGAGACGCCGACTGAGGCAGAAAGGCGTAGATATAGGCGTACAGAAGGCAGCAGACCCCCCAATCGACAGCGGCAGCGGCTGAGACGCCTACAGAGACGCAGACAGAGGCTGCGACGCCGACTGAGACGCCGAATGAGGTAGATAGGGATAGATATAGGCATAGAGAAGGCAGCAGACACCCCAATCGACAGCGGCAGCGACTGAGACGCCTACAGAGACGTTGACAGAGGCTGTGACGCCGACTGAGATGCTGAATGAGGCAGATAGGGGTAGATATAGGCATACAGAACGCAGCAGACCCCCCCCCCAATCGACAGCGGCTGCGACTGAGACGCCTACAGAGATGCTGACAGAGGCCGCGACGCCGACTGAGGCAGATAGGTTTAGATATAGGCATAAAGAAGGCAGCAGGCCCCCCAATCGATAGCGGCAGCGACTGAGACGCCTACATAGAAGCTGACAGAAGCTGCGACGCCGACTGAGGCAGATAGGGGTAGATATAGGCATAGAGAAGGCAGCAGACCCCCCCAATCAACAGCGGCAGCGACTGAGACGCCTACAGAAATGCTGACAGAGGCTCCGATGCAGACTGAGGCAGATAGTGGTATATATAGGCATAGAGAAGGCAGCAGACCCCCCAATCGACAGCGGCAGCGGCTGAGACGCCTACAGAGACGCTGACAGAGGCTGCGAATCCGACTGAGATGCCGACTGAGGCAGATTGGGGTAGATATAGGCATAGAGAAGGCAGCAGACCCCCCAATCGACAGCTGCAGCGACTGAGACGCCTACAGAGACGTTGACAGAGGCTGTGACGCCGACTGAGGCATCGAATGAGGCAGATACTGATAGATATAGGCATAGAGAAGGCAGCAGCGACTGACACGCCTACATACAGAAGGCAGCAGACCCCCAATCAACAGTGGCAGCGACTGAGACGCCTACAGAGACGCTGGCAGAGGCTGCGACGCCTACTGAGACGCCGAATGAGGCAGATAGGGGTAGATATAGGCATAGAGAAGGCAGCAGACACCCCAATCGACAGCGGGAGCGACTGAGACGCCTACAGAGACGCTGGCAGAGGCTGCGACGCCGACTGAGACGTCGAATGAGGCAGATAGGGATAGATATAGGCATAGAGAAGGCATCAGCGACTGAGACGCCTACAGAGACGCTGGCAGAGGCTGCGACGCCGACTGAGGCAGATAGGCGTAGATATAGGCGTACAGAAGGCAGCAGACCCCCCAATCGACAGCGGCAGCGACTGAGACGCCTACAGAGACGTTGACAGAGGTTGTGACGCCGAATGAGACGCCGACTGAGGTAGATATGGGTATGGGATAATATGGGATAGGCAGAGAGTAGGCAGAAGACCCCCCAATCAACAGCGGCAGCGACTGAGATGCCTACAGAAATGCTGACAGAGGCTGCGACGCCCACTGAGGCAGATAGGAGTAGATATAGGGATAGAGAAGGCAGCAGACCCCCCAATCGACAGCGGCAGCGACTGAGACGCCTACAGAGACGCTGGCAGAGGCTGCGACGCCGACTGAGATGCTGAATGAGGCAGATAGGCGTAGATATAGGCATACAGAAGGCAGCAGACCCCACAATCGACAGCGGCAGCGACTGAGACGCCTACAGAGATGCTGACAGAGGCTGCGACGCCGACTGAGGCAGATAGGTTTAGATATAGGCATAAAGAAGGCAGCAGGGCCCCCAATCGATAGCGGCAGCGACTGAGACGCCTACATAGAACCTGACAGAAGCTGCGACGCCGACTGAGGCAGATTGGGGTAGATATAGGGATAGAGAAGGCAGCAGACCCCCCAATCGACAGCGGCAGCGACTGAGACGCCTACAGAAATGCTGGCAGAGGCTGCGACGCAGACTGACGCAGATAGGGGTAGATATAGGCATAGAGAAGGCAGCAGACTACCTACTGAGACCCCCCCAATCGACAGCGGCAGCGGCAGCGACTGAGACTCCTACAAAGACGCTGACAGATGCTGCGACGCCGACTGAGACGCCGAATGAGACGGCGAATGAGGCAGATAGGGGTAGATATAGGCATAGAGAAGGCAGCAGACACCCCAATCGACAGCGGGAGCGACTGAGACGCCTACATAGAAGCTGACAGAAGCTGCGACGCAGATATAGGCATAGAGAAGGCAGCAGACCCCCCAATCGACAGCGGCAGCGACTGAGACGCCTACAGAGACGTTGACAGAGGCTGTGACGCCGACTGAGACATCGAATGAGGCAGATAGGGATAGATATAGGCATAGAGAAGGCAGCAGTGACTGAGACGCCTACATACAGAAGGCAGCAGACCACCCAATCGACAGCGGCAGCGACTGAGATGCCTACAGGGACGCTGGCAGAGGCTGCGACGCCGACTGAGACGCCGAATGAGGCAGATAGGGGTAGATATAGGCATAGAGAAGGCAGCAGACACCCCAATCGACAGCGGGAGCGACTGAGACGCCTACAGAGACGCTGGCAGAGGCTGCGACGCCGACTGGGATGTCGAATGATGCAGATAGGGATACATATAGGCATAGAGAAGGCAGCAGCGACTGAGACGCCTACAGAGACGCTGACAGGGGCTGTGACGCCTACTGAGACGCCGACTGAGGCAGATAGGGGTAGATATAGGCATAGAGAAGGCAGTAGACACCCCAATCGACAGCGGCAGCGACTGAGACGCCTACAGAGACGCTGGCAGAGGCTGCAACGCCGACTGAGACGCCGAATGAGGCAGATAGGGATAGATATTGGCATAGAGAAGGCCGCAGTCACCCCCAATCGACAGCGGCGTCTGCTGAGACGGTTCCAGAGACGCTGACAGAGGCTGCGACGCCGACTGAGATGCCGACTGAGGCAGATAGGGGAAGATATCGGCATAGAGAAGGCAGCAGAACCCCCAATCGACAGCGGCAGGGACTGAGACGCTGACAGAGACGCTGACAGAGGCTGCGACGCCGACCGAGGCAGATAGGTGTATATATAGGCATAGAGACTGCAGCAGACCCCCCCAATCGACAGCGGCAGTGACTGAGACGCCTACAGAGACGCTGACAGAGGCTGCGACGCCGAATGAGACGCCGACTGAGGCAGATAGGGATAGATATAGGCATAGAGAAGGCAGCAGTGACTGAGACGCCTACATACAGAAGGCAGCAGACCACCTAATCGACAGCGGCAGCGACTGAGACGCCTACAGAGACGCTGGCAGAGGCTGCGACGCCGACTGAGACGCCGAATGAGGCAGATAGGGGTAGATATAGGCATAGAGAAGGCAGCAGACACCCCAATCGACAGCGGGAGCGACTGAGACGCCTACAGAGACGCTGGCAGAGGCTGCGACGCCGACTGAGATGTCCAATGAGGCAGATAGGGATAGATATAGGCATAGAGAAGGCAGCAGCGACTGAGACGCCTACAGAGACGCTGACAGGCGCTGTGACGCCTACTGAGACGCAGACTGAGGCAGATAGGGGTAGATATAGGCATAGAGAAGGCAGTAGACACCCCAATCGACAGCGGCAGCGACTGAGACGCCTACAGAGACGCTGGCAGAGGCTGCGACGCCGACTGAGACGCCGAATGAGGCAGATAGGGATACATAATGGCATAGAGAAGGCAGCAGACACCCCAATCGACAGCGGCAGCGACTGTGACGCCGACAGAGACGCTGACAGAGGCTGCGAATCCGACTGAGACGCCGACTGAGGCAGATAGGGGTAGATATAGGCATAGAGAAGGCAGCAGACCCCCCAATCGACAGCGGCAGGGACTGAGACGCTGACAGAGACGCTGACAGAGGCTGCGTCGCCGACCGAGGCAGATAGGGGTATATATAGGCATAGAGACTGCAGCAGACCCCCCAATCGACAGCGGCAGTGACTGAGACGCATACAGAGACGC
>OV050031.1:75839795-75915233 GCA_920105625.2 Clusia tigrina | reverse complement strand
GAGACCCCCCTACTGAGACCCCCCCCCAATCGACTGCGGCAGAGACTGAGGCGGCTACAGAGACGCTGACAGAGGCTGAGTGAGGCAGATAGGGGTAGATATAGTCATAGAGATGGCAGCAGACGCCCCCAATCGACAGCGGCAGGGACTGAGACGCCTCCAGAGACGCTGACAGAGGCTGCGACGCCGACTAAGACGTCGATTGCGGCAGATAGGGGTAGATATAGGCAAAGAGAAAGCAGCAGACCCCCCCATCGACAGCGGCAGTGACTGAGAAGCCGACTGAGACGCTGACTGAGGCAGATAGTGGTAGATATAGGCATAGAGAAGGCATCATACCCCCCCAATCGACAGCGGCAGCGACTGAGACGCCTACAAAAATGCTGAAAGAGGCTGCGACGCAGACTGAAGCAGATAGGGGTAGATATAGGCATAGAGAAGGCAGCATACCCTCTACTGATACCCCCAATCGACAGCGGCAGCGACTGAGATGCCTACAGAGACGCTGACAGAGGCTGCGACGCCGACTGAGACGCCGAATGAGACGCCGACTGACGCAGATAGTGGTAGATATAGGCATAGAGAAGGCAGCAGTCCCCCCAATCGACAGCGGCAGCGACTGAGACGCCTACAGAAATGCTGACAGAGGCTGCGACGCAGACTGGAGCAGATAGGGGTAGATATAGGCATAGAGATGGCAGCATACCCCCTACTGAGACCCCCCAATCGACAGCGGCAGAGACTGAGACGCGTACAGAGACGCTGACAGAGGCTGCGACACCGACTGAGACGCCGAATGAGGCGCCGACTGACGCAGATAGTGGTAGATATAGGCATAGAGAAGGCAGCAGACCCCCCAATCGACAGCGGCAGCGACTGAGACGCCTACAGAAATGCTGACAGAGGCTGCGACGCAGACTGAAGCAGATAGGGGTAGATATAGGCATAGAGAAGGCAGCATACCCCCTACTGAGACCCCCCAATCGACAGCGGCAGAGACTGAGACGCGTACAGAGACGCTGACAGAGGCTGCGACGCCGACTGAGACGCCGAATGAGACGCCGAATGAGACGCCGACTGAGGCAGATATGGGTAGACATAGGCAGAGAGTAGGCAGCAGACCCCCCCAATCAACAGCGGCAGCGACTGAGATGCCTACAGAAATGCTGACAGAGGCTGCGACGCCGACTGAGGCAGATGGGAGTAGATATAAGCATAGAGAAGGCAGTAGACTCCCCCAATCGACAGCGGGAGCGACTGAGACGCCTACAGAGACACTGGCAGAGGATGCGACGCCGACTGAGACGTCGAATGAGGCAGATAGGGATAGATATAGTCATAGAGAAGGCAGCAGCGACTGAGACGCGTACAGAGACGTTGACAGAGGCTGTGACGCCGACTGAGCCAGATTGGGGTAGATTGAGGCATACAGAAGGCAGCAGACCACCCCAATCGACAGCTCCAGCGACTGAGACGCCTACAGAGAAGCTGACAGAGGCTGCGACGCCGACTGAGGCAGATACGGATAGATATAGGCATAGAGAAGGCAGCAGACACCCCAATAAACAACGGCAGCGACTGAGGCGCCTACAGAGACGTTGACAGAGGTTGTGACGCCGACTGAGACGCCGACTGACGCAGATAGTGGCAGATATAGGCATGGAGAAGGCAGCAGACCCCCCAATCGACAGCGGCAGCGACTGAGACGCCTACAGAAATGCTGAAAGAGGCTGCGACGCAGACTTAGGCAGATAGGGGTAGATATAGGCATAGAGAAGGCAGCAGACCCCCCAGTTGACAGCTGCAGCGACCGAGATGCCTTCAGAGACGCTGACACAGGCTGCGGATCCGACTGAGGCAGATAGGGGTAGATATAGGCACAGAGAAGGCGGCAGACCCCCCAATCGACAGCGTCAGCGACTGAGACGCCTACAGAGACGCTGGCAGAGGCTGCGACGCCGACTGACACGTCGATTGTGGGGGTAGATATAGGCAAAGAGAAGGCAGCATACCCCTCAATCGACAGCGGCAGCGACTGAGACGCCTACAGAGATGCTGAGAGAGGCTGCGACGCCGACTGAGGCAGATAGGTTTAGATATAGGCATAAAGAAGGCAGCAGACCCCCCAATCGACAGCGTCAGCGACTGAGACGCCTACAGAGACGCTGACAGGGGCTTTGACGCCGACTGAGGCAGATAGGGGTAGATATAGGCATACAGAAGACAGCAGACCCCCCAATCGACAGCGGCAACTGCTGAGACGCTTACAGAGATGCTGACAGAGGCTGCGACGCCGAATGAGATACCGACTGAGGCAGTTAGGGGTAGATATCGGCATAGAGAAGGCAGCAAACCCCCCAATCGACAGCGGCAGCGACTGAGGAGCCTACAGAGACGCTGACAGAGGCTGCGACGCCCACTGAGACGTCGATTCCGGCAGATAGGGATAGATATAGGCAAAATGAAGGCAGCAGACCCCCCAATCGACAGCGGCAGTGACTGAGAAGCCGGCTGAGACGCTGACTGAGGCAGATAGTGGTAGATATAGGCATAGAGAAGGCAGCAGGCCCCCCAATCGACAGCGGCAGCGACTGAGACGCCTACAGAAATGCTGAAAGAGGCTGCGACGCAGACTGAGGCAGATAGGGGTAGATATAGGCATAGAGAATGCAGCAGACCCCCCAATCGAAAGCGGCAGACGCCTACAGAGATGCCTACAGAGACGCCTACAGAGACGCTGACAGAGGCTGCGACGCCGACTGAGGCAGATAGGGGTAGATAAAGATATAAAGAAGGCAGCAAAAAACCAAATCGGCAGCGCCAGCGACTGAGAAGCCGACGGACACGCCGACTGAGGCAGATAGTGGTAGATAAAGCAGCAGACCCCCCCCCCCCCCCCCACCCAATCGCCAGCGGCAGCGACTGAGACGCCTACAGAGACGCTGACTGAGGCTCCGAATCCCACTGAGATGCCTGCTGAGGCAGATAGGGGTTGATATAGGCATAGAGAAGGCAGCAGAACCCCCAATCGACAGCGGCAGCGACTGAGACGCCTACAGAGACGCTGACAGAGGCTGCGAATCCCACTGAGATGCCTGCTGAGGCAGATAGGGGTTCATATAGGCATAGAGAAGGCAGCAGAACCCCCCAATCGACATCGGCAGCGACTGAGACACCTACAGAGTCGCTGACAGAGGCTGCGACGCCGACTGACACGCCGACTGAGACGCCGACTGAGGCAGAGAGGGGTAGATATAGGCATAGAGAAGGCAGCAGACTCCCCCAATCGACTGCGGAAACAGCTGAGACGCCTACAGAGACGCTGACAGAGGCTGCGACGCCGACTGAGACGCCGACTGAGACTCCGACTGAGACACCGACTGAGGAAGATAGGGATAGATATAGGCATAGATAAGACAGGAGACCACCCAATCGACAGCGGCAGCGACTGAGACACCTACAGAAATGCTGATAGAGGCTGCGACGCAGACTGATGCAGATAGGGGTAGATATAGGCATAGAGAAGGCAGCAGACCCCCCTACTGAGACCCCCCAATCGACTGCGGCAGAGACTGAGACGCCTACATTGATGCTGACAGAGGCTGCGACGCCGACTGAGACGCCGAATGACACGCCGACTGAGGCAGATATGGGTATATATAGGCAGAGAGTAGGCAACAGACTCCCCCAATCAACAGCGGCAGCGACTGAGATGCCTACAGAAATGCTGACAGAGGCTGCGACGCCGACTGAGGCAGATAGGAGTAGATATTGGCATAGAGAAGGCAGCAGACCCACCAATTGACAGCGGCAGCGACTGAGACGCCTACAGAGACGCCGACAGGGGCTGTGACGCCTACTGAGACGCCGACTGAGGCAGATAGGAGTAGATATAGGCATACAGAAGACAGCCGACTCCCCCAATCGACAGCGGCAACCGCTGAGACGGTTACAGAGACGCTGACAGGGCTGCGACGCCGACTGAGATGCCGACTGAGGCAGATAGGGGTAGATATCGGCATAGCGAAAGCAGCAAACCCCCAATCGACAGCGGCAACGACTGAGGCGCTACAGAGACGCTGACAGAGGCTGCGACGCCGACTGAGACGCCGAATAAGACGCCGACTGACGCAGATAGTGGTAGATATAGGCATAGAGAAGGCAGCAGACCCCCCAATCGACAGCGGCAGCGACTGAGACGCCTACAGAGACGCTGACTGAGGCTGCGAATCCCACTGAGATGCCTGCTGAGGCAGATACGGGTTGATATAGGCATAGAGAAGGCAGCAGAACCCCCAATCGACAGCGGCAGCGACTGAGACGCCTACAGAGACGCTGACAGAGGCTGCGAATCCCACTGAGATGCCTGCTGAGGCAGATAGGGGTTCATATAGGCATAGAGAAGGCAGCAGAACCCCCAATCGACAGCGGCAGCGACTGAGACACCTACAGAGTCGTTGACAGAGGCTGCGACGCCGACTGAGACGCCGACTGAGGCAGAGAGGGGTAGATATAGGCATAAAGAAGGCAGCAGATACCCCAATCGACAGCGGCAGCGACTGAGACGCCTACAGAGACGTTGGCAGAGGTTGTGACGCTGACTGAGACGCCGACTGAGGCAGATAGTGGTAGATATCGGCATAGCGAAGGCAGCAAACCCCCCAATCGACAGCGGCAGCGACTGAGACGCCTACAGAGACGCCGACAGGGGCTGTGACGCCTACTGAGACGCCGACTGACGCAGATAGGGGTAGATATAGGCATAAAAAAGGCAGCAGATACCCCAATCGACAGCGGCAGCGACTGAGACGCCTACAGAGACGTTGGCAGAGGTTGTGACGCTGACTGAGATGCCGACTGAGGCAGATAGGGGTAGATATCGGCATAACGAAGGCAGCAAACCCCCCAATCGACAGCGGCAACGACTGACGCGGCTACAGAGACGCTGACAGAGGCTGCGACGCCGACTGAGACGCCGAGTGAGGCAGATAGGGGTAGATATAGGCAAAGAGAAAGCAGCAGACCCCCCCATCGACAGCGGCAGTGACTGAGACGCCGAATAAGACGCCGACTAACGCAGATAGTGGTAGATATAGGCATAGAGAAGGCAGCAGACCCCCTACTGAGACCCCCCAATCGACAGCAGCAGAGACTGAGACGCGTACAGAGACGCTGACAGAGGCTGCGACGCCGACTGAGACGCCGAATGAGACGCCGACAGACGCAGATAGTGGTAGATATAGGCATAGAGAAGGCAGCAGACCCCCCAATCGACAGCGGCAGCGACCGAGACGCCTACAGAAATGCTGACAGAGGCTGCGACGCAGACTGAAGCAGATAGGGGTAGATATAGGCATAGAGAAGGCAGCATACCCCCTACTGAGACCCCCCAATCGACAGCGGCAGAGACTGAGACACGTACAGAGACGCTGACAGAGGCTGCGACGCCGACTGAGACGCCGAATGAGACGCCGACAGACGCAGATAGTGGTAGATATAGGCATAGAGAAGGCAGCAGACCCCCCAATCGACAGCGGCAGCGACCGAGACGCCTACAGAAATGCTGACAGAGGCTGCGACGCAGACTGAAGCAGATAGGGGTAGATATAGGCATAGAGAAGGCAGCATACCCCCTACTGAGACCCCCCAATCGACAGCGGCAGAGACTGAGACGCGTACAGAGACGCTGACAGAGGCTGCGACGCCGACTGAGACGCCGAATGAGACGCCGAATGAGACGCCGACTGAGGCAGATATGGGTAGACATAGGCAGAGAGTAGGCAGCAGACCCCCCCAATCAACAGCGGCAGCGACTGAGTTGCCTACAGAAATGCTGACAGAGGCTGCGACGCCGACTGAGGCAGATGGGAGTAGATATAAGCATAGAGAAGGCAGTAGACTCCCCCAATCGACAGCGGGAGCGACTGAGACGCCTACAGAGACACTGGCAGAGGCTGCGACGCCGACTGAGACGTCGAATGAGGCAGATAGGGATAGATATAGGCATAGAGAAGGCAGCAGCGACTGAGACGCCTACAGAGACGCTGGCAGAGGCTGCGACGCCGACTGAGATGCCGAATGAGGCAGATAGGGATAGATATAGGCATAGAGAAGGCAGCAGACCCCCCCCATCGACAGCGGCAGTGACTGAGAAGCCGACTGAGACGCTGACTGAGGCAGATAGTGGTAGATATAGGCATAGAGAAGGCAGCATACATCCCAATCGACAGCGGCAACGACTGAGACGCCTACAAAAATGCTGAAAGAGGCTGCGACGCAGACTATAGCAGATAGGGGTAGATATAGGCATAGAGAAGGCAGCATACCCCCTACTGATACCCCCAATCGACAGCGGCAGCGACTGAGATGCCTACAGAGACGCTGACAGAGGCTGCGACGCCGACTGAGACGCCGAATAAGACGCCGACTGACGCAGATAGTGGTAGATATAGGCATAGAGAAGGCAGCAGACCCCCCAATCGACAGCGGCAGCGACTGAGACGCCTACAGAGACGCTGACAGAAGCTGCGAATCCCACTGAGATGCCTGCTGAGGCAGATAGGGGTTCATATAGGCATAGATAAGGCAGCAGAACCCCCCAATCGACAGCGGCAGCGACTGAGACACCTACAGAGTCGCTGACAGAGGCTGCGACGCCGACTGAGACGCCGACTGAGACGCCGACTGAGGCAGAGAGGGGTAGATATAGGCATAGAGAAGGCAGCAGACTCCCCCAATCGACTGCGGAAACAGCTGAGACGCCTACACAGACGCTGACAGAGGCTGCGACGCCGACTGAGACGCCGACTGAAACACCGACTGAGGAAGATAGGGATAGATATAGGCATAGATAAGACAGGAGACCACCCAATCGACACCGGCAGCGACTGAGACGCCTACAGAAATGCTGACAGAGGCTGCGACGCAGACTGATGCAGATAGGGGTAGATATAGGCATAGAGAAGGCAGCAGACCCCCTACTGAGACCCCCCCAATCGACTGCGGCAGAGACTGAGACGCCTACAGGGATGCTGACAGAGGCTGCGACGCCGACTGAGACGCCGAATGAGACGCCGACTGAGGCAGATATGGGTAGATATAGGCAGAGAGTAGGCAACAGACTCCCCCAATCAAGAGCGGCAGCGACTGAGATGCCTACAAAAATGCTGACAGAGGCTGCGACGCCGACTGAGGCAGATAGGAGTAGATATTGGCATAGAGAAGGCAGCAGACCCACCAATTGACAGTGGCAGCGACTGAGACGCCTACAGAGACGCCGACATTGGCTGTGACGCCTACTGAGACGCCGACTGACGCAGATAGGGGCAGATATAGGCATAAAGAAGGCAGCAGATACCCCAATAGACAGCGGCAGCGACTGAGACGCCTACAGAGACGTTGGCAGAGGTTGTGACGCTGACTGAGACGCCGACTGAGGCAGATAGTGGTAGATATAGGCATAGAGAAGGCAGCAGACCCCCCAATCGACAGCGGCAGCGACTGAGACGCCTACAGAAATGCTGACAGAGGCTGCGACGCAGACTGAGGCAGATAGGAGTAGATATAGGCATACAGAAGACAGCCGACTCCCCCAATCAACAGCGGCAACCGCTGAGACGGTTACAGAGACGCTGACAGGGCTGCGACGCCGACTGAGATGCCGACTGAGGCAGATAGGGGTAGATATCGGCATAGCGAAGGCAGCAAACCCCCCAATCGACAGCGGCAACGACTGAGGCGGCTACAGAGACGCTGACAGAGGCTGCGACGCCGACTGAGACGCCGAGTGAAACAGATAGGGGTAGATATAGGCAAAGAGAAAGCAGCAGACCCCCCATCGACAGCGGCAGTGACTGAGAAGCCGACTGAGACGCTGACTGAGGCAGATAGTGGTAGATATAGGCATAGAGAAGGCAGCATACCCCCCAATCGACAGCGGCAGCGACTGAGACGCCTACAAAAATGCTGAAAGAGGCTGCGACGCAGACTATAGCAGATAGGGGTAGATATAGGCATAGAGACCGCAGCATACCATCTACTGATACCCCCAATCGACAGCGGCAGCGACTGAGATGCCTACAGAGACGCTGACAGAGGCTGCGACGCCGAGTGAGACGCCGAATAAGACGCCGACTGACGCAGATAGTGGTAGATATAGGCATAGAGAAGGCAGCAGACCCCCCAATCGACAGCGGCAGCGACTGAGACGCCTACAGAAATGCTGACAGAGGCTGCGACGCAGACTGAAGCAGATAGGGGTAGATATAGGCATAGAGAAGACAGCATACCCCCTACTGAGACCCCCCAATCGACAGCGGCAGAGACTGAGACGCGTACAGAGACGCTGACAGAGGCTGCGACGCCGACTGAGACGCCGAATGAGACGCCGACAGACGCAGATAGTGGTAGATATAGGCATAGAGAAGGCAGCAGACCCCCAATCGACAGCGGCAGCGACTGAGACGCCTACAGAAATGCTGACAGAGGCTGCGACGCAGACTGAAGCAGATAGGGGTAGATATAAGCATAGAGAATGCAGTAGACCCCCCCAATCGACAGCGGGAGCGACTGAGACGCCTACAGAGACACTGGCAGAGGCTGCGACGCCGACTGAGACGTCGAATGAGGCAGATAGGGATAGATATAGGCATAGAGAAGGCAGCAGCGACTGAGACGCCTACAGAGACGCTGGCAGAGGCTGCGACGCCGACTGAGACGCCGAATGAGGCAGATAGGGATAGATATAGGCATAGAGAAGGCAGCAGACATCCCAATCGACAGCGGCAGCGACTGAGACGCGTACAGAGACGTTGACAGAGGCTGTGACGCCGACTGAGCCAGATTGGGGTAGATAGAGGCATACAGAAGGCAGCAGACCACCCCAATCGACAGCTCCAGCGACTGAGACGCCTACAGAGATGCTGGCAGAGGCTGCGACACCGACTGAGGCAGATAGGTTTAGATATAGGCATAAAGAAGGCATCAGAACCCCAATCGACAGCGGCAGCGACTGAGACGCCTACAGAGAAGCTGACAGAGGCTGCGACGCCGACTGAGGCAGATAGGGATAGATATAGGCATAGAGAAGGCAGCAGACACCCCAATCAACAACGGCAGCGACTGAGGCGCCTACAGAGACGTTGACAGAGGTTGTGACGCCGACTGAGACGCCGACTGAGGCAGATAGTGGCAGATATAGGCATGGAGAAGGCAGCAGACCCCCCCAATCGACAGCGGCAGCGACTGAGACGCCTACAGAGACGCTGACAGAGGCTGCGAATCCGACTGAGACCCCGACTGAGGCAGATAGGGGTAGATATAGGCATACAGAAAGCAGCAGACTCCCCCAATCGACAGCGGCAACTGCTGAGACGCATACAGAGACGCTGACAGAGGCTGCGACGCCGAATGAGATACCGACTGAGGCAGTTAGGGGTAGATATCGGCATAGAGAAGGCAGCAAACCCCCCAATCGACAGTGGCAGCGACTGAGGCGCCTACAGAGACGCTGACAGAGGCTTCGACGCCGACTGAGACATCGATTCCGGCAGATAGAGGTAGATATAGGCAAAGAGAAGGCAGCAGACCCCCCAATCGACAGCGGCAGTGACTGAGAAGCCGACTGAGACGCTGACTGAGGCAGATAGTGGTAGATATAGGCATAGAGAAGGCAGCAGGCCCCCCAATCGACAGCGGCAGCGACTGAGACGCCTACAGAAATGCTGAAAGAGGCTGCGACGCAGACTGAGGCAGATAGGGGTATATATAGGCATAGAGAAGGCAGCAGACCCCCCAATTGACAGCGGCAGCGACTGAGATGCCTTCAGAGACGCTGACACAGGCTGCGGATCCGACTGAGGCAGATAGGGGTAGATATAGGAACAGAGAAGGCAGCAGACCCCCCAATCGACAGCGGCAGAGACTGAGATCCCTACAGAGACGCTGACAGAGGCCGCGACGCCGACTGAGACGTCTATTTTGGGGGGTAGATATAGGCAAAGAGAAGGCAGCATACCCCCCAATCGACAGCGGCAGCGACTGAGAAGCAGACTGAGACGCCGACTGAGGCAGATAGTGTTAGATATAGGCATAGAGAAGGCACCAGACCCCCCACAATCGACAGCGGCAGCGACTGAGATGCCTACAGAGATGCTGACAGAGGCTGCGACGCCGACCGAGGCAGATAGGGGTAGATATAGGCATAGAGAATGCAGCAGACCCCACAATCGACATCGGCAGTGACTGAGACGCCTACAGAGACGCTGAGAGGCTGCGACGCCGACTGTGGCAGATAGGGGTAGATATAGGTATAGAGAAGACAGCAGACAACCCAATCAAAAGCGGCAGTGACTGAGAAGACGACTGAGACGCCAACTGAGGCAGATAGTGGTAGATATAGGCATAGAGAAGGCAGCAGACCCCCCAACCGACAGCGGCAGCGACTGAGACGACTACAGAGACGCTGACAGAGGCTGCGACGCCGACTGAGATGCCTACTGAGGCAGATAGGGGTTGATATACTCATAGATAAGGCTAGCAGACCACCCAATCGACAGCGGCAGCGACTGAGACGCCTACAGGTATGCTGACAGAGGCTGCGACGCCGACTGAGACGCCGAATGAGACGCCGACTGACGCAGATATGGGTAGATATAGGCAGAGAGTAGGCAGCAGACCCCCTACTGAGACCCCCCCAATCGACTGCGGCAGAGACTGAGACGCCTACAGGTATGCTGACAGAGGCTGCGACGCCGACTGAGACGCCGACTGAGACGCCGACTGAGACGCCGACTGAGACGCCGACTGACGCAGATATGGGTAGATATAGGCAGAGAGTAGGCAGCAGACCCCCCCAATCAACAGCGGAAGCGACTGAGGCAGATGGGAGTAGATATAAGCATAGAGAAGGCAGCAGACCCACCAATTGATAGCGGCAGCGACTGAGCCGCCTACAGAGACGCTGACAGGGGCTGCGACGCCTACTGACACGCCGACTGAGGCAGATAGGCGTAGTTATAGGCATAGAGAAGGCAGCAGACCCCTCAATCGACAGCGGGAGCGACTGAGACGCCTACAGAGACGCTGGCAGAGACTGCGACGCCGACTGAGATGTCGAATGAGGCAGATAGGGATAGATATAGGCGTAGAGAAGGCAGCAGCGATTGAGACGCCTACAGAGATGCTGGCAGAGGCTGTGACGCCGACTGAGACGCCGAATGAGGCAGATAGGGGTAGATATAGGCACAGAGAAGGCAGCAGACCCCCCCAATCGACAGCGGCAGCGACTGAGATCCCCACAGAGACGCTGACAGAGGCTGTGACGCCGACTGAGACGTCGATTGTGGGGGTAGATATAGGCAAAGAGAAGGCAGCATACCCCCCAATCGACAGCGGCAACGACTGAGAAGCAGACTGAGACGCCGACTGAGGCAGATAGTGTTAGATATAGGCATAGAGAAGGCAGCAGACCCCCCAATCGACAGCGGCAGCGACTGAGATGCCTACAGAAATTCTGACAGACGCTGCGACGCCGACTGAGGCAGATAGGAGTAGATATAGGCATTGAAAAGGCAGCAGACCCACCAATTGACAGCGGCAGCGACTGAGACGCCTACAGAGACGCCGACAGGGGCTGTGACGCCTACTGAGACGCCGACTGACGCAGATAGGGGTAGATATAGGCATACAGAAGGCAGCAGACCCCAATCGACAGCGGCAGCGACTGAGACGCCTACAGAGACGCTGACAGAGGCTGCGACGCCGACTGAGGCAGATAGGGTAGATATAGATATAAAGAAGGCAGCAGGAAACCAAATCGACAGCGGCAGCGACTGAGAAGCCGACTGAGACGCCGACTGAGGCAGATAGTGGTAGATATAGGCATAGAGAAGGCAGCAGACCCCCCAATCGACAGCGGCAGCGACTGAGACGCCTACAGAGACGCTGACTGAGGCTGCGAATCCCACTGAGATGCCTGCTGAGGCAGATAGAGGTTGATATAGGCATAGAGAAGGCAGCAGAACCCCCAATCGACAGCGGCAGCGACTGAGACGCCTACAGAGACGCTGACAGAGGCTGCGAATCACACTGAGACGCCGACTGAGGCAGATAGGGGTAGATATAGGCACAGAGAAAGCAGCAGACCCCCCCCCCCAACCAATCGACAGCGGCAGCGACTGAGACGCCTACAGAGACGCTGACAGAGGCTGCGAATCCCACTGAGATGACTGCTGAGGCAGATAGGGGTTGATATAAGCATAGAGAAGGCAGCAGACCCACCAATTGATAGCGGCAGCGACTGAGACACCTACAGAGATGCTGACAGAGGCTGCGACACCGACTGAGGCAGATAGGTTTTGATATAGGCATAAAGAAGGCAGCAGACCCCCCAATCGACAGCGGCAGCGACAGAGACGCCTACAGAGAAGCTGACAGAGGCTGCGACGCCGACTGAGGCTGATAGGGGTAGATATAGGCATACAGAAGGCAGCAGACCCCCCAATCGACAGCGGCAGCGACTGAGACGCCCACAGATACGCTGACAGGGGCTGTGACGCCTACTGAGACGCCGACTGAGGCAGATAGGGGTAGATATAGCCATAGAGAAGGCAGCAGACACCCCAATCGACAGCGGCAGCGACTGAGACGCCTACAGAGACGTTGACAGAGGCTGTGACGCCGACTGAGACGCCGACTGAGACGCCGACTGAGACGCCGACTGACGCAGATAGTGGTAGATATAGGCATAGAGAAGGCAGCAGACCCCCCAATCGACAGCCTCAGGGACTGAGACGCCTACAGAAATGCTGACAGAGGCTGCGACGCAGACTGAGGCAGATAGGGGTAGATATAGGCATAGAGAAGGCAGCAGACCCCCAATCGACAGCGGCAGCGACTGAGAAGCAGACTGAGACGCCGACTGAGGCAGATTGTGTTAGATATAGGCATAGAGAAAGCACCAGACCCCCCAATCAACAGCGGCAGCGACTGAGATGCCTACAGAAATGCTGACAGACGCTGCGACACCGACTGAGGCAGATAGGTTTTGATATAGGCATAAAGAAGGCAGCAGACCCCCCAATCGACAGCGGCAGCGACTGAGACGCCTACAGAGAAGCTGACAGAGGCTGCGACGCCGACTGAGGCTGATAGGGGTAGATATAGGCATACAGAAGGCAGCAGACCCCCCAATCGACAGCGGCAGCGACTGAGACGCCCACAGATACGCTGACAGGGGCTGTGACGCCTACTGAGACGCCGACTGAGGCAGATAGGGGTAGATATAGCCATAGAGAAGGCAGCAGACACCCCAATCGACAGCGGCAGCGACTGAGACGCCTACAGAGACGTTGACAGAGGCTGTGACGCCGACTGAGACGCCGACTGAGACGCCGACTGAGGCAGATAGTGGTAGATATAGGCATAGAGAAGGCAGCAGACCCCCCAATCGACAGCCTCAGCGACTGAGACGCCTACAGAAATGCTGACAGAGGCTGCGACGCAGACTGAGGCAGATAGGGGTAGATATAGGCATAGAGAAGGCAGCAGACCCCCAATCGACAGCGGCAGCGACTGAGAAGCAGACTGAGACGCCGACTGAGGCAGATAGTGTTAGATATAGGCATAGAGAAAGTACCAGACCCCCCAATCGACAGCGGCAGCGACTGAGATGCCTACAGAGATGCTGACAGAGGCTGCGACGCCGACCGAGGCAGATAGGGGTAGATATAGGCATAGATAATGCAGCAGACCCCACAATCGACATCGGCAGTGACTGAGACGCCTACAGAGACGCTGAGAGGCTGTGACGCCGACTGTGGCAGATAGGGGTTGATATAAGTATAGAGAAGGCAGCAGACAACCCAATCGAAAGCGGCAGTGACTGAGAAGCCGACTGAGACTCCGACTGAGGCAGATAGTGGTAGATATAGGCATAGAGAAGGCAGCAGACCCCCAATCGACAGCGGCAGCGACTGAGACGAATACAGAGACGCTGACAGAGGCTGCGACGCCGACTGAGATGCCTACTGAGGCAGATAGGGGTTGATATACTCATAGATAAGGCAGCAGACCACCCAATCGACAGCGGCAGCGACTGAGACGCCTACAGAAATGCTGACAGAGGCTGCGACGCAGACTGAGGCAGATAGGGGTAGATATAGGCATAGAGAAGGCAGCAGACCCCAACTGATACCCCCAATCGACAGCGGCAGCGACTGAGACGCCTACAGGGACGCTGACAGAGGCTGCGACGCCGTGTGAGACACCGAATGAGACGCCGACTGAGGCAGATATGGGTAGATATAAGCAGAGAGTAGGTAGCAGACTCCCCCAATCAACAGCGGCAGCGACTGAGATGCCTACAGAAATGCTGACAGACGCTGCGACGCCGACTGAGGCAGATAGGGGTAGATATAGGTATAGAGAAGGCAGCAGACTCACCAATCGAAAGCGGGAGCGACTGAGACGCCTACAGAGACGCTGGCAGTGGCTGCGACGCCGACTGAGATGTCGATCGAGGCAGATAGGGATAGATATAAGCATAGAGAAGACAGCAGACACCCCAATCGACAGCGGCAGCGACTGAAACGCCTAAAGAGATGCTGACAGAGGCTGCGAAGCCGACTGATGCAGATAGGGGTAGATATAGGCATAAAGACGGCAGCAGACCCCCCAATCGACAGCGTCAGCGACTGAGACGCCTACAGAGACGCTGACAGGGGCTTTGACGCCGACTGAGACGCCGACTGAGGCAGATAGGGGTAGATATAGGCATACAGAAGACAGCAGACCCCCCCAATCGGCAGCGGCAACTGCTGAGACGCTTACAGAGACGCTGACAGAGGCTGCGACGACGACTGAGACGCCGACTGAGACGCCGACTGAGACGCCGACTGAGGCAGAGAGGGGTAGATATAGGCATAGAGAAGGCAGCAGACTCCCCCAATCGACTGCGAAAACAGCTGAGACGCCTACAGAGACGCTGACAGAGGCTGCGACGCCGACTGAGACGCCGACTGAGGCAGATAGTGGTAGATATAGGCATAGAGAAGGCCGCAGACCCCCTACTGAGACCCCCCAATCAACTGCGGCAGAGACTGAGACGCCTACAGGGATGCTGACAGAGGCTGCGACGCCGACTGAGACGCCGAATGAGACGCCGACTGACGCAGATATGGGTAGATATAGGCAGAGAGTAGGCAGCAGACCCCCCAATCAACAGCGGAAGCGATTGAGGCAGATGGGAGTAGATATAAGCATAGAGAAGGCAGCAGACCCACCAATTGATAGCGGCAGCGACTGAGCCGCCTACAGAGACGCTGACAGGGGCTGCGACGCCTACTGAGACGCCGACTGAGGCAGATAAGATAGGGTAGATATAGGCATAGAGAAGGCAGCAGACCCCCCAATCGACAGCGGGAGCGACTGAGATGCCTACAGAAATTCTGACAGACGCTGCGACGCCGACTGAGGCAGATAGGAGTAGAAACAGGCATAGAGAAGGCAGCAGACCCACCAATTGACAGCGGCAGCGACTGAGACGCCTACAGAGACGCCGACAGGGGCTGTGACGCCTACTGAGACGCCGACTGACGCAGATAGGGGTAGATATAGGCATACAGAACATACATACACTGAGACGTCGAATGAGGCAGATAAGGATAGATATAAGCATAGAGAAGACAGCAGACACCCCAATCGACAGCGGCAGCGACTGAGACGCCTACAGAGATGCTGAGAGAGGCTGCGACGCCGACTGAGGTAGATAGGTTTAGATATAGGCATACAGAAGACAGCAGACCCCCCAATCGACAGCGGCAACTGCTGAGACGCTTACAGAGACGCTGACAGAGGCTGCGACGCCGACTGAGATGGCGACTGAGGCAGGGGTAGATATCGGCATAGAGAAGGCAGCAGACCCCAATCGACAGCGGCAGCGACTGAGACGCCTACAGAGACGCTGACAGAGGCTGCGACGCCGACTGAGACGCCGACTGAGGCAGATAGGGGTAGATATAGGTATAGAGAAGACAGCAGACCCCCCAATCGAAAGCGGGATACGCCTACAGAGACGCCTAAAGAGAGGTTGACAGCGGCTGCGATGCCGACTGAGGCAGATAGGGTAGATATAGATATAAAGAAGGCAGCAGAAAACCAAATCGACAGCGGCAGTGACTGAGACGCCTACAGAGACGCTGACTGAAGCTGCGAATCCCACTGAGATGCCTGCTGAGGCAGATAGAGGTTGATATAGGCATAGAGAAGGCAGCAGAACCCCCAATCGACAGCGGCAGCGACTGAGACGCCTACAGAGACGCTGACAGTGGCTGCGAATCCCACTGAGACACCGACTGAGGCAGATAGGTTTAGATATAGGCACAGAGAAAGCAGCAGACCCCCCCCCCAACCAATCGACAGCGGCAGCGACTGAGACGCCTACAGAGACGCTGACAGAGGCTGCGAATCCCACTGAGATGACTGCTGAGGCAGATAGGGGTTGATATAGGCATAGAGAAGGCAGCAGAACCCCCCAATCGACAGCGGCAGCGACTGAGACACCTACAGAGACGCTGACAGAGGCTGCGACACCGACTGAGACGCCGACTGAGACGCCGATTGAGGCAGAGAGGGGTAGATATAGGCATAGAGAAGGCAGCAGACTCCCCCAATCGACTGCGGAAACAGCTGTGACGCCTACAGAGGCGCTGACAGAGGCTGCGACGCCGACTGAGACGCTGACTGAGACGCCGACTGAGACACCGACTGAGGAAGATAGGGGTAGATATAGGCATAGATAAGAGAGGAGACCCCCCAATCGACAGCGGCAGCGACTGAGACGTCTACAGAAATGCTGACAGAGGCTGCGACGCAGTCTGATGCAGATAGGGGTAGGTATAGGCATAGAGAAGGCAGCAGACCCCCTACTGAGACCCCCCCAATCGACTGCGGCAGAGACTGAGACGCCTACAGGGATGCTGAAAGAGGCTGCGACGCCGACTGAGACGCCGAATGAGACGCCCACTGAGGCAGATATGGGTAGATATAGGCAGAGAGTAGGCAGCAGACCCCCCCCAATCAACAGCGGCAGCGACTGAGTCAGATGGGAGTAGATATAAGCATAGAGAAGGCAGCAGACCCACCAATTGATAGCGGCAGCGACTGAGCCGCCTACAGAGACGCTGACATGGGCTGCGACGCCGACTGAGGCTGATATGGGTAGATATAGGCATAAAGAAGGCAGCAGACCCCCCAATCGACAGCGGCAGCGACTGAGACGCCGACAGAGACGCTGGCAGAGACTGCGACGCCGACTGAGACGTCGAATGAGGCAGATAGGGATAGATATAGGCGTAGAGAAAGCAGCAGCGACTGAGACGCCTACAGAGATGCTGGCAGAAGCTGTGACGCCGACTGAGACGCCGACTGAGACGCCGACTGAGACGCCGACTGAGACGCCGACTGAGACGCCGACTGAGACGCCGAATGAGGCAGATAGGGATAGATATAGGCATAGAGAAGGCAGCAGACACCCCAATCGACAGCGGCAGCGACTGAGACGCCTACAGAGATGCTGGCAGAGGCTGTGACGCCGACTGAGACGCCGACTGAGGCAGATTGGGGTAGATATAGGTATACAGAAGGCGGCAGACCCTTCCAATCGACAGCGGCAGCGACTGAGACACCTACAGAGATGCTGACAGAGGCTGCGACACCGACTGAGGCAGATAGGTTTTGATATGGTCATAAAGAAGGCAGTAGACCCCCCAATCGACAGCGGCAGCGACTGAGACGCCTACAGAGAAGCTGACAGAGGCTGCGACGCCGACTGAGGCTGATATGGGTAGATATAGGCATAAAGAAGGCAGCAGACCCCCCAATCGACAGCGGCAGCGACTGAGACGCCTACAGAGACGCTGACAGGGGCTGTGACGCCTACTGAGACGCCTACTGAGACGCCGACTGAGGCAGATAGGGGTAGATATAGCCATAGAGAAGGCAGCAGACACCCCAATCGACAGCGGCAGCGACTGAGACGCCTACAGAGACGTTGACAGAGGCTGTGACGCCGACTGAGAAGCCGACTGAGACGCCGACTGAGGCAGATAGTGGTAGATATAGGCATAGAGAAAGCAGCAGACCCCCAATCGAAAGCGGCAGCGACTGAGACGCCTACAGAGACGCTGACAGAGGCTGCGAATCCGACTGAGACGCCGACTGAGGCAGATAGGGGTAGATATAGGAATACAGAAGGCAGCAGACTCCCCCAATCGACAGCGGCAACTGCTGAGACGCTTACAGAAAAGCTGACAGAGGCTGCGACGCCGACTGAGATGCCGACTGAGGCAGATAGGGGTAGATATCAGCATAGAGAAGCCAGCAAACCCCCCAATCGACAGCGGCAGCGACTGAGGCGCCTACAGAGACGCTGACAGAGGCTGCGACACCGACTGAGACGCCGAGTGAGGCAGATAGGGGTAGATATAGGCATAGAGATGGCAGCAGACCCCCCCAATCGACAGCGGCAGGGACTGAGACGCCTCCAGACACGCTGACAGAGGCTGCGACGCCGACTGAGACGTCGATTGCGGCAGATAGGGGTAGATATAGGCAAAGAGAAGGCAGCAGACCCCCCAATCGACAGCGGCAGTGACTGAGAAGCCGACTGAGACGCAGACTGAGGCAGATAGTGGTAGATATAGGCTCAGATAAGGCAACAGACCCCCCCCAATCGACAGCGGCAGCGAATGAGATGCCTACAGGGACGCTGACAGAGGCTGCGACGCCGACTGAGACGTCGATTGCGGCAGATAGGGGTAGATATAGGCAAAGAGAAGGCAGCAGACCCCCCAATCGACAGCGGCAGTGACTAAGACGCCTACAGAGACGCTGAGAGGCTGCGACGCCGACTGAGGCAGATAGGGGTAGATATAGGTATAGAGAAGGCAGCAGATAACCCAATCGACAGCGGCAGCGTCTGAGAAGCCGACTGAGACGCCGACTGAGGCATTTAGGGGTAGATATAGGTATAGAGAAGGCAGCAGACCACCCAATCGACAGCGGCAGCGACTGAGATGCCTACAGGGACGCTGACAGAGGCTGCGACGCCGACTGAGATGTTGATTGCGGCATATAGGGGTAGATATAGCCAAAGGGAAGGCAGCAGACCCCACAATCGACAGCGGCAGCGACTGACACGCCAACAGAGATGCTGAGAGAGGCTGCGACGGCGACAGAGGCAGATAGGGGTAGATATAGGCATAGAGAAGGCAGCAGGCCCCCTACTGATACCCCCAATCTACAGCGGCAGCGACTGAGACGCCTACAGAGACGCTGACAGAGGCTGCGACGCCGACTGAGACGCCGACTGAGGCAGATAGGGGTAGATATAGATATAAAGAAGGCAGCAGAAAGCCCAATCGACAGCGGCAGCGACTGAGAAGCAGACTGAGACGACGACTGAGGCAGATAGTGGTAGATATAGGCATAGAGAAGGCAGCAGACCCCCCAATCGACAGCGGCAGCGACTGAGACGCCTACAGAGACGCTGACAGAGGCTGCGACGCCGACTGAGACGCCGACTGAGGCAGATAGGGTAAATATAGGCATACAGGAGGCAGCTGACCCCCCAATCGACAGCGGCAGCAACTGAGACGCCTTCAGAGACGCTGGCAGAGGCTGCGACGCCGACTGAGACGTCGAATGAGGCAGATTGTGGTAGATATAGGCACATAGAAGGCAGCAGACCCCCACAATCGACAGCGGCAGCGACTGAGACGCCTACAGAAATGCTGAAAGAGGCTGCGACGCAGACTGAGGCAGATAGGGATAGATATAGGCATAGAGAAGGAAGCAGACCCCCCAATCGACAGCGGCAGCGAGTGAGACGCCTACAAAGACGCTGGCAGAGGCTGCGACGCCGACTGAGACGTCGAATGAGGCAGATAGGGATAGATATAAGCATAGAGAAGACAGCAGACACCGCAATCGACAGCGGCAGCGACTGAGACGCCTACAGAGAAGCTGACAGAGGCTGCGAAGCCTACTGATGCAGATAGGGGTAGATATTGGCATAAAGAAGGCAGCTGACCCCCCAATCGACAGCGTCAGCGACTGAGACGCCTACAGAAATGCTGACAGAGGCTGCGACGCAGACTGAGGCAGATAGGGGTAGATATAGGCATAGAGAAGGCAGCAGACACCCCAATCAACAGCGGCAGCGACTGAGACTCTTACAGAGACGTTGACAGAGGCTGTGACGCCGAATGAGACGTCGTCTGAGGCAGATAGGGGTAGATATAGGCATAGAGAAGGCAGCAGACCCCCCAATCGACAGCGGCAGCGACTGAAACGCCTACAGAAATGCTGACAGAGGCTGCGACGCAGACTGAGGCAGATAGGGGTAGATATAGGCATAGAGAAGGTAGCAGACCCCATAATCGACAGCGGCAGCGACTGAGACGCCTACAGAGACGCTGACAGAGGCTGGGAATCCGACTGAGACGCCGACTGAGGCAGATAGGGGCAGATATAGGCATACAGAAGGCAGCAGACTCCCCCAATCGACAGCGGCAACTGCTGAGACGCTTATAGAGACGCTGACAGACGCTGCGAAGCTGACTGAGATGCCGACTGAGGCAGATAGGGGTATATATTGGCATAGAGAAGGCAACAAACCCCCCAATCGACAGCGGCAGCGACTGATGCGCCTACAGAGACGCTGACAGGGGCTGCCAGGCCGACTGAGACGCCGAGTGAGGCAGATAGGGGTAGATATAGGCATAGAGATGGCAGCAGACGCCCCCAATCGACAGCGGCAGGGACTGAGACGGCTCCAGAGACGCTGACAGAGGCTGCGACGCCGACTGAGACGTCGATTGCGGCAGATAGGGGTAGATATAGGCAAAGAGAAGGCAGCAGACCCCCAAATCGACAGCGGCAGTGACTGAGAAGCCGACTGAGACGCTGACTGAGGCAGATTGTGGTAGATTGTGGTTGCACATAGAAGGCAGCAGACCCCCACAATCGACAGCGGCAGCGACTGAGACGCCTACAGAAATGCTGAAAGAGGCTGCGACGCAGACTGAGGCAGATAGGGATAGATATAGGCATAGAGAAGGAAGCAGACCCCCCAATCGACAGCGGCAGCGAGTGAGACGCCTACAAAGACGCTGGCAGAGGCTGCGACGCCGACTGAGACGTCGAATGAGGCAGATAGGGATAGATATAAGCATAGAGAAGACAGCAGACACCGCAATCGACAGCGGCAGCGACTGAGACGCCTACAGAGAAGCTGACAGAGGCTGCGAAGCCTACTGATGCAGATAGGGGTAGATATAGCCATAGAGTATGCAGCAGACCCCCCAATCGAAAGCGGCAGTGACTGAGACGCCTACAGAGTCGTGGACAGAGGTTGTGACGCCGACTAAGACGCCGACTGAGGTAGATATGGGTAAATATAGGCATACAGAAGGCAGCTGCCCCCCAATCGATAGCGGCAGCGACTGAGACGCCTACCGACATGCTGACAGAGGCTGCGACGCCGACCGAAGCAGATAGGGGTAGATATAGGCATAGAGATGGCAGCAGACCCCCCCA
Source organism: Clusia tigrina (assembly GCA_920105625.2). Lineage (NCBI taxonomy): Eukaryota > Metazoa > Arthropoda > Insecta > Diptera > Clusiidae > Clusia > Clusia tigrina. Next base: position 75,893,636 of record OV050031.1, on the reverse strand, counting down.
ATCAACAGCGGCTGCGACTGAGGCAGATGGGAGAAGATATAAGCAGAGAGAAGGCAGCAGACCCACCAATCGACAGCGGGGGCGACTGAGACGCCTACAGAGACGCTGGCAGAGGCTGCGACGCCGACTGAGACGCCGAATGAGGCAGATAGATATAGGCATACAGAAGGCAGCAGACCCCCAATCGACAGCGGCAACTGCTGAGACGCTTACAGAGACGCTGACAGAGGCTGCGACGCCGACTGAGATGGCGACTGAGGCAAGGGTAGATATCGGCATAGAGAAGGCAGCAGACCCCAATCGACAGCGGCAGCGACTGAGACGCCTACAGAGACGCTGACAGAGGCTGCGACGCCGACCGAGGCAGATTGGGGTAGATATAGGCATAGAGAATGCAGCAGACCCCCCAATCGAAAGCGGCAGACGCCTACAGAGACGCCTACAGAAACGCTGACAGGGGCTGCGATGCCGACTGAGGCAGATAGGGTAGATATAGATATAAAGAAGGCAGCAGAAAACCAAATCGACAGCGGCAGCGACTGAGAAGCCGACAGAGACGCCGACTGAGGCAGATAGTGGTAGATATAGGCACAGAGAAAGCAGCAGGCCCCCCGCCCAACCCAATCGACAGCGGCAGCGACTGAGACGCCTACAGAGACGCTGACTGAGGCTGCGAATCCCACTGAGATGCCTGCTGAGGCAGATAGAGGTTGATATAGGCATAGAGAAGGCAGCAGAACCCCCAATCGACAGCGGCAGCGACTGAGACGCCTACAGAGACGCTGACAGAGGCTGCGAATCACACTGAGACGCCGACTGAGGCAGATAGGGGTAGATATAGGCACAGAGAAAGCAGCAGACCCCCCCCCAACCAATCGACAGCGGCAGCGACTGACACGCCTACAGAGACGCTGACAGAGGCTGCGAATCCCACTGAGATGACTGCTGAGGCAGATAGGGGTTGATATAGGCATAGAGAAGGCAGCAGACCCACCAATTGATAGCGGCAGCGACTGAGACACCTACAGAGATGCTGACAGAGGCTGCGACACCGACTGAGGCAGATAGGTTTTGATATAGGCATAAAGAAGGCAGCAGACCCCCCAATCGACAGCGGCAGCGACTGAGACGCCCACAGAGACGTTGACAGAGGCTGTGACGCCGACTGAGACGCCGACTGAGGCAGATAGTGGTAGATATAGGCATAGAGAAGGCAGCAGACCCCCCAATCGACAGCGGCAGCGACTGAGACGCCTACAGAAATGCTGACAGAGGCTGCGACGCAGACTGAGGCAGATAGGGGTAGATATAGGCATAGAGAAGGCAGCGGACCCCCAATCGACAGCGGCAGCGACTGAGAAGCAGACTGAGACGCCGACTGAGGCAGATAGTGTTAGATATAGGCATAGAGAAAGCACCAGATCCCCAATCGACAGCGGCAGCGACTGAGATGCTTACAGAGATGCTGACAGAGGCTGCGACGCCGACCGAGGCAGATAGGGGTAGATATAGGCATAGAGAATGCAGCAGACCCCACAATCGACATCGGCAGTGACTGAGACGCCTACAGAGACGCTGAGAGGCTGCGACGCCGACTGTGGCAGATAGGGGTAGATATAAGTATAGAGAAAGCAGCAGACAACCCAATCGAAAGCGGCAGTGACTGAGAAGCTGACTGAGACGCCGACTGAGGCAGATAGTGGTAGATATAGGCATAGAGAAGGCAGCAGACCCCCAATCGACAGCGGCAGCGACTGAGACGAATACAGAGACGCTGACAGAGGCTGCGACGCCGACTGAGATGCCTACTGAGGCAGATAGGGGTTGATATACTCATAGATAAGGCAGCAGACCACCCAATCGACAGCGGCAGCGACTGAGACGCCTACAGAAATGCTGACAGAGGCTGCGACGCAGACTGAGGCAGATAGGGGTAGATATAGGCATAGAGAAGGCAGCAGACCCCAACTGATACCCCCCAATCGACAGCGGCAGCGACTGAGACGCCTACAGGGACGCTGACAGAGGCTGCGACGCCGACTGAGACACCGAATGAGACGCCGACTGAGGCAGATATGGGTAGATATAAGCAGAGAGTAGGTAGCAGACTCCCCCAATCAACAGCGGCAGCGACTGAGATGCCTACAGAAATGCTGACAGACGCTGCGACGCCGACTGAGGCAGATAGGGGTAGATATAGGCATAGAGAAGGCAGCAGACTCACCAATTGACAGCGGCAGCGACTGAGACGCCTACAGAGACGCCGACAGAGGTTGTGACGCCGACTGAGACGCCGACTGACGCAGTTAGGGGTAGATATAGGCATACAGAAGGCAGCAGGCCCCCAATCGAAAGCGGGAGCGACTGAGACGCCTACAGAGACGCTGGCAGAGGCTGCGACGCCGACTGAGACGTCGATCGAGGCAGATAGGGATAGATATAAGCATAGAGAAGACAGCAGACACCCCAATCGACAGCGGCAGCGACTTAAACGCCTACAGAGATGCTGACAGAGGCTGCGAAGCCGACTGATGCAGATAGGGGTAGATATAGGCATAAAGACGGCAGCAGACACCCCAATCGACAGCGTCAGCGACTGAGACGCCTACAGAGACGCTGACAGGGGCTTTGACGCCGACTGAGACGCCGACTGAGGCAGAGAGGGGTAGATATAGGCATAGAGAAGGCAGCAGACTCCCCCAATCGACTACGAAAACAGCTGAGACGCCTACAGAGACGCTGACAGAGGCTGCGACGCCGACTTGACGCCGACTGAGACGCCGACTGAGACACCGACTGAGGAAGATAGGGGTAGATATAGGCATAGATAAGACAGGAGACCCCCCAATCGACAGCGGCAGCGACTGAGACGCCTACAGAAATGCTGACAGAGGCTGCGACGCAGACTGATGCAGATAGGGGTAGATATAGGCATAGAGAAGGCCGCAGACCCCCTACTGAGACCCCCCCAATCGACTGCGGCAGAGACTGAGACGCCTACAGGGATGCTGACAGAGGCTGCGACGCCGACTGAGACGCCGAATGAGACGCCGACTGACGCAGATATGGGTAGATATAAGCATAGAGAAGGCAGCAGACCCACCAATTGATAGCGGCAGCGACTGAGCCGCCTACAGAGACGCTGACAGGGGCTGCGACGCCTACTGAGACGCCGACTGAGGCAGATAGGATGGGGTAGATATAGGCATAGAGAAGGCAGCAGACCCCCCAATCGACAGCGGGAGCGACTGAGATGCCTACAGAAATTCTGACAGACGCTGCGACGCCGACTGAGGCAGATAGGAGTAGATACAGGCATAGAGAATGCAGCAGACCCACCAACTGACAGCGGCAGCGACTGAGACGCCTACAGAGACGCCGACAGGGGCTGTAACGCCTACTGAGACGCCGACTGACGCAGATAGGGGTAGATATAGGCATACAGAACATACATACACTGAGACGTCGAATGAGGCAGATAGGGATAGATATAAGCATAGAGAAGACAGCAGACACCCCAATCGACAGCGGCAGCGACTGAGACGCCTACAGAGATGCTGAGAGAGGCTGCGACGCCGACTGAGGCAGATAGGTTTAGATATAGGCATACAGAAGACAGCATACCCCCCAATTGACAGCGGCAACTGCTCAGACGCTTACAGAGACGCTGACAGAGGCTGCGACGCCGACTGAGATGGCGACTGAGGCAGGGGTAGATATCGGCATAGAGAAGGCAGCAGACCCCAATCGACAGCGGCAGCGACTGAGACGCCTACAGAGACGCTGACAGAGGCTGCGACGCCGACTGAGACGCCGACTGAGGCAGATAGGGGTAGATATAGGTATAGAGAAGACAGCAGACCCCCCAATCGAAAGCGGGATACGCCTACAGAGACGCTGACAGCGGCTGCGATGCCGACTGAGGCAGATAGGGTAGATATAGATATAAAGAAGGCAGCAGAAAACCAAATCGACAGCGGCAGCGACTGAGACGCCTACAGAGACGCTGACTGAGGCTGCGAATCCCACTGAGATGCCTGCTGAGGCAGATAGAGGTTGATATAGGCATAGAGAAGGCAGCAGAACCCCCAATCGACAGCGGCAGCGACTGAGACGCCTACAGAGACGCTGACAGAGGCTGCGAATCCCACTGAGACGCCGACTGAGGCAGATAGGGGTAGATATAGGCACAGAGAAAGCAGCAGACCGCCCCCCCAACCAATCGACAGCGGCAGCGACTGAGACGCCTACAGAGACGCTGACAGAGGCTGCGAATCCCACTGAGATGACTGCTGAGGCAGATAGGGTTGATATAGGCATAGAGAAGGCAGCAGAACCCCCCAATCGACAGCGGCAGCGACTGAGACACCTACAGAGACGCTGACAGAGGCTGCGACACCGACTGACACGCCGACTGAGACGCCGCCTGAGGCAGTGAGGGGTAGATATAGGCATAGAGAAGGCAGCAGACTCCCCCAATCGACTGCGGAAACAGCTGTGACGCCTACAGAGACGCTGACAGAGGCTGCGACGCCGACTGAGACGCCGACTGAGACACCGACTGAGACACCGACTGAGGAAGATAGGGGTAGATATAGGCATAGATAAGACAGGAGACCCCCCAATCGACAGCGGCAGCGACTGAGACGTCTACAGAAATGCTGACAGAGGCTGCGACGCAGTCTGATGCAGATTGGGGTAGATATAGGCATAGAGAAGGCAGCAGACCCCCTACTGAGACCCCCCAATCGACTGCGGCAGAGACTGAGACGCCTACAGGGATGCTGAAAGAGGCTGCGACGCCGACTGAGACGCCGAATGAGACGCCCACTGAGGCAGATATAGGTAGATATAGGCAGAGAGTAGGCAGCAGACCCCCCCAATCAACAGCGGCAGCGACTGAGTCAGATGGGAGTAGATATAAGCATAGAGAAAGCAGCAGACCCCCTACTGAGACCCCCCCCCAATCGACAGCGGCAGCGACTGAGACGCCGACAGAGACGCTGGCAGAGACTGCGACGCCGACTGAGACGTCGAATGAGGCAGATAGGGATAGATATGGGCGTAGAGAAGGCAGCAGCGACTGAGACGCCTACAGAGATGCTGGCAGAGGCTGTGACGCCGACTGAGACGCCGACTGAGACGCCGAATGAGGCAGATAGGGATAGATATAGGCATAGAGAAGGCAGCAGACACCCCAATCGACAGCGGCAGCGACTGAGACGCCTACAGAGATGCTGGCAGAGGCTGTGACGCCGACTGAGACGCCGACTGAGGCAGATTGGGGTAGATATAGGTATACAGAAGGCGGCAGACCCTTCCAATCGACAGCGGCAGCGACTGAGACACCTACAGAGATGCTGACAGAGGCTGCGACACCGACTGAGGCAGATAGGTTTTGATATGGGCATAAAGAAGGCAGTAGACCCCCCAATCGACAGCGGCAGCGACTGAGACGCCTACAGAGAAGCTGACAGAGGCTGCGACGCCGACTGAGGCTGATATGGGTAGATATAGGCATAAAGAAGGCAGCAGACCCCCCAATCGACAGCGGCAGCGACTGAGACGCCTACAGAGACATTGACAGAGGCTGTGACGCCGACTGAGACGCCGACTGAGACGCCGACTGAGACGCCGACTGAGGCAGATAGTGGTAGATATAGGCATAGAGAAGGCAGCAGACCCCCCAATCGATAGCGGCAGCGATTGAGACGCCTACAGAAATGCTGACAGAGGCTGCGACGCAGACTGAGGCAGATAGGGGTAGATATAGGCATAGAGAAAGCAGCAGACCCCCAATCGAAAGCGGCAGCGACTGAGACGCCTACAGAGACGCTGACAGAGGCTGCGAATCCGACTGAGACGCCGACTGAGGCAGATAGGGGTAGATATAGGAATACAGAAGGCAGCAGACTCCCCCAATCGACAGCGGCAACTGCTGAGACGCTTACAGAAAAGCTGACAGAGGCTGCGACGCCGACTGAGATGCCGACTGAGGCAGATAGGGGTAGATATCAGCATAGAGAAGCCAGCAAACCCCCCAATCGACAGCGGCAGCGACTGAGGCGCCTACAGAGACGCTGACAGAGGCTGCGACACCGACTGAGACGCCGAGTGAGGCAGATAGGGGTAGATATAGGCATAGAGATGGCAGCAGACCCCCCCCAATCGACAGCGGCAGGGACTGAGACGCCTCCAGACACGCTGACAGAGGCTGCGACGCCGACTGAGACGTCGATTGCGGCAGATAGGGGTAGATATAGGCAAAGAGAAGGCAGCAGACCCCCCAATCGACAGCGGGAGCGACTGAGATGCCTACAGAAATTCTGACAGACGCTGCGACGCCGACTGAGGCAGATAGGAGTAGATACAGGCATAGAGAATGCAGCAGACCCACCAACTGACAGCGGCAGCGACTGAGACGCCTACAGAGACGCCGACAGGGGCTGTGACGCCTACTGAGACGCCGACTGACGCAGATAGGGGTAGATATAGGCATACAGAACATACATACACTGAGACGTCGAATGAGGCAGATAGGGATAGATATAAGCATAGAGAAGACAGCAGACACCCCAATCGACAGCGGCAGCGACTGAGACGCCTACAGAGATGCTGAGAGAGGCTGCGACGCCGACTGAGGCAGATAGGAGTAGATACAGGCATAGAGAATGCAGCAGACCCACCAACTGACAGCGGCAGCGACTGAGACGCCTACAGAGACGCCGACAGGGGCTGTGACGCCTACTGAGACGCCGACTGACGCAGATAGGGGTAGATATAGGCATACAGAACATACATACACTGAGACGTCGAATGAGGCAGATAGGGATAGATATAGGCATAGAGAAGGCAGCAGACCCCCCAATCGACAGCGGGAGCGACTGAGATGCCTACAGAAATTCTGACAGACGCTGCGACGCCGACTGAGGCAGATAGGAGTAGATACAGGCATAGAGAATGCAGCAGACCCACCAACTGACAGCGGCAGCGACTGAGACGCCTACAGAGACGCCGACAGGGGCTGTGACGCCTACTGAGACGCCGACTAACGCAGATAGGGGTAGATATAGGCATACAGAACATACATACACTGAGACGTCGAATGAGGCAGATAGGGATAGATATAAGCATAGAGAAGACAGCAGACACCCCAATCGACAGCGGCAGCGACTGAGACGCCTACAGAGATGCTGAGAGAGGCTGCGACGCCGACTGAGGCAGATAGGTTTAGATATAGGCATACAGAAGACAGCAGACCCCCCAATCGACAGCGGCAACTGCTGAGACGCTTACAGAGACGCTGACAGAGGCTGCGACGCCGACTGAGATGGCGACTGAGGCAAGGGTAGATATCGGCATAGAGAAGGCAGCAGACCCCAATCGACAGCGGCAGTGACTGAGACGCCTACAGAGACGCTGACAGAGGCTGCGACGCCGACTGAGACGCCGACTGAGGCAGATAGGGGTAGATATAGGTATAGAGAAGACAGCAGACCCCCCAATCGAAAGCGGGATACGCCTACAGAGACGCTGACAGCGGCTGCGATGCCGACTGAGGCAGATAGGGTAGATATAGATATAAAGAAGGCAGCAGAAAACCAAATCGACAGCGGCAGCGACTGAGACGCCTACAGAGACGCTGACTGAGGCTGCGAATCCCACTGAGATGCCTGCTGAGGCAGATAGAGGTTGATATAGGCATAGAGAAGGCAGCAGAACCCCCAATCGACAGCGGCAGCGACTGAGACGCCTACAGAGACGCTGACAGAGGCTGCGAATCCCACTGAGACGCCGACTGAGGCAGATAGGGGTAGATATAGGCACAGAGAAAGCAGCAGACCGCCCCCCCAACCAATCGACAGCGGCAGCGACTGAGACGCCTACAGAGACGCTGACAGAGGCTGCGAATCCCACTGAGATGACTGCTGAGGCAGATAGGGTTGATATAGGCATAGAGAAGGCAGCAGAACCCCCCAATCGACAGCGGCAGCGACTGAGACACCTACAGAGACGCTGACAGAGGCTGCGACACCGACTGACACGCCGACTGAGACGCCGCCTGAGGCAGTGAGGGGTAGATATAGGCATAGAGAAGGCAGCAGACTCCCCCAATCGACTGCGGAAACAGCTGTGACGCCTACAGAGACGCTGACAGAGGCTGCGACGCCGACTGAGACGCCGACTGAGACGCCGACTGAGACACCGACTGAGGAAGATAGGGGTAGATATAGGCATAGATAAGACAGGAGACCCCCCAATCGACAGCGGCAGCGACTGAGACGTCTACAGAAATGCTGACAGAGGCTGCGACGCAGTCTGATGCAGATAGGGGTAGATATAGGCATAGAGAAGGCAGCAGACCCCCTACTGAGACCCCCCCCAATCGACTGCGGCAGAGACTGAGACGCCTACAGGGATGCTGAAAGAGGCTGCGACGCCGACTGAGACGCCGAATGAGACGCCCACTGAGGCAGATATAGGTAGATATAGGCAGAGAGTAGGCAGCAGACCCCCCCAATCAACAGTGGCAGCGACTGAGTCAGATGGGAGTAGATATAAGCATAGAGAAGGCAGCAGACCCCCTACTGAGACCCCCCCAATCGACAGCGGCAGCGACTGAGACGCCGACAGAGACGCTGCCAGAGACTGCGACGCCGACTGAGACGTCGAATGAGGCAGATAGGGATAGATATAGGCGTAGAGAAGGCAGCAGCAACTGAGACGCCTACAGAGATGCTGGCAGAGGCTGTGTCGCCGACTGAGACGCCGACTGAGACGCCGACTGAGACGCCGACTGAGACGCCGACTGAGGCAGATTGGGGTAGATATAGGTATACAGAAGGCGGCAGACCCTTCCAATCGACAGCGGCAGCGACTGAGACACCTACAGAGATGCTGACAGAGGCTGCGACACTGACTGAGGCAGATAGGTTTTGATATGGGCATAAAGAAGGCAGTAGACCCCCCAATCGACAGCGGCAGCGACTGAGACGCCTACAGAGAAGCTGACAGAGGCTGCGACGCCGACTGAGGCTGATATGGGTAGATATAGGCATAAAGAAGGCAGCAGACCCCCCAATCGACAGCGGCAGCGACTGAGACGCCTACAGAGACGCTGACAGGGGCTGTGACGCCTACTGAGACACCGACTGAGGCAGATAGGGGTAGATATAGCCATAGAGAAGGCAGCAGACACCCCAATCGACAGCGGCAGCGACTGAGACGCCTACAGAGACATTGACAGAGGCTGTGACGCCGACTGAGACGCCGACTGAGACGCCGACTGAGACGCCGACTGAGGCAGATAGTGGTAGATATAGGCATAGAGAAGGCAGCAGACCCCTCAATCGATAGCGGCAGCGATTGAGACGCCTACAGAAATGCTGACAGAGGCTGCGACGCAGACTGAGGCAGATAGGGGTAGATATAGGCATAGAGAAAGCAGCAGACCCCCAATCGAAAGCGGCAGCGACTGAGACGCCTACAGAGACGCTGACAGAGGCTGCGAATCCGACTGAGACGCCGACTGAGGCAGATAGGGGTAGATATAGGAATACAGAAGGCAGCAGACTCCCCCAATCGACAGCGGCAACTGCTGAGACGCTTACAGAAAAGCTGACAGAGGCTGCGACGCCGACTGAGATGCCGACTGAGGCAGATAGGGGTAGATATCAGCATAGAGAAGCCAGCAAACCCCCCAATCGACAGCGGCAGCGACTGAGGCGCCTACAGAGACGCTGACAGAGGCTGCGACACCGACTGAGACGCCGAGTGAGGCAGATAGGGGTAGATATATGCATAGAGATGGCAGCAGACCTCCCCAATCGACAGCGGCAGGGACTGAGACGCCTCCAGACACGCTGACAGAGGCTGCGACGCCGACTGAGACGTCGATTGCGGCAGATAGGGGTAGATATAGGCAAAGAGAAGGCAGCAGACCCCCCAATCGACAGCGGCAGTGACTGAGAAGCCGACTGAGACGCAGACTGAGGCAGATAGTGGTAGATATAGGCTCAGAGAAGGCAGCAGACCCCCCCAATCGACAGCGGCAGCGACTGAGATGCCTACAGGGACGCTGACAGAGGCTGCGACGCCGACTGAAACGTCGATTGCGGCAGATAGGGGTAGATATAGGCAAAGAGAAGGCAGCAGACCCCCCAATCGACAGCGGCAGTGACTAAGACGCCTACAGAGACGCTGAGAGGCTGCGACGCCGACTGAGGCAGATAGGGGTAGATATAGGTATAGAGAAGGCAGCAGACAACCCAATCGACAGCGGCAGCGTCTGAGAAGCCGACTGAGACGCCGACTGAGGCAGATAATGTTAGATATAGGCATAGAGAAGGCAGCATACCCCCCAATCGACAGCGGCAGCGACAGAGACGCCTTCAGAGACGCTGACAGAGGCTGCGACGCCGACTGAGACGCCGACTGAGGCAGTTAGGGGTAGATATAGGCATAGAGAAGGCAGCAGACCACCCAATCGACAGCGGCAGCGACTGAGATGCCTTCAGAGACGCTGACAGAGGCTGCGACGCCGACTGAGACGCCGACTGAGGCAGTTAGGGGTAGATATAGGCATAGAGAAGGCAGCAGACCACCCAATCGACAGCGGCAGCGACTGAGATGCCTACAGGGACGCTGACAGAGGCTGCGACGCCGACTGATTCGTTGATTGCGGCATATAGGGGTAGATATAGCCAAAGGGAAGGCAGCAGACCCCCAATCAACAACGGCAGCGACAGAGACGCCTTCAGAGACGCTGACAGAGGCTGCGACGCCGACTGAGACGCCGACTGAGGCAGTTAGGGGTAGATATAGGCATAGAGAAGGCAGCAGACCACCCAATCGACAGCGGCAGCGACTGAGATGCCTACATGGACGCTGACAGAGGCTGCGACGCCGACTGATTCGTTGATTGCGGCATATATTGGTAGATATAGCCAAAGGGAAGGCAGCAGACCCCCAATCAACAGCGGCAGCGACAGAGACGCCTTCAGAGACGCTGACAGAGGCTGCGAATCCGACTGAGACGCCGACTGAGGCAGATAGGGGTAGATATAGGAATACAGAAGGCAGCAGACTCCCCCAATCGACAGCGGCAACTGCTGAGACGCTTACAGAAAAGCTGACAGAGGCTGCGGCGCCGACTGAGATGCCGACTGAGGCAGATAGGGGTAGATATCAGCATAGAGAAGGCAGCAAACCCCCCAATCGACAGCGGCAGCGACTGAGGCGCCTACAGAGACGCTGAAAGAGGCTGCGACGCCGACTGAGACGTCGAATGAGGCAGATAGGGATAGATATAGGCATAGAGAAGGCAGCAGACACCCCAATCAACAGCGGCAGCGACTGAGACTCCTACAGAGACGTTGACAGAGGCTGTGACGCCGAATGAGACGCCGACTGAGGGAGATAGGGGTAGATATAGGCACAGAGAAGGCAGCAGACCCCCCAATCGACAGCGGCAGCGACTGAAACGCCTACAGAAATGCTGACAGAGGCTGCGACGCAGACTGAGGCAGATAGGGGTAGATATAGGCATAGAGAAGGTATCAGACCCCATAATCGACAGCGGCAGCGACTGAGACGCCTACAGAGACGCTGACAGAGGCTGGGAATCCGACTGAGACGCCGACTGAGGCAGATAGGGGCAGATATAGGCATACAGAAGGCAGCAGACTCCCCCAATCGACAGCGGCAACTGCTGAGACGCTTACAGAGACGCTGACAGACGCTGCGAAGCTGACTGAGATGCCGACTGAGGCAGATAGGGGTATATATTGGCATAGAGAAGGCAACAAACCCCCCAATCGACAGCGGCAGCGACTGAGGCGCCTACAGAGTCGCTGACAGGGGCTGCGACGCCGACTGAGACGCCGAGTGAGGCAGATAGGGGTAGATATAGGCATAGAGATGGCAGCAGACGCCCCCAATCGACAGCGGCAGGGACTGAGGCGGCTCCAGAGACGCTGACAGAGGCTGCGACGCCAACTGAGACGTCGATTTCGGCAGATAGGGGTAGATATGGGCAAAGAGAAGGCACCAGACCCCCACAATCGACAGCGGCAGCGACTGAGACGCCTACAGAAATGCTGAAAGAGGCTGCGACGCAGACTGAGGCAGATAGGGATAGATATAGGCATAGAGAAGGAAGCAGACCCCCCAATCGACAGCGGCAGCGACTGAGACGCCTACAAAGACGCTGGCAGAGGCTGCGACGCCGACTGAGACGTCGAATGAGGCAGATAGGGATAGATATAAGCATAAAGAAGACAGCAGACACCGCAATCGACAGCGGCAGCGACTGAGACGCCTACAGAGAAGCTGACAGAGGCTGCGAAGCCTACTGATGCAGATAGGGGTAGATATTGGCATAAAGAAGGCAGCTGACCCCCCAATCGACAGCGTCAGCGACTGAGACGCCTACAGAGACGCTGACAGGAGCTTTGACGCCGACTGAGGCAGATAGGGGTAGATATAGGTATAGACAAGGCAGCAGACAACCCAATCGACACCGGCAGCAACTGAGATGCCTACAGAGACGCTGACAGAGGCTGCAACGCCGACCGAGGCAGATAGGGGTAGATATAGCCATAGAGTATGCAGCAGACCCCCAATCGAAAGCGGCAGTGACTGAGACGCCTACAGAGTCGTTGACAGAGCTTGTGACGCCGACTAAGACGCCGACTGAGGTAGATATGGGTAAATATAAGCATACAGAAGGCAGCTGCCCCCCAATCGATAGCGGCAGCGACTGAGACGCCTACCGAGATGCTGACAGAGGCTGCGACGACGACCGAGGCAGATAGGGGTAGATATAGGCATAGAGATGGCAGCAGACCCCCCCAATCAACAGCGGCAGCAACTGAGGCAGATGGGAGAAGATATAAGCAGAGAGAAGGCAGCAGACCCACCAATCGACAGCGGGAGCGACTGAGACGCCTACAGAGATGCTAAGAGAGGCTGCGACGCCGACTGAGACAGATAGGTTTAGATATAGGCATAAAGAAGGCAGCAGACCCCCCAATCGACAGCGGCAGCGACTGAGACGCCTACAGATTCGTTGACAGAGGTTGTGACGCTGACTAAGACGCCGACTGAGGCAGATATGGGTAAATATAGGTATAAAGAAGGCAGCAGACCCCCCAATCGACAGCGGCAGCGACTGAGGCAGATGGGAGTAGATATAAGCAGAGAGAAGGCAGCAGACCCACCAATCGACAGCGGGAGCGACTGAGACGCCTACAGAGACGCTGGCAGAGGCTGCGACGCCGACTGAGACTTCGAATGAGGCAGATAGAGATAGATATAGGCGTAGAGAAGGAAGCAGTGACTGAGACGCTTACAGAGACACTGGCAGAGGCTGCGACGCCGACTGAGTAGATATAAGCAGAGAGAAGGCAGCAGACCCACCAATCGACAGCGGGAGCGACTGAGACGCCTACAGAGACGCTGGCAGAGGCTGCGACGCCGACTGAGTCTTCGAATGAGGCAGATAGAGATAGATATAGGCGTAGAGAAGGAAGCAGTGACTGAGACGCTTACAGAGACGCTGGCAGAGGCTGCGACGCCGACTGAGACGCGGAATGAGGCAGATAGATATAGGCATAGAGAAGGCAGCAGACACCCAATCGACAGCGGCAGCGACGGAGACGCGTACAGAGACGTTGACAGAGGCTGTGACGCCGACTGAGGCAGATTGGGGTAGATATAGGCATACAGAAAGCAGCAGACCCCCCAATCGACAGCGGCAGCGACTGAGACGCCTACAGAGATGCTGACAGAGGCTGCGACACAGACTGAGGCAGATAGGTTTTGATATAGGCATAAAGAAAGCAGCAGACCCCCCAATCGACAGCGGCAGCGACTGATACGCCTACAGAGAAGCTGACAGAGGCTGCGACGCCGACTGAGGCAGGTAGGGGTAGATATAGGCATAAAGAAGGTAGAAGACCCCCCCAATCGACAGCGGCAGCGACTGAGACGCCTACAGAGACGCTGACAGGGGCTGTGACGGCTACTGAGACGCCGACTGAGGCAGATAGGGGTAGATATAGGCATAGAGAAGGCAGCAGACACCCCAATCGACAGCGGCAGCGACTGAGACGCCTACAGAGTCGTTGACAGAGGTTGTGACGCCGACTAAGACGCCGACTGAGGCAGATAGGGGTAAATATAGGCATACAGAAGCCAGCTGCCCCCAACCGACAGCGGCAGCGACTGAGACGCCTACAGAGAAGCTGACAGAGGCTGTGACGCCGACTGAGGCAGATAGGGGTAGATATAGGCATAAAGAAGGCAGCAGACCCCCCAATCGACAGCAGCAGCGACTGAGACGCCTACAGAGACGCTGGCAGAGGCTGCAACGCCGACTGAGACGTCGAATGAGGCAGATAGGGATAGAGATAGGCACAGAGAAGGCAGCAGACACCCCAATCAACAGCGGCAGCGACTGAGACGCCTACAGAGACGTTGACAGAGGCTGTGACGCCGACTGAGACGCCGACTGAGTCGCCGACTGAGGCAGATAGTGGTAGATATAGGCATAGACAAGGCAGCAGGCCCCCCAATCGACAGCGGTAGCGACTGAGACGCATACAGCGGCAGCGACTGAGACGCCTACAGAGACGCTGACAGAGGCTGCGAATCCGACTGAGACGCCGACTCAGGCAGATAGGGGTAGATATAGGCATACAGAAGGCAGCAGACTCCCCCAATCGACAGCGGCAACTGCTGAAACGCTTACAGAGACGCTGACAGACGCTGCGACGCCGACTGAGATGCTGACTGAGGCAGATAGGGGTAGATATCGGCATAGAGAAGGCAACAAACCCCCCAATCGACAGCGGCAGCGACTGAGGCGTCTACAGAGACGCTGACAGAGGCTGCGACGCCGACTGAGACGCCGAGTGAGGCAGATAGGGGTAGATATAGGCATAGAGATGGCAGCAGACGCCCCCAATCGAGAGCGGCAGGGACTGAGACGCCTCCAGAGACGCTGACAGAGGCTGCGACGCCGACTGAGACGTCGATTGCGGAAGATAGGGGTAGATATAGGCAAAGAGAAGGCAGCAGACCCCCAAATCGACAGCGGCAGTGACTGAGAAGCCAACTGAGACGCTGACTGAGGCAGATTGTGGTAGATATAGGCATAGAGAAGGCATCCGAACCCCCCAATCGACAGCGGAAGCGACTGAGATGCCTACAGAAAAGATGAAAGAGGCTGCGACGCAGACTGAGGCAGATAGGGGTAGATATAGGCATAGAGAAGGCAGCAGACCCCAATCGACAGCGGCAGCGACTGAGACGCCTACAGAGACGCTGACACAGGCTGCGGGTCCGATTGAGACGCCGACTGAGGCAGATAGGGGTAGATATAGGCACAGAGAAGGCAGCAGACCCCCCAAATCGACAGCGGCAGCGACTGAGATGCCTACAGAAATGCTGACAGAGGCTGCGACGCCGACTGTGGCAGATAGGTGTAGATATAGGCATAGAGAAGGCAGCAGACCCACCAATTGACAGCGGCAGCCACTGAGACTGAGACGCCTACAGAGACGCGGACAGGGGCTGTGACGCCTACTGAGACGCCGACTGACGCAGATAGGCGTAGATATAGGCATACAGAAGGCAGCAGACCCCCAATCGACAGCGGGAGCGACTGAGACGCGTACAGAGACGCTGGCAGAGGCTGCGACGCCGACTGAGACGTCGAATGAGGCAGATAGGGATAGATATAAGCATAGCGAAGACAGCAGACACCCCAATCGACAGCGGCAGGTACTGAGACGCCTACAGAGATGCTAAGAGAGGCTGCGACGCCGACTGAGACAGATAGGTTTAGATATAGGCATAAAGAAGGCAGCAGACCCCCCAATCGACAGCGGCAGCGACTGAGACGCCTACAGAGTCGTTGACAGAGGTTGTGACGCTGACTAAGACGCCGACTGAGGCAGATATGGGTAAATATAGGCATAAAGAAGGCAGCAGACCCCCCAATCGAAAGCGGCAGCGACTGAGACGCCTACAGAGTCGTTGACAGAGGCTGCGACGTGTTGTGAGCTAGAATCAAGCTGCCTGAGCGTAGTGTCTCACATCATCGACTCCTAACAGATGCCACACATTCTGTGTGATTAGCATGTGTTAAAGTTACTTGAGAAAGCACATATTTTTAGGGTGCGAGTACTTAGAATTAATATTACCTATGTAATATTTATTATGTAAACTTTTAGGGTGCTACAGTTTTGCAGTCGAGCCACCGAAGGGCATTCAAAGTTAGAATGCACCATCAACATTTCAGATTGGCGTAGGTCAGTTGGCTTGACCAACTGACACCAATTAACAGGTGCGAAACTGGAACACCAGAAAGGTCAGTTTTCGTATTGTAATTATGAATTGTAAATAGTATATAAGAGTTAGTATTCTAAGTAATAAAGGCTTGTGATTTTAAAACTAAAAAGTGTAATGTAGTGATTTTTACAAAGAGTGGTTTAGGCTTTTCAGATACACGCGCGCAGCAGAAGGACGTCCCCCGTCAAACAAGGACAATACCCCAACATTTTGGCGCAGCCGGTAGGATCCAACGTCGAGTGCCAGGAAAAGAGCACTCCTACGCGGGAATCCACCAACAGGAAACCATCAGGATAACCATCCCAAAGGAGTTCAATGGAGGGTAAAAAAATGGTGAGTATGCTTATAGTAGGACATTCTAGTATCTAAGTGAATTTTGTCGACGATTCTTCGGTGGCCTTGTGGGCGCTTTTGCGCCGGTCATGCAGAAGAAGCAGCATTGGGGCTGATTAGCCGCTGCGGTTAGGTGACAATAGGTCGATCCAAAAGAAAAATTTTTACTTACGGTCAGGTTGTATAGGGTTGTTCCACTGAGATTAGGCTCATACTTTTTAATACATTTTGTTTCAGCATTCTCGGGGAATGTGGGACGTGTCTGTTTATTCACGGATTTTGCGTTATTGAATTGCGAACTTGTGTATACCGGTTGGTTTGGTTCGGAAAGAACGTGCCACGGTATAGGGTTCGTACGGTTATGATAGGGGATATGTGTTTGTTTGTCGGTAGGGACATTTATATGATTCAATTTATATTGTTTTGAAATCAAAATAAAGATTGATTTAAATATTTGGCATTTTGAGTTTAGGGTATTAGGTGAAGAGGTGCAGACATCACGTGTTGTTGCATCAAAGTTTTCGAAGTTCGGAAACTACGATTTGCGTAGTAATGTTGAAGAAAACATTTAAATGCTATTATTATGTGGCGCATACGTTACGGGTTTATTTTCAAATATGGATTCAAATTTCCGGAAATGAATCAAGACACTTTTGCCGGTAAATTAAATTTCGGTTTTTACAAACATATGGCCTTTTCTAATTTTTGGGAGTTTTAAAGATGGTGAGTGGAAAACAAGGAGTATTTGTGAAGAAGTCAAGGACCAATTTGCTTTGATGGAAGGACTTAATGGACGCCGGTAGACAGCGGAACTTTGTGATGGAAAACAAGTATAGCAGAATATGCATATAAAGATAGAATTTACGGTGGAATGTTTTTTTTTAATAACTCTGTTTTGAATCATTAAGTAAGATCGAATAAAATATTGTAACAAGTTTTAACAATTATTGGATTTTTATTTGTAATTGGGATACGCCATCTGTTCTGGCATTTGGGATATGACGAAGGAAGCGCAAGGATTACTGCTGAAGCAGGAGCAAATTGGAGAAGCAATTGAAAAATTGGTCCGCAATTTTAAGAAAGACGGCAGGTTACGTAAGGACGACGTGTATTATCGCAAGCGAATAACACAGTTGCAAAATCTGGGGAAAGAGTTCAACAATAATCACGGACTGCTGCTGCCTCACGCAGTTGAGTACGGCAAGGGAAAATATTTTGCGGAAAATTACGCAGACTACATAAATAGTCTGGTCAACGAATGGGCAGATACATTTAGTTCTGAATTAGAGGGACTAGGACAAGAGACTGTGAGTTTGGTTTCACCAGACGAGGAAGTAAGGAACAGATTGAAATCAATGCAGTCAGAGGTGGAACTGTTTACTGGGAAAATAGTTGACCAGTTCGAAGCGAGTACGAGCAGGGAAGAAGCTCAGGAATTGTGGAAGCAGGCGAATGCCGGAGGAGCTGTGTCACCATTGGAAGTAGCGGATCAAGCTTTTACGGCAATCCAAAAAAGAACAGAAGAAAAGTTGTTCAGTTTTCATAAGAAAGCAGAAGATTGGAGAGCACAAAAAGAGTACCTGGAGAAGAAGGTAAAGGAACTTTCTCAGAGGTTGACGGAAACAGAGGAAGCAGCAACGCTGTTAGAAAAGGAGTGTGCGGAATTGAAAAGAGGACGGGCGACCAATAGGACCTCACTGAATAGGGAGAGATCAAAATCAGCATCAGCTGGATTTACGCAGACAGTATTGACATTGCCTCCGGAAGAACGTTGGCCGGAATATTTAACACCAGAAGGGATAAGCCGCATGGTGAAGCCAAAATTAGTACTTAATGAAGAAAAGCAAGCGGAATTTTTGTTTGGCGCATCTGAAGTCGGTGTCGAGCCTTTTTCTCCGGGAAGCCCGATAAATAATAAAAATCAGGGATATCCGCCAAAGGAGCCGGAAGCAGTACCCGTGCAGCAAAGTTCCGATACTGTAGGCAGTATTTCGCCTGCACGAACAAACGATCGAAGACTAATTAGTTTGAATCCGTCACTGACCAATTACCTCTCAGATCTGGGAGAAGTGAATTTGGAAACTACCAAAGAGATTAATAAAGTTAAGGTTTTACCAGCAATTGAGAAAACACAAAGGAATAAAATGGGCATTCTGGAAGTTGCTCATGCGGTGGAGAAGTTGGTGCCCATGTTCTCAGGAGTCGAGTTGTATGATCTGAGAACTGAGATCCGGCGCTTCAAAGAAGGTTGTGAGCTAGCGCAACAGAGTGTTTCGGAAGCGGACGGAGAACACTTAATAAAGTGTATTAGGCAAAGAACCACAGGTGATGCGTTTGATTTACTGGTGCATAGCTCAGTAAGCACCCTGACAGAATTATATGCACTTTTGGATAGGACGTATTTAAAACAAAAGTCATACGACTGTCTTGTATGGGAAATTCAAGAATCAACTCAGAGACCGGGGGAGGAATTGAGAGCCTGGGGACGAAGGCTCCAGTCTCTCGGGAACGCTGCTGAGACGGAAGCCAACAGGCAATTTCCAGAAAATGTTGCAGCATACAAGGCTCAAGTAGAACGGACTATGATTTCTGTGTTCAAGGCAGGCCTGATAAATAGGGATTTAGCTAATTATACTCTTACTCTCACGCCGAGGAGTATGGCAGAGTTAGTGGAGGCGGTCTCTTTAGCTGAAGCAGCAATACAATAGCGAACGACAACAGGTGGAATCTGCTGGACTGATGCTCCTGCAGAGGTAGGAACAGTACAGCAGCAAAACAAATGTGGAGTCGGTAAATTGATGGGCCAATTTCCGCAACAAAGAGACCAAGAATTCTTGGTTGAGAGGTTTAAGCCAAGGAAACCCATTTGCTCATTCTGTGATAATCCAGGGCATACAAGGGATGAATGCGTTACACGGAAAAACACGCCCTATTGTATGGAGTGCCAAACATATGGTCATGAGGCAAGTAGACAGTGCCATGGAGACACAGAATGGAATCCGGGTAAAAGGCAGCCAGCTACGAGGCGCCCGGTTCCACCCTTGAGGGACAGCAGGGGTAACTTCAGTAGTCCCAGAATTAATTCAACAGAAGGAATTAACCAAGGAAGAAATCCTTTCAAAACTGGGAGTGGTCAGCAGCAACCAAATTGGAATTCCAGAAGTGAACCAAGGATACGCAACACCCAACAGGGGTTGAGATGCTTCTCATGTGGACGAATCGGTCATCGAGCAATGGAATGCAGGGAAAGACAATCCCAACAAAAGAACCAGGGAAACTTCCAGCGGCCCAGTCGAGGCCAATAGACTGGAAAGCCAAAAGAAAGGAAGTAATAATAAGGCCGGAAATACGTGGGACTAGTAATGTAGGAACTACAGTCCAGGAAAAGGAGGAGCAGGAGGCTCTCCAGTATCACGAAGAGTTAGGTAGTGGATACGCGTCCATTTTGGAGTCAAAAGGGCGTTGTTTCGTTGTGAGCAGGGTAGGAGATGCTTTCATCGAGATACCCTGCAAGGAGGCAGCTAGTGGAAAGCTAGTGCTTTTGGTAGATTCAGGGGCGGATACTAGCCTCGTAAAATCTAGTGTTTTACGGAAAGGACTAGTTACTAACCCAAAAGATGTAAGAACGCTTAATGGAGCGTTCGGAGGTTGCATCAGAACACTGGGGTCACTTAAAATAGGGCACAGTAAAGTTAAGGGAATGGGTTTTAGAGTGCACGCAGTTGAATTGGATAGGGAAGGTATCCCGGCCGATGGGATAATTGGCCGCGATAATCTCTGGGGCCGCACCATTCTGGATGCGCTGGAGAAACAGTTATCATTTTATGATGATAATAAGAATAGAATCCTTACTCTCCCATTGAAGTCATGGCAGGAAGGAACCGTGAATAGGGTTAAGAATTGTAGGGAGGTAGTGAACGCAAGGTCAACCAGAGTAGTTACTATGCGTGTAAACACGAAACTCAGGACTGTCGTTTTGCACAAGCAGCAGCTAGCGGAGGGCGTATATATGGGAGAAACCATAACGCACGTTGACAAGGGTAAGGTGTACGCTTGCGTACTCAACGCATCGGAAAACGACTACCTGATGGAGGAGGATTTTAGGCCCAAGTTCACTAGTTATGATAATTTTAAGGAACCAAATTATAGATCGGTGAATCAGATTAAGCAGGTAGATATAAGAAAAAGAATGGAGAGGGTGCTAGAATCCTTGAAGTTGGACCCAAGCGTGAATTCAGAAGAGAAGGCATCAATAGAAGCCATTTGTGCGTCATTCCATGACATATTTTTGCTGGAAGGAGACCAGTTAACATATACACCAGAGGTAGAGCATGAAATACCTACTAGAGTGGATCAAGCACCAATTAACCAGAAACAGTACAGATTGCCGCAAGCTCACAAAGATGAGGTAAATAGGCAAGTGGAGGGAATGTTGAAAGATAACATTATTTCGCCGAGTATCTCGCCTTGGAATTCACCAATAATTTTGGTGCCAAAGAAGGGAGGTGCTCAGGGTCAGAAGAAGTGGAGAATGGTCGTTGATTTTAGGAAATTGAACGACGCCACTATCAAGCAGGTGTTCCCAATACCAAGGATAAAAGAGATACTGGATCAATTGGGACACAGTAGATATTTTTCTACACTTGATTTAGCGAGTGGCTACCACCAAGTTCCGGTGGATACCCAAGATAAGCAGAAAACCGCGTTCAGCACCGGTTTAGGGCATTATGAGTTTAATAGAATGCCGTTTGGATTAACAGGAGCACCGTCTACCTTCCAACGGCTAATGAACCATGTGCTAACAGGCTTACAAGGGTTAGATTGTTTTGTGTATCTCGATGATATTGTAATTTATGGGAAGAACTTGCAGCAGCATTCGCAACGCTTGCGCAAGGTGCTCCAGAAATTGCGAGAACACAACTTGAAATTGAACACTGAGAAGTGTCAATTTTTGCGGAGAGAGGTGGTTTATTTAGGCCATCGTTGCTCAGAGGCAGGAGCACTGCCTGACCCGCAGAAGGTGGAATGCGTTAAAAATCTAGCGATTCCGAGAAACAGAAAGGAAGTGCAAGCATTCCTAGGACTAGTGAACTATTATAGAAAGTTCGTGGAAGGACTAGCCGGAATTGCTTTGCCCATTAATAAGTTGCTACGAAAAGAAGCAAAGTTCGAATGGACAGAGAGATGTCAGCAAGCATTCGAGAGGCTAAAGGAGATAATTAGCTCGCCACCAATTTTGGCGTACCCCGACTTTGAGCAAACTTTTTTGTTGACCACTGATGCTAGCAATGAAGCATTAGGGGCAGTATTGTCACAAGGGGAAGTCGGTGATGACCGACCAATAGCATTCGCAAGCAGAGCGCTTAGCGACACGGAGAAGAGATACTCCACAATAGAGAAGGAATTTCTAGCCATTGTGTGGGCTACGAAGAATTTTAGAGCATATCTGCTAGGACGCCCATTTAAGATATATACTGATCACCAGCCGTTGAGAGGCATAGCCAATTTGAAAGACCAAACGTCTAGGCTAGCCAGGTTCAGACACAAATTGTCTGAGTATGATTTTGAAATCATATACAAACCTGGGAAGAAGAATCAGAATGCGGACGCACTCAGCAGAGTACCGCAGGCACAGAAGGTATCAGTAGTGCAAACGAGGTCCAAAGCACGGTCAGATAAGGAGAAGGTCGAGAGAATGGCAGAAGATAAAATTGATGCTACAAGAGATGTTAGCAATGCGGGTTTCGATGCCAATGAGCAAACAGCCAGTAGTGTGGAATGGCTGGAGGATATAAAGGATATCCAGGCTGTGTTAAAGGGTTTCCATGATTCGCCTCTAGGAGGACACCAGGGATTCTGGAAAACCCATGACAGAATTAGGCGAGTATACGGATGGAAGGGTATGATCAAGGACATTAAGAAATATATAAAGAGTTGTCCAAAATGTCAGGCCAACAAAAGTTCAAGGCTAACAAAGATGCCAATGGTGTTAACTGACACACCACAGCAGCCATTTGATAAAGTTCATATGGATATTGTAGGTATTTTACCTGAGACAGTTTCGGGAAACAAGTACATATTGACATTCCAAGATGATTTCTCAAAGTATATGGCGTGCGTGGCTATACCCGATGCTGAAGCAGGTACGGTGGCCAAGGCTTTCTTTGATGAAATAATAGCACGATACAACATACCTAAGGTTTTGATAACCGACAATGGTTCTAATTTTGTATCGAAACTGTTCTCGGAAACATGTAAAATGCTGGGAATCAAGAAGTTGCACATAACACCATATCATCCACAGGCGAATGGCTCATTGGAACGTAGTCATCGACCTCTGGCCGAGTACTTGCGCAGTTTTGCCAAGGAAGACGGCTCGAATTGGGATCAATGGTTGACCACTGCAATGCATGTACACAATAATACGGTACATGTATCAACGAAGCAAACTCCGTTCAGGACGCTCTACGGGTTTGATTTTAACATGCCAGCAAATCTGAAGCGCAAATGTGCGCCAGTGTACAATGCTGATGACCCGAATAAAGTGCAAAAGTATCAGTTGCAGCGAGCGCACGAATTGGTTAGAGAAAACCAGGAATGTGCTAAACGAGTGGCCAGGGAAGCCTATAACAAGGTACTAAACCCAGT
Organism: Clusia tigrina; assembly: GCA_920105625.2. Lineage (NCBI taxonomy): Eukaryota > Metazoa > Arthropoda > Insecta > Diptera > Clusiidae > Clusia > Clusia tigrina. The sequence goes on along the minus strand of OV050031.1, from coordinate 75,870,299 downwards.
AGTTTTTCATGTGGGTGATCAGGTACTCATGAGGAATCAAGCCAGGAGAAATAAATTCTCACCTGTGTGGATAGGTCCGTATATGGTAGCAGAGATCCGAAGCCCAGTTACAACAGTCGTAACGATTAAGGGCAAGAGTAAAAAGCTACATAATAATTTGTTAAAATTATTCCACGTTAGACCACACACCTAATTCATGTGTCAATAGTGTTTTACAAGTGTAAACACAATAATAATAATATGAACAAGTACGTGTGTGTATCAAATAACACACACAGTTCCGATTTTCAAAGCCAAGGCCAGCAGAAGTGTGCCAATTAAACTCGAGCAAGTAAAGTTGACGTAATAAAAATGCTTATTCAACACTATTGCCGAATGAAGGCAGTAGAGAAAATTGTTTTTTTTATAATATATATAAAATATTAAATAAGAATAAACGGGTTCATTGCCCGTATTTAAAAAATAAAATAAAATAATAAGACATTAGTGGGTAAGTAATATAAAACTTCGAATATGTATGTACATACATACACTGAACATACAGCGGTGTATGCACTGAGCGTTGACGCCAAGCAACGGAACTGCTGGTGAAGTAAGTATATATATGTATATACATATGTGTATGGGATAATGTGCATTTAGAGGAAAAAAAGGTAAATACTGTTTATTAGTTAGGAATTTAATGTATAGATAAATGAAGAAAGGCAAAATTTACGAAAATAGTATACATAGGTTAATGAATAAAAAATGTATAGGTTGATTGGGAAAATAAGCAATTAATTCTAGGTAATTTAAAGCGCCTTGAATGTATGTATGTATTCATATACGGGCTAATTACAGGATGGAAAATAGAATCGTTAATGGATGTATACATATCAGGCTAGAAGTAAATTTAAATAAAAAGTAATTGTATGCGATGAAAGGTATGGTCATGCAATGGACAAAGTTTTGACACAAATGGGATTATTTGTTATAATCTGATTTTGTCGGAGGATCAATAATTTGGTTCGAAACTAGAATGAGTGATAACTCACGTATTGCAAAGAGCATGGAAAATTAGTCAAAGCGGAACTAATGCACTATATGGCAATAATGAAACATAGTCCAGTCCTCTTTTCCTCTGGGATGCGGTAGCAAATCCGAGAATGTAAGGGGAGAAGACGAGTGGACGGGGAATTGAATGATATAGCATTCAATTGTAGATTTAGCAATTTATGAATATCGGTCGATGATGGATGTTAATGTAAAATAGTGAGAATGATAATGTAGCAATAATATAACCATAATGATTATTTAAATATTTAGAGAAATAGAAATATTTATTAGATAAGTTATTATAGCGATTACTACAGTATATGTGTAAGGCAGCTGTGTTCTTGGTAGCCTATTTGAAAATTCCAGCGAAATGCAGCGAAACCGCGGAACTGCGGGTGGAACCCTTGGCAGAAACGGACCTGATTTTGGAATCATTGGATAATGTTTGGTTCTCGAAAGACGAGTGGGTGGTGATATCGGAGTTTCGCGATGCTGATCTGGAGCCAGTACTGAAAAAACTAGAAGACTTGCAAGAGAAAACAACGGAGCTTTGCGAGTTAAGAGCAAATACGGCAGGATCTGACGGAAGCAAGAGAGGGTGTGAGATAACGGAAGCAGAATCGATAATAGCGAGGCTCAGACGAAACGAGCAAGCTATGTCATTTCGGGGTAGCAAACAACGCGCAGCAAGTTGACTCTGATCTTGTGGGTTGTGGTTCAGTGCTTTAATCTAATTATTTGGCAATTAAGTGCTGAACGAGTTCCAAAATCTAACATTTTTGTAAATAGTCCGGGACTCCGCGATACGCACAATACTCCTGAGTATATCAGACGAAAATTACCTCCACAAACGTGCTATTGAACATGATTTCTGCTATGGCATTATTATTGGGCCGAACGCTGAGCTGGATAAATACATAGTATTGCATTTGGCTAAGAACGGGGAGGAGGATAATGACCTGCTATTTGCATCCAACGAGTTGGAGTGTAACTCTCAAGGATCTGTAAATCAATTGGATATTGACACACAAGCCCTGACGAGTCAATGAGTCGGCGCATGCAGAATGACACCAGGCTCCCTTGTAGTTATTGCACGAGACAGGAAATTGCCAATGAACACACATTCAAAGAAAGCAAACGGCTTTTCAGCGAATTGAACAATTTACTTATACAGAGCAATCATTTCTGCATCTCCGTTGAAGACGTCGCTAAAGCTGATTACGTATTTTTGGTCTACTCTACGTTCACCCAGACAGCCACCTGCGAACCGTATACTCAGACTTTGAACGGCGGCACATTCTTACCAATGGAGTGTCGTTTTATCCGGAAACCATTCCGAGTAGTACATTTTTGATCGCACTCCTCGTTGGAAAAGGGAGGGATCGCCGCGATCGTAACGCTGGCAGTGATCGTTTATATTCTGCCAGTTAAGGATACCCACAACGAGAACCCCACCACCGCGCAACACAACAACCATACCGACAACGGCAGCCGACAACCGGATCATCAGTTAGCAGAAGTATAACGTAAGTTTTTAGGTATAAATATCATAGCGGAATATAAGATTTAAGTATGAGAATAAAATGTATTGTACGCCAGTGAGAAAAGAGTCGATGAAAGACCAAATATAAAAAGGGGAATATAAAAAAAAAGATAGAAATAAAAGAACAGAATAAAACAAAGAAAAAAAAAGGAGAAAAAAAAGATAGAAATAAAGGAACAAAATAAAACAAAAGAGGAAAAAAGAAAAGAACACAAAAGTAAAAAGAAAAGAATACAACAATTGAACCCAAATAAGGCGAATTTGAAAAAAGAAAAAAACTATACATATGTACTATAGGTTTAAGAAAATGCACAGATAGTTTAAAGTGCAGAAAAGAGAAAAATACTGTAAGATTCATTAGAAGTTAGTTGCACTAACTTCTTTTAGAAAGAGGGGAGGGATGTTGTGAGCTAGAATCAAGCTGCCTGCGCGTAGTGTCTTACATCATCGACTCCTAACAGATGCCACACATTCTGTGTGATTAGCATGTGTTAAAGTTACTTAAGAAAGCACATATTTTTAGGGTGCGAGTACTTAGAATTAATATTACCTATGTAATATTTATTATGTAAACTTTTAGGGTGCTACAGTTTTGCAGTCGAGCCACCGAAGGGCATTCAAAGTTAGAATGCACCATCAACATTTCAGATTGGCGTAGGTCAGTTGGCTTGACCAACTGACACCAATTAACAGGTGCGAAACTGGAACACCAGAAAGGTCAGTTTTCGTATTGTAATTATGAATTGTAAATAGTATATAAGAGTTAGTATTCTAAGTAATAAAGGCTTGTGATTTTAAAACTAAAAAGTGTAATGTAGTGATTTTTACAAAGAGTGGTTTAGGCTTTTCAGATACACGCGCGCAGCAGAAGGACGTCCCCCGTCAAACAAGGACAATACCCCAACAGACGCCGACCGAGGCAGATAGGGGTAGATATAGGTATAGAGATGGCAGCAGACCCCCCCAATCAACAGCGGCAGCGACTGAGGCAGATGGGAGTAGATATAAGCAGAGAGAAGGCAGCAGACCCACCAGTCGACAGCGGGAGCGACTGAGACGCCTACAGAGACGCTGGCAGAGGCTGCGACGCCGACTGAGACTTCGAATGAGGTAGATAGGGATATATATAGGCGTAGAGAAGGCAGCAGTGACTGATACGCCTACAGAGACGCTGGCAGAGGCTGCGACGCCGACTGAGACGCCGAATGAGGCAGATAGATATAGGCATAGAGAAGGCAGCAGACACCCAATCGACAGCGGCAGCGACGGAGACGCGTACAGAGACGTTGACAGAGGCTGTGACGCCGACTGAGGCAGAATGGGGTAGATATAGGCATACAGAAAGCAGCAGACCCCCCCAATCGACAGCGGCAGCGACTGAGACGCCTACAGAGATGCTGACAGAGGCTGCGGCACAGACTGAGGCAGATAGGTTTTGATATAGGCATAAAGAAAGCAGCAGACCCCCCAATCGACAGCGGCGGCGACTGATACGCCTACAGAGAAGCTGACAGAGGCTGCGACGCCGACTGAGGCAGGTAGGGGTAGATATAGGCATAAAGAAGGTAGCAGACCCCCCCAATCGACAGCGGCAGCGACTGAGACGCCTACAGAGACGCTGACAGGGGCTGTGACGCCTACTGAAACGCCGACTGAGGCAGATAGGGGTAGATATAGGCATAGAGAAGGCAGCAGAAACCCCAATCGACAGCGGCAGCGACTGAGACGCCTACAGAGTCGTTGACAGAGGTTGTGACGCCGACTAAGACGCCGACTGAGGCAGATAGGCTTAAATATAGGCATACAGAAGCCAGCTGCCCCCAACCGACAGCGGCAGCGACTGAGACGCCTACAGAGAAGCTGACAGAGGCTGCGACGCCGACTGAGGCAGATAGGGGTAGATATAGGCATAAAGAAGGCAGCAGACCCCCCAATCGACAGCAGCAGCGACTGAGACGCCTACAGAGACGCTGGCAGAGGCTGCGACGCCGACTGAGACGTCGAATGAGGCAGATAGGGATAGAGATAGGCACAGAGAAGGCAGCAGACACCCCAATCGACAGCGGCAGCGACTGAGACGCCTACAGAGTCGTTGACAGAGGTTGTGACGCCGACTAAGACGCCAACTGAGGCAGATAGGCTTAAATATAGGCATACAGAAGCCAGCTGCCCCCAACCGACAGCGGCAGCGACTGAGACGCCTACAGAGAAGCTGACAGAGGCTGCGACGCCGACTGAGGCAGATAGTGGTAGATATAGGCATAGACAAGGCAGTAGGCCCCCCTATCGACAGCGGTAGCGACTGAGACGCCTACAGAGACGCTGACAGAGGCTGCGAATCCGACTGAGACGCCGACTGAGGCAGATAGGGGTAGATATAGGCATACAGAAGGCAGCAGACTCCCCCAATCGACAGCGGCAACTGCTGAGACGCTTACAGAGACGCTGACAGACGCTGCGACGCCGACTGAGATGCTGACTGAGGCAGATAGGGGTAGATATCGGCATAGAGAAGGCAACAAACCCCCCAATCGTAAGCGGCAGCGACTGAGGCGTCTACAGAGACGCTGACAGAGGCTGCGACGTCGACTGAGACGCCGAGTGAGGCAGATAGGGGTAGATATAGGCATAGAGATGGCAGCAGACGCCCCCAATCGAGAGCGGCAGGGACTGAGACGCCTCCAGAGACGCTGACAGAGGCTGCGACGCCGACTGAGACGTCGATTGCGGAAGATAGGGGTAGATATAGGCAAAGAGAAGGCAGCAGACCCCCAAATCGACAGCGGCAGTGACTGAGAAGCCGACTGAGACGCTGACTGAGGCAGATTGTGGTAGATATAGGCATAGAGAAGGCAGCCGAACCCCCCCAATCGACAGCGGAAGCGACTGAGACGCCTACAGAAATGCTGAAAGAGGCTGCGACGCAGACTGAGGCAGATAGGGGTAGATATAGGCATAGAGAAGGCAGCAGACCCCCAATCGACAGCGGCAGCGACTGAGCCGCCTACAGAAATGCTGACAGAGGCTGCGACGCCGACTGTGGCAAATAGGAGTAGATATAGGCATAGAGAAGGCAGCAGACCCACCAATTGACAGCGGCAGCGACTGAGACTGAGACGCCTACAGAGACGCCGACAGGGGCTGTGACGCCTACTGAGACGCCGACTGAGACAGATAGGTTTAGATATAGGCATAAAGAAGGCAGCAGACCCTCCAATCGACAGCGTCAGCAACTGAGATGCCTACAGAGACGCTGACAGAGGCTGCAACGCCGACCGAGGCAGATAGGGGTAGATATAGGCATAGAGAGTGCAGCAGACCCCCCAACCGAAAGCGGCAGTGACTGAGACGCCTACAGAGTCGTTGACAGAGGTTGTGACGCCGACTAAGACGGCGACTGAGACGCCTACCGAGATGCTGACAGAGGCTGCGACGCCGACCGAAGCAGATAGGGGTAGATATAGGCATAGATATGGCAGCAGACCCCCCCAATCAACAGCGGCAGCGACTGAGGCAGATGGGAGTAGATATAAGCAGAGAGAAGGCAGCAGACCCACCAATCGACAGCGGGAGTGACTGAGACGCCTACAGAGACGCTGGCAGAGGCTGCGACGCCGACTGAGACTTCGAATGAGGCAGATAGGGATAGATATAGGCGTAGAGAAGGCAGCAGTGATTGAGACGCCTACAGAGACGCTGGCAGAGGCTGCGACGCCGACTGAGACGCCGAATGAGGCAGATAGATATAGGCATAGAGAAGACAGCAGACACCCAATCGACAGCGGCAGCGACGGAGACGCGTACAGAGACGTTGACAGAGGCTGTGACGCCGACTGAGACGCCGACTGAGGCAGATTGGGGTATATATAGGCATACAGAAGGCAGCAGACCCCCCCCAATCGACAGCGGCAGCGACTGAGACGCCTACAGAGATGCTGACAGAGGCTGCGACACCGACTGAGGCAGATAGGTTTTGATATAGGCATAAAGAAGGCAGCAGACCCCCCAATCGACAGCGGCAGCGACTGATACGCCTACAGAGAAGCTGACAGAGGCTGCGACGCCGACTGAGGCAGATAGGGGTAGATATAGGCATAAAGAAGGTAGCAGACCCCCCCCCAATCGACAGCGGCAGCGACTGAGACGCCTACAGAGACGCTGGCAGAGGCTGCGACGCCGACTGAGACTTCGAATGAGGCAGATAGGGATAGATATAGGCGTAGAGAAGGCAGCAGTGACTGAGACGCCTACAGAGACGCTGGCAGAGGCTGCGACGCCGACTGAGACGCCGAATGAGGCAGATAGATATAGGCATAGAGAAGGCAGCAGACACCCAATCGACAGCGGCAGCGACGGAGACGCGTACAGAGGCGTTGACAGAGGCTGTGACGCGGACTGAGGCAGATTGGGTTAGATATAGGCATACAGAAAGCAGCAGACCCCCCCAATCGACAGCGGCAGCGACTGAGACGCCTACAGAGATGCTGACAGAGGCTGCGACACAGACTGAGGCAGATAGGTTTTGATATAGGCATAAAGAAAGCAGCAGACCCCCCAATCGACAGCGGCAGCGACTGATACGCCTACAGAGAAGCTGACAGAGGCTGCGACGCCGACTGAGGCAGGTAGGGGTAGATATAGGCATAAAGAAGGTAGCAGACCCCCCCAATCGACAGCGGCAGCGACTGAGACGCCTACAGAGACGCTGACAGGGGCTGTGACGCCTACTGAGACGCCGACTGAGGCAGATAGGGGTAGATATAGGCATAGAGAAGGCAGCAGAAACCCCAATCGACAGCGGTAGCGACTGAGACGCCTACAGCGGCAGCGACTGAGACGCCTACAGAGACGCTGACAGAGGCTGCGAATCTGACTGAGACGCCGACTGAGGCAGATAGGGGTAGATATAGGCATACAGAAGGCAGCAGACTCCCCCAATCGACAGCGGCAACTGCTGAGACGCTTACAGAGACGCTGACAGACGCTGCGACGCCGACTGAGATGCTGACTGAGGCAGATAGGGGTAGATATCGGCATAGAGAAGGCAACAAACCCCCCAATCGACAGCGGCAGCGACTGAGGCGCCTACAGAGACGCTGACAGAGGCTGCGACGTCGACTGAGACGCCGAGTGAGGCAGATAGGGGTAGATATAGGCATAGAGATGGCAGCAGACGCCCCCAATCGAGAGCGGCAGGGACTGAGACGCCTCCAGAGACGCTGACAGAGGCTGCGACGCCGACTGAGACGTCGATTGCGAAAGATAGGGGTAGATATAGGCAAAGAGAATGCAGCAGACCCCCAAATCGACAGCGGCAGTGACTGAGAAGCCGACTGAGACGCTGACTGAGGCAGATTGTGGTAGATATAGGCATAGAGAAGGCAGCCGAACCCCCCCAATCGACAGCGGAAGCGACTGAGACGCCTACAGAAATGCTGAAAGATGCTGCGACGCAGACTGAGGCAGATAGGGGTAGATATAGGCATAGAGAAGGCAGCAGACCCCCAATCGACAGCGGCAGCGACTGAGACGCCGACTGAGGCAGATAGGGGTAGATATAGGCACAGAGAAGGCAGCAGACCCCCCCCAATCGACAGCGGCAGCGACTGAGATGCCTACAGAAATGCTGACAGAGGCTGCGACGCCGACTGTGGCAGATAGGAGTAGATATAGGCATAGAGAAGGCAGCAGACCCATCAATTGACAGCGGCAGCGACTGAGACTGAGACGCCTACAGAGACGCCGACAGGGGCTGTGACGCCTACTGAGACGACGACTGAGACAGATAGGTTTAGATATAGGCATAAAGAAGGCAGCAGACCCCCCAATCGACAGCGTCAGCAACTGAGATGCCTACAGAGACGCTGACAGAGGCTGCAACGCCGACCGAGGCAGATAGGGGTAGATATAGGAATAGAGAATGCAGCAGACCCCCCAACCGAAAGCGGCAGTGACTGAGACGCCTACAGAGTCGTTGACAGAAGTTGTGACGCCGACTAAGACGGCGACTGAGACGCCTACCGAGATGCTGACAGAGGCTGCGACGCCGACCGAGGCAGATAGGGGTAGATATAGGCATAGAGATGGCAGCAGACCCCCCAATCAACAGCGGCAGCGACTGAGGCAGATGGGAGTAGATATAAGCAGAGAGAAGGCAGCAGACCCACCAATCGACAGCGGGAGCGAATGAGACGCCTACAGAGACGCTGACAGAGGCTGCGACGCCGACTGAGACTTCGAATGAGGCAGATAGGGATAGATATAGGCGTAGAGAAGGCAGCATTGATTGAGACGCCTACAGAGACGCTGGCAGAGGCTGCGACGCCGACTGAGACGCCGAATGAGGCAGATAGATATAGGCATAGAGAAGGCAGCAGACACCCAATCGACAGCGGCAGCGACGGAGACGCGTACAGAGACGTTGACAGAGGCTGTGACGCCGACTGAGACACCGACTGAGGCAGATTGGGGTATATATAGGCATACAGAAGGCAGCAGACCCTCCCCAATCGACAGCGGCAGCGACTGAGACGCCTACAGACTTGCTGACAGAGGCTGCGACACCGACTGAGGCAGATAGGTTTTGATATAGGCATAAAGAAGGCAGCAGACCCCCCAATCGACAGCGGCAGCGACTGATACGCCTACAGAGAAGCCGACAGAGGCTGCGACGCCGACTGAGGCAGATAGGGGTAGATATAGGCATAAAGAAGGTAGCAGACCCCCCCCCAAACGACAGCGGCAGCGACTGAGACGCCTACAGAGACGCTGGCAGAGGCTGCGACGCCGACGGAGACGTCGAATGAGGCAGATAGGGATAGAGATAGGCATAGAGAAGGCAGCAGACACCCCAATCAACAGCGGCAGCGACTGAGACGCCTACAGAGACGTTGACAGAAGCTGTGACGCCGACTGAGACGCCGACTGAGGCAGATAGTGGTAGATATAAGCATAGACAAGGCAGCAGACACCCCAATCGACAGCGGCAGCGACTGAGACGCCTACAGAGACGCTGACAGAGGCTGCGAATCCGACTGAGACGCCGACTGAGGCAGATAGGGGTAGATATAGGCATACAGAAGGCAGCAGACTCCCCCAATCGACAGCGGCAACTGCTGAGACGCTTACAGAGACGCTGACAGACGCTGCGACGCCGACTGAGATGCCGACTGAGGCAGGGGTAGATATCGGCATAGAGAAGGCAACAAACCCCCCAATCGACAGCGGCAGCGACTGAGGCGCCTACAGAGACGCTGACAGAGGGTGCGACGCCGACTGAGACGTCGATTGCGGCAGATAGGGATAGATATAGGCAAAGAGAAGGCAGCAGACGACCCCAAAATCGACAGCGGCAGTGACTGAGAAGCCGACTGAGACGCCAAGTGAGGCAGATAGGGGTAGATATTGGCATAGAGATGGCAGCAGACGCCCCCAATCGAGAGCGGCACGGACTGAGACGCCTCCAGAGACGCTGACAGAGGCTGCGACGCCGACTGAGACGTCGATTGCGGCAGATAGGGATAGATATAGGCAAAGAGAAGGCAGCAGACCCCAAAATCGACAGCGGTAGTGACTGAGAAGCCGACTGAGACGCTGACTGAGGCAGATTGTGGGAGATATAGGCATAGAGAAGGCAGCAGACCCCCCAATCGACAGCGGCAGCGACTGACACGCCTGCAGAAATGCTGAAAGAGGCTGCGAGCAGACTGAGGCAGATAGGGGTAGATATAGGCACAGAGAAGGCAGCAGACCCCCCCCAATCCACAGCGGCAGCGACTGAGATGCCTACAGAAATGCTGACAGAGGCTGCGACGCCGACTGTGGCAGATAGGAGTAGATATAGGCATAGAGAAGGCAGCAGACCCACCAATTGACAGCGGCAGCGAATGAGACTGAGACGCCTACAGAGACTCCGGCAGGGGGTGTGACGCCTACTGATGCAGATAGGGGTAGATATAGGCATAAAGAAGGCAGCTGACCCCCCATTCGACAGCGTCAGCGACTGAGACGCCTACAGAGACGCTGACAGGAGCTTTGACGCCGACTGAGGCAGACAGGGGTAGATATAGGTATAGACAAGGCAGCAGACAACCCAATCGACACCGGCAGCAACTGAGATGCCTACAGAGACGCTGACAGAGGCTGCGACGCCGACCGAGGCAGATAGGGGTACATATAGGCATAGAGAATGCAGCAGATCCCCCAATCGAAACCGGCAGTGACTGAGACGCCTACAGAGACGCTGACAGAGGCTGCGACGCCGACTGAGGCAGATAAGGGTAGATATAGATATAGAGAAGGCAGCAGAAAACCACAGAAAATCGACAGCGGTAGCGACTGAGAAGCCGACTGAGATGCCGACTGAGGCAGATTGTGGTAGATATGGGCATAGAGAAGGCAGCAGACCCTCCAATCGACAGCGGCAGCGACTGAGACGCCTACAGAGATGCTAAGAGAGGCTGCGACGCCGACTGAGACAGATAGGTTTAGATATATGCATAAAGAAGGCAGCAGACCCCCCAATCGACAGCGGCAGCGACTGAGACGCCTACAGAGAAGCTGACAGAGGCTGCGAAGCCTACTGATGCAGATAGGGGTAGATATAGGCATAAAGAAGGCAGCTGACCCCCCAATCGACAGCGTCAGCGACTGAGACGCCTACAGAGACGCTGAGAGGAGCTTTGACGCCGACTGAGGCAGATAGGGGTAGATATAGGTATAGACAAGGCAGCAGACAACCCAATCGACACCGGCAGCAACTGAGACGCCTACAGACGCTGACAGAGGCTGCGACGCCGACTGAGGCGGATGGGGGTAGATATAGATATAGAGAAGGCAGCAGAACCCCCAATCGACAGCGGCAGCGACTGAGACGCCCACAGAGAAGCCGACAGAGGCTGCGACGCCGACTGAGGCAGATAGGGGTAGATATACTCATAAAGAAGGTAGCAGACCCCCCCAATCGACAGCGGCAGCGACTGAGGTAGATGGGAGTAGATATAAGCAGAGAGAAGGCAGCAGACCCCCCAATCGACAGCGGCAGCGACTGAGATGCCTACAGAGAAGCTGATAGAGGCTGCGACGCCGACTGAGGCAGATAGGGGTAGATATAGGCATAAAGAAGGTAGCAGACCCCCCCAATCGACAGCGGCAGCGACTGAGGTAGATGGGAGTAGATATAAGCAGAGAGAAGGCAGCAGACCCCCCAATCGACAGCGGCAGCGACTGAGACGCCTACAGAAATGCTGACAGAGGCTGCGACGCAGACTGAGGCAGATAGGGGTAGATATAGGCATAGAGAAGGCAGCAGTCCCCCCAATCGACACCGGCAGCGACTGAGGCAGATGGGAAGAGATATAAGCAGAGAGAAGGCAGCAGACCCACCAATCGACAGCGGGAGCGACTGAGACGCCTACAGAAATGCTGGCAGAGCCTGCGACGCCGACTGAGACTTCGAATGAGGCAGATAGGGATAGATATAGGCGTAGAGAAGGCAGCAGTGACTGAGATGCCTACAGAGACGCTGGCAGAGGCTGCGACGCCGACTGAGACGCCGAATGAGGCAGATAGATATAGGCATAGAGAAGGCAGCAGACACCCAATCGACAGCGGCAGCGACGGAGACGCGTACAGAGACGTTGACAGAGGCTCTGACGCCGACTGAGACGCCGACTGAGGCAGATTGGGGTAGATATAGGCATACAGAAGGCAGCAGACCCCCCCAATCGACAGCGGCAGCGACTGAGACGCCTACAGAGATGCTGACAGAGGCTGCGACACTGACTGAGGCAGATAGGTTTTGATACAGGCATAAAAAAGGCAGCAGACCCCCCAATCGACAGCGGCAGCGACTGATACGCCTACAGAGAAGCTGACAGAGGCTGCGACGCCGACTGAGGCAGATAGGGGTAGATATAGGCATAAAGAAGGTAGCAGACCCCCAATCGACAGCGGCAGCGACTGAGCCGCCTACAGAGACGCTGACAGGGGCTGTGACGCCTACTGAGACGCCGACTGAGGCAGATATGGGTAGATATAGGCATAGAGAAGGCACCAGAAACCCCAATCGACAGCGGCAGCGACTGAGACGCCTACAGAGTCGTTGACAGAGGTTGTGACGCCGACTAAGACGCCGACTGAGGCAGATAGGGGTAAATATAGGCATACAGAAGGCAGCTGCCCCCCAATCGACAGCGGCAGCGACTGAGACGCCTACAGAGAAGCTGACAGAGGCTGCGACGCCGACTGAGGCAGATAGGGGTAGATATAGACATAAAGATGGCAGCAGACCCCCAATCGACAGCGGCAGCGACTGAGACGCCTACAGAGACGCTGGCAGAGGCTGTGACGCCGACTGAGACGTCGAATGAGGCAGATAGTGATAGAGATAGGCATAGATATGGCAGCAGACCCCCCAATCGACAGCGGCAGCGACTGAGACGCCTACAGAAATGCTGAAAGAGGTTGCGACGCAGACTGAGGCAGATAGGTTTAGATATCGGCATAGAGAAGGCAGCAAACCCCCCAATCGACAGCGGCAGCGACTGAGGCGCCTACAGAGACGCTGACAGAGGCTACGACGCCGACTCAGACGCCGAGTGAGGCAGATAGGGGTAGATATAGCCATAGAGATGGCGGCAGACCCCCCAATCGACAGCGGCAGCGACTGAGACGCCTACAGAGACGCTGACACAGGCTGCGGATCCGACAGAGACGCTGACTGATGCAGATAGGGGTAGATATCGGCATAGAGAAGGCAGCAAACCCCCAATCGACAGCGGCAGCGACTGAGGCGCCTACAGAGACGCTGACAGAGGCTGCGACGCCGACTGCGACGCCGAGTGAGGCACATAGGGGTAGATATAGGCATCGAGATGGCAGCAGACCCCGCCAATCGGCAGCGGCAGGGACTGAGACGCCTCCAGAGACGCTGACAGGGGCTGCGACGCCGATTGAGACGTCGATTGCTGCAGATAGGGGTAGACATCGGCAAAAAGAAAGCAGCAGACCCAACAATCGACAGTGGCAGTTACTGAGAGGCCGACTGAGACGCTGACTGAGGCAGATAGTGGTAGATATATGCATAGAGAATGCAGCAGACACCCAATCGACAGCGGCAGCTACTGAGACGCTTACAGAGACGCTGACACAGGCTGCTGATCCGACTGAGACGCCGACTGAGGCAGATAGTGGTAAATATACGCACAGAGAAGGAAGCAGACCCCCCCAATCGACAGCGGTAGCGACTGAGACGCCTACAGCGGCAGCGACTGAGACGCCTACAGAGACGCTGACAGAGGCTGCGAATCTGACTGAGACGCCGACTGAGGCAGATAGGGGTAGATATAGGCATACAGAACGCAGCAGACCCCCCCAATCGACAGCGGCAGCGACTGAGATGCCTACAGAGATGCTGACAGAGGCTGCGACGCCGACCGAGGCAGATAGGGATAGATATAGGCATAGAGATGGCAGCAGACCCCTCTCCCCCCAGTCGACAGCGGCAGGGACTGAGACGCCTCCAGAGACGCTGACAGATGCTGCGACGCCGACCGAGGCAGATAGGGGTAGATATAGGCATAGAGATGGCAGCAGACCCACCAATTGACAGCGGCAGCGACTGAGACGCCTACAGAGACGCTGGCAGAGGCTGCGACGCCGACTGAGACGCCGAATGAGGCAGATAGGGATAGATATAGGCATAGAGAAGGCAGCATACACCCCAATCGACAGCGGCAGCCACGGAGACGCGTACAGAGACGTTGACAGAGGCTGTGACGCCGACTGAGACGCCGACTGAGGCAGATTGGGGTAGATATAGGCATACAGAAGGCAGCAGACCCCCCCAATCGACAGCGGCAGCGACTGAGACGCCTACAGAGTTGCTGACAGAGGCTACGACACCGACTGAGGCAGATAGGTTTTGATATAGGCATAAAGAAGGCAGCAGACCCCCCAATCGACAGCGGCAGCGACTGAGACGCCTACAGAGAAGCTGACAGAGGCTGCGACGCCGACTGAGGCAGATAGGGGTAGATATAGGCATAAAGAAGGTAGCAGACCCCCCAATCGACAGCGGCAGCGACTGAGACGCCTACAGAGACGCTGACAGGGGCTGTGACGCCTACTGAGACGCCGACTGAGGCAGATAGGGGTAGATATAGGCATAGAGAAGGCAGGAGAAACCCCAATCGACAGCGGCAGCGACTGAGACGCCTACAGAGTCGTTGACAGAGGTTATGACGCCGCCTAAGACGCCGACTGAGGCAGATAGGGGCAAATATAGGCATACAGAAGGCAGCTGCCCCCCAATCGACAGCGACTGAGACGCCTACAGAGAAGCTGACAGAGGCTGCGACGCCGTTTGAGGCAGATAGGGGTAGATATAGGCATAAATAAGGCAGCAGACACCCCATCGACAGCGGCAGCGACTGAAACGCCTACAGAGACGCTGGCAGCGGCTGCGACGCCGACTGAGAC
Organism: Clusia tigrina; assembly: GCA_920105625.2. Lineage (NCBI taxonomy): Eukaryota > Metazoa > Arthropoda > Insecta > Diptera > Clusiidae > Clusia > Clusia tigrina. The sequence goes on along the minus strand of OV050031.1, from coordinate 75,855,241 downwards.
GCCGAGTGAGGCAGATAGGGGTAGATATAGGCATAGAGATGGCAGCAGACCCCCCAATCGACAGCGGCAGCGACTGAGACGCCTACAGTGATGCTGACACAGGCTGCGGATCCGACTAAGACGCCAACTGAGGCAGATAGGGCTAGATATCGGCATAGAGAAGGCAGCAAACACCCCAATCGACAGCGGCAGCGACTGAGGCGCCTACAGAGAAGCTGACAGAGGCTGCGACGCCGACTGAGGCAGATAGGGGTAGATATAGGCATAGAGAAGGCAGCAGACACCCCAATCAACAGCGGCAGCGACTAAAACGCCTACAGAGACGTTGACAGAGGCTGTGACGCCGACTGAGACGCCGACTGAGGCAGATAGTGGTAGATATAGGCATAGATAAGGCAGCAGACCCCCCAATCGACAGCGGCAGCGACTGAGACGCCTACAGAATTGCTGAAAGAGGCTGCGACGCAGACTGATGCAGATAGGGGTAGATATCGGCATAGAGAAGGCAGCAAACCCCCCAATCGACAGCGGCAGTGACTGAGGCGCCTACAGAGACGCTGACAAATTCTGCGACGCCGACTGAGACGCCGAGTGCGGCAGATAGGGGTAGATATAGGCATAGAGATGGCAGCAGATCCCCCCAATCGACAGCGGCAGTGACTGAGAAACCGACTGAGACGCTGACTGAGGCAGATAGTGGTAGATATAGGCATAGAGAAGGCAGCAGACCCCCAATCGACAGCGGCAGCGACTGAGACGCTACAGAGACGCTGACACAGGCTGCGGATCCGACTGAGACGCCGACTGAGGCAGATAGGGGTAGATATAGGCACATAGAAGGCAGCAGACCCCCTCCAATCGACAGCGGCAGCGACTGAGATGCCTACAGGGACGCTGACCGAGGCTGCGACGCCGACTGAGACATCGATTGCGGCAGATTGGGCTAGATATAGGAAAAGAGAAGGCAGCAGCCCCCCAATCGACAGCGGCAGCGACTGAGACGCCTACAGAGATGCTGACAGAGGCTGCGACGCCGACCGATGCAGATAGGGGTAGATATAGGCATAGAGAAGGTAGCAGACCCCCCAATCGACAGCGGCAGCGACTGAGACGCCTACAGAGACACTGACACAGGCTGCGAATCCGACTGAGACGCCGACTGAGGCAGATAGGGGTAGATATAGGCACAGAGAAGGCAGCAGATCCCCCCCAATCGACAGCGGCCGCGACTGAGATGCCTACAGGGACGCTGACAGAGGCTGCGACGCCGACTGAGAAGTTGATTACGGCAGATAGGGGTAGATATAGCCAAAGGGAGGGCAGCAGACCCCCTAATCGATAGCGGCAGCGACTGAGACGCCTACAGAGATGCTGACAGAGGCTGCGACGCCGACTGAGACGCCGAATGAGACGCCGACTGAGGCAGATATGGGTAGATATAAGCAGAGAGTAGGCAGCAGACCACCCCAATCAACAGCGGCAGCGACTGAGATGCCTACAGAAATGCTGACAGAGGCTGCGACGCCGACTGAGGCAGATAGGAGTAGATATAGGCAGAGAGATGGCAGCAGACCCCCCCCCCAATCGACAGCGGAAGGACTGAGTCGCCTCCAGAGACGCTGACAGAGGCTGCGACGAAGACTGAGACGCCTACTGAGACGCCTACTGAGGCAGATAGGGGTAGATATAGGCATAGAGAAGGTAGCAGACCTCCCCAATCGACAGCGGCAGCGACTGAAACACCTACAGAGACGCTGTCAGAGGCTGCGACGCCGACTGAGGCAGATAGGGGTTGATATAGGCATAGATAAGGCAGCAGAACCCCCCAATCGACAACGGCAGCGACTGAGACGCCTACAGAGACGCTGACTGAGGCTGCGACGCCGACTGAAATGCCTGCTGAGGCAGATAGGGGTTGATATACTCATATATAAGGCAGCAGACCACCCAATCGACAGCGGCAGCGACTGAGACGCCTACAGAAATGCTGACAGAGGTTGCGACGCAGACTGAGGCAGATAGGGGTAGATATAGGCATAGAGAAGGCAGCAGACCCCCTACTGATAACCCCCGATCGATAGCGGCAGCGACTGAGACGCCTACAGGGACGCTGACAGAGGCTGCGACGCCGACTGAGACGCCGAATGAGACGCCGACTGAGGCAGATATGGGTAGATATAAGCAGAGAGTAGGCAGCACACCACCCCAATCAACAGCGGCAGCGACTGAGATGTCTACAGAAATGCTGACAGAGGCTGCGACGCCGACCGAGGCAGATAGGGGTAGATATAGGCATAGAGAAGGTAGCAGACCCCCCAATCGACAGCGGCAGCGACTGAGACGCCTACAGAGACACTGACACAGGCTGCGAATCCGACTGAGACGCCGACTGACGCAGATAGGGGTAGATATAGGCATAGAGAAGGCAGCAAACCCCCCAATCGAGAGCGGCAGCGACTGAGACGCCTCCAGAGACGCTGTCAGAGGCTGCGACGGCGACTGAGACGTCGATTGCGGCAGATAGGGGTAGACATAGGCAAAGAGAAAGCAGCAGACCCCCCAATCGACAGCGGCAGTGATTGAGAAGCCGACTGAGACGCTGACTGAGGCAGATTGTGGTAGATATAGGCATAGAGAAGGCAGCAGACCCCCCAATCGACAGCGGCAGCGACAGAGACGCCTACAGAGAAGCTGACAGAGGCTGCGACGCTGACTGAGGCAGATAGGGGAAGATATAGATATAGAGAAGGCAGCAGACCCCCAATCGACAGCGGCAGCGACTGAGACGCCTACAGAGAAGCTGACAGAGGCTGCGACGCCGACTGAGGCAGATAGGGGTAGATATAGGCATAAAGAAGGTAGCAGACCCCCCAATCGACAGCGGCAGCGACTGAGGCAGATGGGAGTATATATAAGCAGAGAGAAGGCAGCAGACCCCCCAAATCGACAGCGGCAGCGACTGAGACGCCTACAGAGAAGCTGACAGAGGCTGCGACGCCGACCGAGGCAGATAGGGGTAGATATAGGCATAGAGATGGCAGCAGACCCCTCTCCCCCCAGTCGACAGCGGCAGGGACTGAGACGCCTCCAGAGACGCTGACAGATGCTGCGACGAAGACTGAGACGCCGACTGAGACGCCTACTGAGCCAGATAGGGCTAGATATAGGCATAGAGAAGGTAGCAGACCTTCCCAATCGACAGCGGCAGCGACTGAGACACCTACAGAGACACTGACAGAGGCTGCGACGCCGACTGAGATGCCTACTGAGGCAGATAGGGGTCTATATAGGCATAGATAAGGCAGCAGAACCCCCAATCGACAACGGCAGCGACTGAGACGCCTACAGAGACGCTGACAGAGGCTGCGACGCCGACTGAGATGCCTACTGAGGCAGATAGGGGTTGATATACTCATAGATAAGGAAGCAGACCACCCAATCGACAGCGGCAGCGATGGAGACGCCTACAGAAATGCTGACAGAGGCTGCGATGCAGACTGAGGCAGATAGGGGTAGATATAGGCATAGAGAATGCAGCAGACCCCCTACTGATACCCCCCAATCGACAGCGGCAGCGACTGAGACGCCTACAGAGACGCTGACAGAGGCTGCGACGCCGACTGAGACGCCGAATGAGACGCCGACTGAGGCAGATATGGGTAGATATAGGCAGAGAGTAGGCAGCAGACCACCCCAATCAACAGCGGCAGCGACTGAGATGCCTACAGAAATGCTGACAGAGGCTGCGACGCCGACTGAGGCAGATAGGAGTAGATATAGGCATAGAGAAGGCAGCAGACCCACCAATTGACAGCGGCAGCGACTGAGACGCCTACAGAGACGCTGGCAGAGGCTGCGACGCCGACTGAGACGCCGAATGAGGCAGATAGGGATAGATATAGGCATAGAGAAGGCAGCATACACCCCAATCGACAGCGGCAGCCACGGAGACGCGTACAGAGACGTTGACAGAGGCTGTGACGCCGACTGAGACGCCAACTGAGGCAGATTGGGGTAGATATAGGCATACAGAAGGCAGCAGACCCCCCAATCGACAGCGGCAGCGACTGAGACGCCTACAGAGTTGCTGACAGAGGCTACGACACCGACTGAGGCAGATAGGTTTTGATATAGGCATAAAGAAGGCAGCAGACCCCCCCAATCGATAGCGGCAACGACTGAGACGCCTACAGAGAAGCTGACAGAGGCTGCGAAGCCGACTGAGGCAGATAGGGGTAGATATAGGCATAAAGAAGGTAGCAGACCCCCCAATCGACAGCGGCAGCGTTTGAGACGCCTACAGAGACGCTGACAGGGGCTGTGACGCCTACTGAGACGCCGACTGAAGCAGATAGGGGTAGATATAGGCATAGAGAAGGCAGGAGAAACCCCAATCGACAGCGGCAGCGACTGAGACGCCTACAGAGTCGTTGACAGAGGTTGTGACGCCGCCTAAGACGCCGACTGAGGCAGATAGGGGTAGATATAGGCATAGAGATGGCAGCAGACCCCCCAATCGACAGCGGCAGCGACTGAGACGCCTACAGTGATGCTGACACAGGCTGCGGATCCGACTAAGACGCCAACTGAGGCAGATAGGGGTAGATATCGGCATAGGGAAGGCAGCACACACCCCAATCGACAGCGGCAGCGACTGAGGCGCCTACAGAGAAGCTGACAGAGGCTGCGACGCCGACTGAGGCAGATAGGGGTAGATATAGGCATAGAGAAGGCAGCAGACACCCCAATCAACAGCGGCAGCGACTAAAACGCCTACAGAGACGTTGACAGAGGCTGTGACGCCGACTGAGACGCCGACTGAGGCAGATAGTGGTAGATATAGGCATAGATAAGGCAGCAGACCCCCCAATCGACAGCGGCAGCGACTGAGACGCCTACAGAATTGCTGAAAGAGGCTGCGACGCAGACTGATGCAGATAGGGGTAGATATCGGCATAGAGAAGGCAGCAAACCCCCCAATCGACAGCGGCAGCGACTGAGGCGCCTACAGAGACGCTGACAGAGGCTGCGACGCCGACTGAGACGCCGAGTGAGGCAGATAGGGGTAGATATAGGCATAGAGATGGCAGCAGACCCCCCAATCGACAGCGGCAGCGACTTAGACGCCTACAGTGACGCTGACACAGGCTGCGGATCCGACTAAGACGCCGACTGAGGCAGATAGGGTTAGATATCGGCATTGAGAATGCAGCAAACTCACCCAATCGACAGCGGCAGCGACTGAGGCGCCTACAGAGACGCTGACAGAGGCTGCGACGCCGACTGAGACGCCGAGTGAGGCAAATAGGGGTAGATATAGGCATCGAGATGGCAGCAGACCCCGCCAATCGGCAGCGGCAGCGACTGAGACGCTTACAGTGACGCTGACACAGGCTGCGGATCCGACTAAGACGCCGACTGAGGCAGATAGGGTTAGATATCGGCATAGAGAAGGCAGCAAACCCCCCAATCGGCAGCGGCAGCGACTGAGACGCCTCCAGAGACGCTGACAGAGGCTGCGACGGCGACTGAGACGTCGATTGCGGCAGATAGGGGTAGACATAGGCAAAGAGAAAGCAGCAGACCCCCCAATCGACAGTGGCAGTGACTGAGAAGCCGACTGAGACGCTGACTGAGGCAGATAGTGGTAGATATAGGCATAGAGAAGGCAGCAGACCCCCAATCAACAGCGGCAGCGACTGAGACGCTACAGAGACGCTGACACAGGCTGCGGATCCGACTGAGACGCCGACTGAGGCAGATAGGGGTAGATATAGGCACATAGAAGGCAGCAGACCCCCTCCAATCGACAGCAGCAGCGACTGAGATGTCTACAGGGACGCTGACAGAGGCTGCGACGCCGACTGAGACATCGATTGCGGCAGATAGGGCTAGATATAGGAAAAGAGAAGGCAGCAGCCCCCCCAATCGACAGCGGCAGCGACTGAGACGCCTACAGAGATGCTGACAGAGGCTGCGACGCCGACCGAGGCAGATAGGGGTAGATATAGGCATAGAGAAGGCAGCAGACCCATCAATTGACAGCGGCAGCGACTGAGACGCCTACAGAGACGCCGACAGGAGCTGTGACGCCTACTGAGACGCCGACTGACGCAGATAGGGGTAGATATAGGCATACAGAAGGCAGCAGACCCCCTACTGATACCCCCCAATCGACAGCGTCAGCGGCTGACACGCCTACAGAGACGCTGACAGGGGTTTTGACGCCGACTGAGACGCCGACTGAGGCAGATAGGGGTAGATATCGGCATAGAGAAGGCAGCAGACCCCCAATCGACAGATGCAGCGACTGAGAAGCCTACAGATACGCTGACAGAGACTGCGACGCCGACTGAGACGCCGACTGAGGCAGATAGGGGTAGATATAGGAATAAAGAAGGCAGCAGACCCCCCTATCGACAGCGTCAGCGACTGAGACGCATACAGATACGCTGACTAGGGCTGTGACGCCTACTGAGACACCGACTGAGACACCTACTGAGGCAGATAGGGGTAGATATAGGCATAGAGATGGCAGCAGACTCCCTCAATCGACAGCGGCAGGGACTGAGACGCCTCCAGAGACGCTGACAGAGGCTGCGACGCCTACTGAGATGCCGACTGAGGCAGATAGTTGTAGATATCGGCATAGAGAACGCAGCAGACCCCCCAATCGACAGTGGCAGCGACGGAGACGCCTCAAGAGATGCTGACAGAGGCTGCGATGCCGACTGAGACGCCGAATGAGACGCCGACTGAGGCAGATATGGGTAGATATAAGCAGAGAGTAGGCAGCACACCACCCCAATCAACAGCGGCAGCGACTGAGATGCCTACAGAAATGCTGACAGAGGCTGCGACGCCGACTGAGGCAGATAGGGGTAGATATAGGCATAGAGAATGCAGCAGACCCCCCCAATCGACAGCGGCAGCGACTGAGACGACTACAGAGACGCTGACAGAGGCTGCGACGCCGACTGAGACACCGACTGAGACACCTACTGAGGCAGATAGGGGTAGATATAGGTATAGAGAATGCAGCAGACCCCCTCAATCGACAGCGGCAGGGAATGAGACGCCTCCAGAGACACTGACAGAGGCTGCGACGCCGATTGAGATGCCGACTGAGGCAGATAGGGGTAGATATAGGAATAAAGAAGGCAGCAGACCCCCCAATCGACAGCGGCAGCGACTGAGACGCCTACAGAGAAGCTGACAGTGGCTGCGAAGCCTACTGATGCAGATAGGGGTAGATATAGGCATAAAGAAGGCAGCAGACCCCCCAATCGACAGCGGGAGCTACTGAGACGCCTACAGAGACGCTGGCAGAGGCTGCGACGCTGACTGAGACGTCGAATGAGACAGATAGGGATAGATATAAGCATAGAGAAGACAGCAGACACCCCAATCGACAGCGGCAGCGACTGAGACGCCTACAGAGATGCTAAGAGAGGCTGCGACGCCGACTGAGACAGATAGGTTTAGATATAGGCATAAAGAAGGCAGCAGACCCCCCAATCGACAGCGGCAGCGACTGAGACGCCTACAGAGAAGCTGACAGTGGCTGCGAAGCCTACTGATGCAGATAGGGGTAGATATAGGCATAAAGAAGGCAGCTGACCCCCCAATCGACAGCGTCAGCGACTGAGACGCCTACAGGGACGCTGACAGGAGCTTTGACGCCGACTGAGGCAGATAGGGGTAGATATAGGTATAGACAAGTCAGCAGACAACCCAATCGACACCGGCAGCAACTGAGATGCCTACAGAGACGCTGACAGAGGCTGCGACGCCGACCGAGGCAAATAGGGGTAGATATAGGCATAGAGAATGCAGCAGACCCCCCAATCGAAAGCGGCAGTGACTGAGACGCCTACAGAGACGCTGACAGAGGCTGCGACGCCGACTGAGGCAGATAGGGGTAGATATAGATATAGAAAAGTCAGCAGAAAACCCAATCGACAGCGGTAGCGACTGAGAAGCCGACTGAGACGCCGACTGAGGCAGATAGTGGTAGATATGGGCATAGAGAAGGCAACAGACCCCCCAATCGACAGCGGCAGCGACTGAGACGCCTACAGAAATGCTGACAGAGGCTGCGACGCAGACTGAGGCAGATAGGGGTAGATATAGGCATAAATAAGGTAGGAGACCCCCCAATCGACAGCGGCAGCGACTGAGGAAGATGGGAGTAGATATAAGCAGAGAGAAGGCAGCAGACCCCCCAATCGACAGCGGCAGCGACTGAGACGCCTACAGAGAAGCTGACAGCGGCTGCGACACCGACTGAGGCAGATAGTTGTAGATATAGGCATAGAGAAGGCAGCAGACCCCCCAATCGACAGCGGCAGCGACTGAGACGCCTACAGAGAAGCTGACAGAGGCTGCGACGCCGACTGAGGCAGATAGGGGTAGATATAGGCATAAAGAAGGTAGCAGACCCCCCCAATCGACAGCGGTAGCGACTGAGAAGCCGACTGAGACGCCGACTGAGGCAGATAGTGGTAGATATAGGCATAGAGAAGGCAGCAGACCCCCCAATCGACAGCGGCAGCGACTGAGACGCCTACAGAAATGCTGACAGAGGCTGCGACGCAGACTGAGGCAGATAGTTGTAGATATAGGCATAGAGAAGGCAGCAGACCCCCCAATCGACAGCGGCAGCGACTGAGACGCCTACAGAGAAGCTGACAGAGGCTGCGACGCCGACTGAGGCAGATAGGGGTAGATATAGGCATAAAGAAGGTAGCAGACCCCCCCAATCGACAGCGGCAGCGACTGAATCAGATGGGAAGAGATATAAGCAGAGAGAAGGCAGCAGACCCACCAATCGACAGCGGGAGCGACTGAGACGCCTACAGAGACGCTGGCAGAGCCTGCGCCGCCGACTGAGACTTCGAATGAGGCAGATAGGGATAGATATAGGCGTAGAGAAGGCAGCAGTGACTGAGACGCCTACAGAGACGCTGGCAGAGGCTGCGACGCCGACTGAGACGCCGAATGAGGCAGATAGATATAGGCATAGAGAAGGCAGCAGACACCAAATCGACAGCGGCAGCGACGGAGACGCGTACAGAGATGTTGACAGAGGCTGTGACGCCGACTGAGGCAGATTGGGGTAGATATATTCATACAGAAGGCAGCAGACCCCCCCAATCAACAGCGGCAGCGACTGAGACGCCTACAGAGATGCTGACAGAGGCTGCGACACCGACTGAGGCAGATAGGTTTTGACACAGGCATAAAAAAGGCAGCAGACCCCCCCCCAATCGACAGCGGCAGCGACTGAGACGCCTACAGAGAAGCTGACAGAGGCTGCGACGCCGACTGAGGCAGATAGGGGTAGATATAGGCATAAACAAGGTAGCAGCCCCCCCAATCGACAGCGGCAGCGACTGAGACGCCTACAGAGACGCTCACAGGGGCTGTGACGCCGGCTGAGACGCCGAGTGACGCACATAGGGGTAGATATAAGCATCGAGATGGCAGCAGACCCCGCCAATCGGCAGCGGCAGGGACTGAGACGCCTCCAGAGACGCTGACAGGGGCTGCGACGCCGATTGAGACATCGATTGCTGCAGATAGGGGTAGACATAGGCAAAAAGAAAGCAGCAGACCCCCCAATCGACAGTGGCAGTGACTGAGAAGCCGACTGAGACGCTTACTGAGGCAGATAGTGGTAGATATAGGCATAGAGAAGGCAGCAGACACCCAATCGACAGCGGCAGCGACTGAGACGCTTACAGAGACGCTGACACAGGCTGCAGATCCGACTGAGATATCGATTGCGGCAGATAGGGGTAGATATAGGCAAAGAGAAGGCAGCAGACACCCAATCGACAGCGGCAGCGACTGAGACGCCTACAGAGATGCTATCAGAGGCTGCGACGCCGGCTGAGGCAGATAGGGGTAGATATAGGCATAAAGAAGGTAGCAGACCCCCAATCGACAGCGGCAGCGACTGAGACGCCTACAGAGACGCTGACAGGGGCTGTGACGCCTACTGAGACGCCGACTGAGGCAGATAGGGGTAGATATAGGCATAGAGAAGGCAGGAGAAACCCCAATCGACAGCGGCAGCGACTGAGATGCCTACAGAAATGCTGACAGAGGCTGCGACGCCGACTGAGGCAGATAGGGGTAGATATAGGCATAGAGAAGGCAGCAGACCCCCTACTGATACCCCCCCAATCGACAGCGGCAACGACTGAGACGCCTACAGAGACGCTGACAGAGGCTGCGACGCCGACTGAGACGCCGAATGAGACGCCGACTGAGGCAGATATGGGTAGATATAGGCAGACAGTAGGCAGCAGACCACCCCAATCAACAGCGGCAGCGACTGAGATGCCTACAGAAATGCTGACAGAGGCTGCGACGCCGACTGAGGCAGATAGGAGTAGATATAGGCATAGAGAAGGCAGCAGACCCACCAATTGACAGCTACAGCGACTGAGACGCCTACAGAGACGCTGGCAGAGGCTGCGACGCCGACTGAGACGCCGAATGAGGCAGATAGGGATAGATATACGCATAGAGAAGGCAGCAGACACCCCAATCGACAGCGGCAGCCACGGAGACGCGTACAGAGACGTTGACAGAGTCTGTGACGCCGACTGAGACGCCGACTGAGGCAGATTGGGTTAGATATAGGCATACAGAAAGCAGCAGACCCCCCCCCAATCGACAGCGGCAGCGACTGAGACGCCTACAGAGATGCTGACAGATTCTACGACACCGACTGAGGCAGATAGGTTTTGATATAGGCATAAAGAAGGCAGCAGACGCCCCCAATCGACAGCGGCAGCGACTGAGACACCTACAGAGAAGCTGACAGAGGCTGCGACGCCGACTGAGGCAGATAGGGGTAGATATAGGCATAAAGAAGGTAGCAGACCCCCCAATCGACAGCGGCAGCGACTGAGACGCCAACAGAGACGCTGACAGGGGCTGTGACGCCTACTGACACGCAGACTGAGGCAGATAGGGGTAGATATAGGCATAGAGAAGGCAGGAGTAACCCCAATCGGAAGCGGCAGCGACTGAGACGCCTACAGAGTCGTTGACAGAGGTTGTGACGCCGACTAAGACGCCGACTGAGGCAGATAGGGGTAGATATAGGCATAAGTAAGGCAGCAGACCCCCCCCCCCATCGACAGCGGCAGCTACTGAGACGCCTACAGAGACGCTGGCAGAGGCTGCGACGCCGACTGAGACGCCGAGTGAGGCAGATAGGGGTAGATATAGCCATAGAGATGGCAGCAGACCCCCCAATCGACAGCGGCAGCGACTGAGACGCCTACAGTGATGCTGACACAGGCCGCGGATCCGACTAAGACGCCGACTGAGGCAGATAGGGGTAGATATCGGCATAGAGAAGGCAGCAAACCCCCAATCGGCAGCGGCAGCGACTGAGGCGCCTACAGAGAAGCTGACAGAGGCTGCGACGCCGACTGAGGCAGATAGGGGTAGATATAGGCATAGAGAAGGCAGCAGACACCCCAATCAACAGCGGCAGCGACTGAGACGCCTACAGAGACGTTGACCGAGGCTGTGACACCGACTGAGACGCCGACTGAGGCAGATAGTGGTAGATATAGGCATAGATAAGGCAGCAGACCCCCCAATCGACAGCGGCAGCGACTGAGACGCCTACAGAAATGCTGAAAGAGGCTGCGACGCAGACTGATGCAGATAGGGGTAGATATCGGCATAGAGAAGGCAGCAAACCCCACAATCGACTGCGGCAGCGACTGAGGCGCCTACAGAGACGCTGACAGAGGCTGCGACGCCGACTGAGACGCCGAGTGAGGCAGATAGGGGTAGGCATAGAGATGGCAACAGACCCCCCAATCGACAGCGGCAGCGACTGAGACGCCTACAGTGACGCTGACACAGGCTCCGGATCCGACTAAGACGCCGACTGAGGCAGATAGGGGTAGATATCGGCATAGAGAAGGCAGCAAACCCCCCAATCGACAGCGGCAGCGACTGAGGCGCCTACAGAGACGCTGACAGAGGCTGCGACGCCGACTGAGACGCCGAGTGAGGCAAATAGGGGTAGAAATAGGCATCGAGATGGCAGCACACCCCGCCAATCGGCAGCGGCAGGGACTGAGACGCCTCCAGATATGCTGAAAGAGGCTGCGACGCAGACTGATGCAGATAGGGGTAGATATCGGCATAGAGAAGGCAGCAGACCCCCAATCGAGAGCGGCATCGACTGAGACGCCTACAGAGATGCTGACAGAGGCTGCGACGCCGACTGAGACGCCGAATGAGACGCCGAATGAGACGCCGACTGAGGCAGATATGGGTAGATATAAGCAGAGAGTAGGCAGCAGACCACCCCAATCAAGAGCGGCAGCGACTGAGATGCCTACAGAAATGCTGACAGAGGCTGCGACGCCGACTGAGGCAGATAGGAGTAGATATAGGCAGAGAGATGGCAGCAGACCCCCCCCCCAATCGACAGCGGCAGGGACTGAGACGCCTCCAGAGACGCTGACAGAGGCTGCGACGAAGACTGAGACGCCTACTGAGACGCCTACTGAGGCAAATAGGGGTAGATATAGGCATCGAGATGGCAGCAGACCCCGCCAATCGGCAGCGGCAGGGACTGAGACGCCTCCAGAGACGCTGACAGAGGCTGCGACGCCGACTGAGACGTCGATTGCGGCAGATATGGGTAGACATAGTCAAAGAGAAAGCAGCAGACCCCCCAATCGACAGTGGCAGTGACTGAGAAGCCGACTGAGACGCTGACTGAGGCAGATAGTGGTAGATATAGGCATAGAGAAGGCAGCAGACCCCCAATCGACAGCGGCAGCGACTGAGACGCTACAGAGACGCTGACACAGGCTGCGGATCCGACTGAGACGCCGACTGAGGCAGATAGGGGTAGATATAGGCACAGAGAAGGCAGCAGACCCCCCCAATCGACAGCGGCAGCGACTGAGATGCCTACAGGGACGCTGACAGAGGCTGCGACGCCGACTGAGACATCGATTGCGGCAAATAGGGCTAGATATAGGAAAAGAGAAGGCAGCAGCCCCCCAATCGACAGCGGCATCGACTGAGACGCCTACAGAGATGCTGACAGAGGCTGCGACGCCAACCGAGGCAGATAGGGGTAGATATAGGCATAGAGAAGGCAGCAGACCCATCAATTGACAGCGGCAGCGACTGAGATGCCTACAGAGACGCCGACAGGAGCTGTGACGCCTACTGAGACGTTGATTACGGCAGATAGGGGTAGATATAGCCAAAGGGAGGGCAGCAGACCCCCTAATCGATAGCGGCAGCGACTGAGACGCCTACAGAGATGCTGACAGAGGCTGCGACGCCGACTGAGACGCCGAATGAGACGCCGAGTGAGACGCCGACTGAGGCAGATATGGGTAGATATAAGCAGAGAGTAGGCAGCAGACCACCCCAATCAACAGCGGCAGCGATTGAGATGCCTACAGAAATGCTGACAGAGGCTGCGACGCCGACTGAGGCAGATAGGAGTAGATATAGGCAGAGAGATGGCAGCAGACCCCCCCCCCCCCCCAATCGATAGCGGCAGGGACTGAGACGCCTCCAGAGACGCTGACAGAGGCTGCGACGAAGACTGAGACGCCTACTGAGACGCCTACTGAGGCAGATAGGGGTAGATATAGGCATAGAGAAGGTAGCAGACCTCCCCAATCGACAGCGGCAGCGACTGAGACACCCACAGAGACGCTGACAGAGGCTGCGACGCCGACTGAGATGCCTACTGAGGCAGATAGGGGTTGATATACTCATAGATAAGGCAGCAGACCACCCAATCGACAGCGGCAGCGACTGAGACGCCTACAGAAATGCTGACAGAGGCTGCGACGCAGACTGAGGCAGATAGGGGTAGATATAGGCATAGAGAAGGCAGCAGACCCCCTACTGATACCCCCCAATCGACAGCGGCAGCGACTGAGATGCCTACAGAAATGCTGACAGAGGCTGCGACGCCGACTGAGGCAGATATGAGTAGATATAGGCATAGAGAAGGTAGCAGACCCATCAATTGACAGCGGCAGCGACTGAGACGCCTACAGAGACGCCGAAAGGAGCTGTGACGCCTACTGAGACGCCGACTGACGCAGATAGGGCTAGATATAGGCATACAGAAGGCAGCAGACCCCCTACTGATACCCCCCAATCGACAGCGTCAGCGGCTGAGACGCCTACAGAGACGCTGACAGGGGTTTTGACGCCGACTGAGACGCCGACTGTGGCAGATAGGGGTAGATATCGGCATAGAGAAGGCAGCAGACCCCCAATCGACAGCGGCAGCGACTGAGACGCCTACAGATACGCTGACAGAGACTGCGACGCCGACTGAGACGCCGACTGAGGAAGATAGGGGTAGATATAGGCATAGAGATGGCAGCAGACTCCGTCAATCGACAGCGGCAGGGACTGAGACGCCTCCAGAGACGCTGACAGAGGCTGCGACGCCTACTGAGATGCCGACTGAGGCAGATAGTGGTAGATATCGGCATAGAGAACGCAGCAGACCCCCCAATCGACAGTGGCAGCGACTGAGACGCCTCAAGAGATGCTGACAGAGGCTGCGATGCCGACCGAGGCAGATAGGGGTAGATATAGGCATAGAGAATGCAACAGACCCCCCCCCCCCAATCGACAGCGGCAGTGACTGAGACGACTACAGAGACGCTGACAGAGGCTGCGACGCCGACTGAGATGCAGACTGGCACAGATAGGGGTAGATATAGGCAGAGAGAAGGAAGCAGACCTCCAATCGACAGCGGCAGCGACTGAGACGCCTACAGAGACGCTGACAGAGGCTGCGACGCCGACTGAGACACCGACTGAGGCAGATAGGGGTAGATATAGGAATAGAGAAGACAGCAGACACCCCAATCGACAGCGGCAGCGACTGAGACGCCTACAGAGATGCTAAGAGAGGCTGCGACACCGACTGAGACAGATAGGTTTAGATATAGGCATAAAGAAGGCAGCAGACCCCCCAATCGACAGCGGTAGCGACTGAGACGCCTACAGAGAAGCTGACAGAGGCTGCGAAGCCTTCTGATGCAGATAGGGGTAGATATAGGCATAAAGAAGGCAGCTGACCCCCCAAACGACAGTGTCAGCGACTGAGACGCCTACAGAGACGCTGACAGGAGCTTTGACGCCGACTTAGGCAGATAGGGGTAGATATAGGTAAAGACAAGTCAGCAGACAACCCAATCGACACCGGCAGCAACTGAGATGCCTACAGAGACGCTGACAGAGGCTGCGACGCCGACCGAGGCAGATAGGGGTAGATATAGGCATAGAGAATGCAGCAGACCCCCCAATCGAAAGCGGCAGTGACTGAGACGCCTACAGAGACGCTGACAGAGGCTGCGACGCCGACTGAGGCAGATAGGGGTAGATATAGATATTGTTATGTTTCT